>JXCR01145103.1:139060-176560 GCA_002079205.1 Phalaenopsis hybrid cultivar | reverse complement strand
CAACAGTGTGTTCGATTTAAATATTTGTGTTCGTGTTCGGCTCGTGTTCGACTCGAAATTGACTCGTTAAGCTAAAATTGAGAAAAATAGATGTAAAATGTGAGATTCGAACCTGGATCAAATATATACAAAAGAAGACACTAACCACATTGCCATATGAGATTTTATGATTTAAACTTAGACATAATATATATAATATATTATTATATAAATAATATATGTAATAATTGTTATATAAAAAGTCATATAATTATTTTTTTCGAGCCATTTCGAGCCGAACACGAGCGAACAAACTTTTGTTCGTGTTCGACTTGTTTACATTTCGAGCTTAAAAATGTGTTCATGCTCGGCTCGTTAGGCTTAACGAATGAGCCGAACATGAACTGCTTAACGAGCCGCACACGAGCTGTTCACGAACAACGNTATATATATATATATATATATTAAAAAGAAATGACTGAAAGCTATTAGATGAGCCCCGATCATCCCTAGGTGTGCTAAATATTCGAATACCACACCATACACACTAGGGGGTTCGAACCCGTTACCCGAGAAGACTTACAACCTTCAGAGAGGCTGCTCTACCAACATGCCACGATACGCGTGTCACCCCTCTTATATACACAACACATAATATTTATAAATTTATATGTCCGAAACCTAAAATTTTGATAGATATACTTGTAGTACTAATGTCATAATCTATGCAAAAGAATGTGTATTAAGAAAATAAAGTTATAAGGATAATATTTTTATAATATTAAAGATTTGAGTGTTATATATGTAAATAATAAAGTTTAGTCGTTAGATATATAGAAACATTTAATGATAACCAAACATTACCATATGAGCTATACCATAAGTCTATTTAGCTAACAATCTCATTCATATGGGCCCTCATTTTATTTTTGAAGGATTGCATAAATGCCACTCAATTCTTTTGTGTTTACATGTATAACACTTAAATGTTAACTTTTACATAAATGCTACCTTAGCTATTCATTAAAATGTATATTTCATTTTACATATATGCGACAACTCTAGGGACTCATAACTTCAGACATACATAGTCGCCAACCACTATCGATCATCGCCGGCTGTCACCACCTAGAGTTGTCGACCATTGGCCACCAGTGAACATTAATTACGACCATCGTAGCCAGAATATAATCGTTAGGCCTGGCATCTGCATCTTTCTTACGTTGTATGTTGTTAAATGCAGTGTCAGTATAAAACTATATCCTCGTTCTCAGAAACATGATGTAGTCACTGACTATGACTTATGTGAACAACCACTACTATAACTTCAAACTACGGCCTTTGGAGCCAATTGACGACATTGCAGCTACTAATTATGACATACGTGACCAACTACTATTATTATAACTAGGGGTGTAAACGAGAAGACTTGAGTGAATTGAACATGTGTTTGTGTTCAACTTAGTTATGTTTTAGTTTGTTCAAACTTGACTCTTGCTTGAAATGACTCGTGAACAGTATGTTCGTGTTCAACCAAAATAAATGTTTATGTTCCTTTTCAGCTCAAGCTAGACACTAATTGGAAGCTTGTTTAATTAATAAGAAAAATAGATGTATGATGTTGGATTCGAAACTAAAGCATTTCTATTCAACAAAATTCACAAAACCACAACTACAAAAACTATAATGATTTAAAATTAATATATATATATATATATATATATAATTTATTATTATATAAATAATATATATAAACTCTCTATTCTAAGCTAAAACGAACTGGACACAATAGAGCAAATGATTGTTTGTGTTCAACTCGTTTATAATTTGAGCTTAAGAAGTTTGTTCGTGATCAACTCTCTTACTTAACAAATGATTCAAACAAGTGCTACTTAACGAGTCAAACAATAGCTGTTCACGAACAACGAGCTTTTTGCATCCCTTGTTACAATTTCCAAGTGCGGCTTTTGTGGTCAACTATTGATATTATCGTCCAAAACTACATATGTTGTAGCCCAATTTTGGCGATTATTGGTTGAACTATTATTATGTATTTGTGAGTAACAACTTTGTAATTTCATATTCTTTAATTTAGGGGAAGAGTAGATCTATGTGTTTACAATCATATAATGAATTTTTTTGATTGGACTAGATCTCCTGAATTTTTTTCCTTTCACATATTTCTCCACATAATAAATTTTGGCGTCTCATCCTGCTACTTTTCTATTATCAAAGCATGTGATGAATCTTTGTGCAATACTANGAGCTTAAGAAGTTTGTTCGTGATCAACTCTCTTACTTAACAAATGATTCAAACAAGTGCTACTTAACGAGTTAAACAATAACTGTTCACGAACAATGAGCTTTTTGACATCCCTTGTTATAATTTCCAAGTGCGGCTTTTGTGGTCAACTATTGATATTAGTCCAAAACTACATGTGTTGTAGCCCAATTTTGGCGATTATTGATTGAACTATTATTATGTATTTGTGAGTAACAACTTTGTAGTTTCATATTCTTTAATTTAGGGGAAGAGTAAATCTATGTGCTTACAATCATATAATGAATTATTTTAGTTGGGCTAAATCCCTTAAATTTTTTTCCTTTCACGTATTTCTCCACATAATAAATATTGGTGCCTCATCCTGCTACTTTTCTATTATCAAAACATGTGATGAATCTTTGTGCAATACTAAGTCATCAAAATAGCTTTTTATCACCATGAATTTTTTATGCGCTACATGTATGAATTTTTTGGTTGGTATAAATGAAAAGGAATATAAAAAATAAATCATAAGAATTTGGAGGTATGTATGTAAATGCTCCTTTTATTTTTTAATTTTATTAAGTTTGAGGCCTTCTCATTTAGGGAGGACCTCACAGTTCACGTCAATGAAATTATTGGCTGACTGACTTCTAGGCTTAATTATTGAGCAGACATTCGAAAAATAACATAAAAGCTTATCAGGAAGATTTTATTAAAGTTTATTTAGAATAAATTAAATGGTTATTTAATTTATATTAACATAATTATAATATACAAATAAATAATTAATAATTTTATTTTCAATTAATGAGTTATGCGTTTGAGATTAATTAAATTTTGAATTTTTTCATCTTAAAATAAAATAGATTATTTAAATCTTTAATTATTATTATTTCTATTAGAATATTTCGGTATTAAATTTTTTTATTGATCAAGGCATGTATGCAGGGGCGATTTTTCTATCTGGAGTGCGGAAGTACGGACAACGGATGCAATGCAGCGATATAGCAGATGTACGATCCTCTGCTGCATCGTGATCGTTGTTCGCATATCCGGACTCCGGACAGAAAAATTTGGCTGTATGCAGGCCTCAGATTTTGGCTGGTCTTGGCCTTGTTTTGGATTGACCGGAAATTCTTTGGACACGTTTAAGCTACGCGAGGGCGCATAACTTTCTCACGCTTCATTTTCTGCGGATTAAAATTGACATAGGTTGCCTCGCACGTGGGGGAATTATTCTCGGATGCTTCCATTTAGTTTCCTTATACTGACTTTCAATGCTTGCAACTTTGGAGAAATATATTTATTTTTATTTGAAGTGAATATATAATTTTAATTATTGAATTTATTTTAAATAATATTACATATCGCAAAATTCTTTTGTATTTACATATATAAAACTAATGGTGTAAATGAGTCGAATATGAGCGAGTTCAGGCTCAGCTCGTGTTCGGCTCGTTTATATTTCGAGTGCAAAGAGGGTGTTTGTGTTTGATTTGTTTGCTTAGCAAACCAAAAAATGAGCTGTCAAGAACAAAGAATCGTTTTGGCAACCCTAATCACATAGCAATATGATGTCAAGGAATGGGGCAAGATTTAAAAATTATTGTTTATATTAAAACATCATTTGAATCTAATTTAACAATCTTTATTCTATTTTCTTAATTATTACTTTTAATTGATTATAAATTATTGTAGCGTTGTAGTCAATTAAACTTTTAAAAACTACTACTCATTCAATTGATGAGTAGTATTTCGAGCCAAAACGAGCCGAACACGAACGAACAAATCTTCATTCATGTTCCGCTTGTTAACTTAGCAAACAAGCCGAACACGAGCTTCTTAACTAACCGAACACGAGCTGTTCGCGAATAACGAGCCGTTTTGACATCTCTATATAAAACTTAAATTTCATATTTATATTTCGGAAGATTTACAAATGTTTACACCATTCAATTTCTATGTATTTTCATATCTAACTCTTGAACATTAATTTTTATATACAAGCCACTTTATATGATCATGAAAATGCGTATTTCACTTATTAAAAGTTATAGTAACGGTATTTTTGAGCGTTATAAGTTTAAGAAANATTATAATGCACTTCAATACTGATCCACACTTAGGACCTTATATTGCTTGGTATTCCCCCTGTTTTTTTTTCATATGAAAATCTAAATTTCAAAGACAGTTAAGTGTTTGGATAACTTTTTCCACCCACTATATGAAAAATTACCAACCCAAACGAAGCTGCATTCTGGCGAAAATTTTAAAATAGATATCAAAAAGTTCCTTCTGAAAAAAAAAGGGTTGATAAAAGTTCAAAATAANTTATATGAAAAATTACCAACCCAAACGAAGCTGCATTCTGGCGAAAATTTTAAAATAGATATCAAAAAGTTCTTTCTGAAAAAGAAGGGTTGATAAAAGTTCAAAATACACTGAAATTTATGCCCTGGACCTTCATTTTACATAGTATACAAATCAACATAAAGATAAACAAAAAAGCTTTAAATAAAGGAGTGTAATTTTATTTATTCTTCAATATATGTATATTGTATAGTATCACATATTCATATTATCAGACACATGTTTTTTATGAGCTATATACATAGAGATGCTCCCCAATTTATTTCACTGAATGAAGTATCAAATTCTTAATTTTTAATCCACTCTACTTAATTTATTTATGAAATATAATCAATTTATGATATTGTAAAAGAAAAAAAGGGAATGAATGAGGATGCTTATATCTTTGGGGGCGATAAAACAACTCATTAATAGTTAAATATTTTTATCAAACAAAAATCATGTTGTTTGATTTTTGTATATCATCCACACCATAAGCACAATCAAAAAAGTCCATCTACAATACTCACGACATTTTTTTCCAGATGTTTTTCTATAGTAATTTCTCAACCATTTATACCAACAACAACAGCCAAACCAAAATTCGTTAAATCCCAACGTTTATAAGAATTTAATGGAATTAAGGGTTTCCCCTCTCATAGTTTTTTTAATCTTGAAACAAATAGCCAAATATTTATCAATATTTAGAAAATTTTTATAGTGACTAAATCTACATTTAAAGGATTTACTATGTCTAATTGTGGCCACCAAAGAGCCTCTAAATGTCACACGTCAAGTCTTCTATCAAAATCAGTCTGAAAACAACATAAAGATCTACATTTCCATTGAAAAAGCTGCATCAATTTCAATTTTCTTTCAAGTAAGAACTTCTTCCTATTTCAAAAATTTCACCTTTATCTTCCCCAATCCAAACCAAATGTTCTCAAACAAAATACTGGTGTTACGATTCCCTAACCCTGCTTTAAATACTTACAACCATTACTAGGAAAGAAAACTTAACAAGAAATGGGTGATTGAGTTCTGGAAAAGAACTATAAAAAATAAGATGGGTCCCAATGTTGTGCCCTAAATCCATTAATAAAATAACAATTCGGCAGAATGTTCATCCAAACTTTAACAAGACACACCAATCTTCAATAGATCTCACATGAAAATTCTATCAAAAACCAGGTTGTCTTCTGCTTCAAGGCCCAGGCTACCAATATATTTCCAACGAAAAACCTACAACCATTTCACATTGTCAATCTAGAGATTAATCTATATCTATAAAATTCACTACATTGGTCTCATCGAGACAGAAATACCCAATCCGTAACTCTAACACAAGGATTTCCTAACCCCGCTTCCACTGCTTACAATCGCAACTAGAAAATAAAAACCCAAGGAATAACTAAGTCATTGATTGTGAAAGTTGTCAAAAAATGAGTAACGGGTCCGAAAAATACCCAACGCCGGTGCCTTTCAGTGCCCTACTCTATATGGAGGAGGAAGCCAATTCGAATTGAGACGACGGATAATAAATAAAATAGAAGATAAACCTGCTGAAGCTTGCTAGAGGAAGAAACGGAGCTCGAATCCTCCTTGCAACGCCGGAAGATCTTAGCGAACATTGTAAGAGATGACGGACCAGTGAGATTAACAGCTGGGAAGAGGAACGAAGGAAGAGTGTGCGTTGAGTGTGAGAGTGCCGATAGAGGGGAGGCAAGCGGAACTGCCCTTTTACCCCACGTTCAAGATCGTGTCCTTTGTTTCTGCCATGGGCTGCCCAGATAGTTCGGCCTGCTGGGCTACTGGACTCAAGCCATATGAAGATTTTAGCGATACTGTCTAGTTGGGCTTTTTTTATTCCTATTTATTTGTTTAATTCACTTTAAAATCCACCTTAAAGTCATGCTATGATTACTGAACTTTGTATGGGAAGCTTGTTTATAAGATTAAATGAGTCTCTTGAGACTTTACTATGAAATTTTATTGCACATCATAATTAAAAAATAATAATAACTAAACAAGATTTAAATTTTTAATAAGTTCATTAAAGTTCCAAAGCATTATGTCGAACAACTACCTATAAGATCAAATGGGTTGTAACTTGCTTCGTCCTTTACAATTTATAAGCAATACTAATTTTTAAATATCCTAACCATGTAGGACTAAATGTTCAAATAAAAATGAAAATCAAGTTATCAAGAAAAAACTTTAAATAATATTAATTATGGTCATGTATAATTTAAGTAATAGACTATTTACATTTATGTGTTCAATAATTGAGTATTTATAAAAATAATCAAATTATTTGATTAATTAATTAATTGAACTTGAATGAGCTTTTATTGAGTTAAGCCATGAGTAGCATGTTAAAAAATGAATGTTTTTGTTACTCTACTACTATGTTCTTTAAGGTCTTAGTCCACTTAAAATTTAAGGGATGCCCTAATTTATTCAAAACTTTGTAAGATGATCTCACCACCTATACATAAAAAAAAGGTGTTTAATTTATGCACATGCTACATAATCTTTATGAAACTACATATCTAATATATACCAAAAGTTATAAATTAATAAATAAATGCACGTACACACACATCTAATATCTAAACATTTGTATTTATTTATATGCAACTTTAGTGTCTGAATTATGTCAAGGCATGTGCATGAAAGAATGTATTTTAGTTTAAATAAATTTATCTTATTGATAATTTTATATGATTTAGTTACTAAAATTTTATATAAATGTAATATTTAGAAATTATATATGTGAAAACTTAAGGATTAAGTAGAATGTGATATGTATGTCAAACTGCTTTGTTTGTTATATAACTATGATATCTAATCATATCAAAATGTTGATATATATAAAAGTGTAGTTCAGCTTAAGTAAATTAATATTACTGTTATTTTTATATAATTTAGTTACTAAAATTTTATATAAATGTAATATTTAGAAATTATATATGTGAATACTTAAGGATTAAGTAGAATGCGATATGTATGTCGAACTGCTTTGTTTGTTATACAACTATGATATCTAATCATATCAAAATGTTGATATATATAAAAGTGTAGTTCAGCTTAAGTAAATTAATATTACTGTTATTTTTATATAATTTAGTTACTAAAATTTTATATAAATGTAATATTTAGACCTTAGATATGTGAATACTTCCCCACAACATAAAAAAATGATATTTGGTTAGTTTAAGTGGATTTTAATTTCTCTATTTTTAAGATAATTAAAAGTAGGGGAAACTTTTCATTGTTTTACAAGTTTTTGAATATTGATAGTAAAATTTTGTAGTATTTCTCTTCAATTTTCTCACTATGAACTTAAACTTACTTGCTTTATTTGATAAATATCTTATCTAAGGCAAACTAGATCAAGCCCACTATAGCCACTTTTAATATAGACAAATGTGACATGTATAATTTATAAATGCAACTATTCAAATCCTCAATTATTCTATATTTAAATCTAATAGTTCAAAAAAATATATGCTACACCATATATCATAAGCCAATACTAACACATTTTGTTGCTAAGATAGGCTACAACTTTTTTTCCAATCCTCATTAAGCCAACTATACATAGAGAAATTTATGAATTTTTTTTATTATTCTCATAGCATGATTTTTTTAAGGGGAGACAATAATACGTAAAACTACCACATTCCACCTTCTCTTTATTTGCACACAAGGATGTTTGTGACATAATTCACGAAATCAAATCTAAGCACCCATCCTAAATTAACTATAACAATTATCCATCCATGCGATCATTGGATAGGGTTGCAAACGAGAGCATTCGATAAGCTACTTATAGCTCAGCTCTATTAAAGCTTGTTCATGGTCGCTTAATTAATTAATTAAATGAGCTTGATCATTTTCATAGCTATTCTATTACTAAATGAATGGAATTCAACATCATGGTATTTGGTTCATTTATGTCCATGTATAATGTCATTTAAAACTCGATTACTGTTCGATTAGTCCTCAATACTGTTCGATACAGCTCATTCATGAACACTATCTTTTAAATGTTGACTTTTAGGCACAACTAGCATTTTTTGATATGGCATGCTTATTTTTGCTAACAAAGTTGCTTGTAAAAAGCTCAAGGAAGTCTCAATTAAAGCTGCATTAAGACTTGATTATGACTTATTTATTTATTAAACAAGTTGTTGGTTAATAAGGTTGATAAACCTTGTATAAACTAAGCTCGAATTGAGCTTGATCAAAATAGTCATTAATGAGCTTGAGCTCAAATATAATCTTAAAAGCTTGAATTGAGCTCGAGAGCTTGAATTGACCTTGGGCTCGAGCTCGAGCTCGAGCTTGATCAAAAAATTTATAAACAAGTTAGAGCTCGATGAAAATATTTATAAATGAGTTTGAGCTCAAACGTAATCTTAAAAGCTTGAATCAAGCTCAAGCTCCAATAGGCACCTGCTTAGCTTGGCTCGGTGCAATTGTAATCCTACAATTGGGTTCATGGTAAAAACTCTCGAGTGTTTTTTGAGAATTAGATCATTTCCTTATCTCAGCTTGCTAAATCTATTTTAAAATGTTGTTCCTCATGATTCATATAGGAGATTCATGTCTCGCGTACATCATAATTTTTTTGTTAGTCTTATTACATTCCGAAAAATTCACGATCATGGAGTGGTNTATTGGAGCTTGAGCTTGATTCAAGCTTTTAAGATTACGTTTGAGCTCAAACTCATTTATAAATATTTTCATTGAGGCTCTAACTCGTTTATAAATTTTTTGGTCGAGCTCGAGCTCGAGCACAAGCTCAATTCAAGCTCTCGAGCTCAATTCAAGCTTTTAAGATTATATTTGAGCTCAAGCTCATTAATGACTATTTTGATCAAGCTCAATTCGAGCTTAGTTTATACAAGGTTTATCAACCTTATTAACCAACAACTTGTTTAATAAATAAATAAGTCATAATCAAGTCTTAATGCAGCTTTAATTGAGACTTCCTTGAGCTTTTTACAAGCAACTTTGTTAGCAAAAATAAGCATGCCATATCAAAAAATGCCAATTGTGCCTAAAAGTCAACATTTAAAAGGTAGTGTTCATGAATGAGCTGTAATCGAACAGTAATTGAGGCCTAATCGAACAGTAATCGAGTTTTCAATGACATTATACATGGACATAAATGAACCAAATGCCATGATGTTGAATTCCATTCATTTAGTAATAGAATACCTATGAGAGTGATCAAGCTCATTTAATTAATTAATTAAACGACGATGAACAAGCTTTAATAGAGCTGAGCTATAAGAAGCTTATCGAATGCTCTCGTTTGCAACCCTATCCAATGATCGCATGGATGGATAATTGTTGTTGTTAATTTAGAATGGGAGCTTAGATTTGATTTCGTGAATTATGTCACAAACATCCTTATGTGCAAATAAAGAGGTGGTGGAATGTGGTAGTTTTACATATTATTGTCCCCCCTTAAATCTAGAATGATTGAGGATTTGAATAGTTGCATTTATAAATTATACATGTCACATTTGTCTATATTAAAAGTGGCTATAGTGGGCTTGGTCTAGTTTGCCTTGGATAAGATATTTTATCAAATAAAGCAAGCAAATTTAAGTTCATAGTGAGAAATTTGAAGAGAAATACTACAAAATTTTACTTTCAATATTTGAAAACTTGTAAAACAGTGAAAAGTTTCCCCTACTTTTAATTATCTTAAAAATAGAGAAATTAAAACCCACTTAAACTAACCAAATATCATTTANATATATATATATATATATATATATATATATATATATATATATATACACCATAACTTTCATGTTGAAAAACACTTTATGAGAAAAAAAAAACATGGGCCATAACGCAGTCAAAGTAATCTCCTATACTTTTGTAAGTATACTGATAGACCCTTCACTCACAGTGAGTGTGTGATTAAATTTTTTTACTGAAAACTTGACTTGTCTTTACATGTCTTAAAATAAATCAAGTATTGAGAAATTCAACACTAGTCATTGTCTGGCTACATAAAATTGTTGTAAGCAGTGGTTGTCCACAACTAGTGGTCAACGGCTACAGATGGTGACAGTGGGCGGAGCAGAAGTCAGTGGTCGATCGTTGTTGGCGGCTATGAAGACAGTAGTTACTCTTCGAGTCTTCTCTCTAGAACAAACTATTGAATTTCACTTCACTTTTTTTCTTCTCCTCTGTTGCAGTGAAGAAAGATGGCTTATTTATAACTCTTTGATACAATCATTTTGATTTTTTGACGCATAACTTCTCTAATACCCTGATCAAGCGGTTTATGCTAATCTCCTTTGATCATAGGTGATTAACATCTTTTAAGAATTTGAGAGTTGTAATGACCTCGGAATTGAGCGATCTTAGGCTCGTTGGATTCCTCTCAGCAAGATGCTCCATTCGACTATAAATATGTCAAATTTTAAATTTTTTTGATCATTCAATTATTGATAAAAAAAACTTTCAATTTTGCTTCAACAATTCGATATGAGCATGACTGGACCTAGATGGACCCAATTTTAAATTTTTTGGGTTAGTCTTGCTGAGACGCTCAATTTGATTATATAGTTGATAAGATCAGATCTCAGATGATCATGAATTTAAAAGTTTCTTATTAAAAAACAACAGCTTTCATGCTCGTTCATATAATTTTTCGATATAACAAGTCTCACTGACAATACCAAATTCTCTAACTTTGAAAATATCACGACATGAGACATGAGAGATATTTTTTTTTTCTTTTATAGTATCGATATAGACTTATTACTTCAATTTGATTGATATTTTGTGATTTAAATGATTATGATATCCACAATATGCATTTTGTTCCACTTGCATAATTTTCAAGAAAATTAAACTAATAAAATATTATATACCTATAAAACTTAGATAATTTTGTTTACTTTCCAATTTTAACCAAACAAACGGTTACTTATCTAATTATTCAAAAAGTTTTATGCCAAACTAGTAACTCAAGCCGTTTTTTCACTCATACACTCTTAATTCCCACAAAATTTAGAGAGGGAGAGAGGGAGAGAGGGAGATTCTTATTTTTTGCAATGGAAGGCTTAGGGCGTGCATTCGGTCAGTTCGGCAGGATCAGTCTGGATATCTTACAAATCATCAAGAAATTGACGATTCATATAACCTATCCAAATAATTTTTCATGAGAAACAAACCAATCAAACCGATTTTTTATCAGCTCGGATTATAAGAAACAAAAATTAAATTTTAAATCAGTTAAAACAGTATTTTTATATCTTAAAGTAAAATATTCGCTATACATTTCGGTCGCTCGTTCCACCGATCTTCTGCACATATAAACCAGTTTTCAGTTGGTTGGTTTTTTTTTTTTTTAACTGAACCGTAACCGATAAACTGAACTATACAAACTTTAAACCCGAACATCAAACCTTTATTTTAAAAACCGAACCAAATCAATAAATCGGTTCGGTTCCGACCAGTCTTTTGGATTTATCCAAATATTGCACACTCCTAGTCTCAGTTCAGACAATTGAAACGGTGGTCCGGAAAGTAAATTTTAACCCAAAAAAAAAACATAAATCATTTCAAATAAAGTCTTATGCATTTATGCAATATTTCTACAACCCGTTATTTTATATTTGATCGACCTAACAATGGAAACTTATAATCCCTGTCGAGTGATGTTCATCAAAATGTCTAAGTTCTTATTAAAATTTCGACTCATTTTTTCCCTGTATTAAATTCTCAACTATTTAATAAAAANATATATATATATATATATATATATATATATATATATATATATATATATATATATATATATATAACAAAGGAAGACACCATAACTTTCATGTTGAAAAACACTTGATGAGAAAAAAAAACATGGGGCATAACGCAGTCAAAGTAATCATTTATACTTTTGTAACTATAATGATAGACCCTTCACTCACAGTGAGTGTGTGATTAAAATCTTTTACTGAAAACTAGACTTGTCTTTACATGTCTTAAAATAAATCAAGTATTAGGAAATTCAACACTAGTCATTGTCTGGCTACATAAAATAGTTGTAAGCAGTGGTTGTCCACAACTAGTGGTCGACGGCTACATATGGTAATAGCGGGTTGTGCTTGACAGTGGTCAGGGGTTGCAACAGTCAGTGGTTGATCGTTGCTGACGACTATGAAGACGGTGGTTACTCGTCGAGTCTTCTCTCTAGAACAAACTATTGAATTTCACTTCACTTTTTTTCTTCTCCTCTCTCCCAGTGAAGAAAGATGGCTTCTTTATAACTCTTTGATAGAATCATTTTGATTTTTTGAAGCATAACTTCTCTAATAACCTGATCAAGCAGTTTATGCTAATCTCCTTTGATCATAGGTGATTAACATCGTTTAAGAATTTGAGAGTTGTAATAACCTCGGAATTGAGCGATCTTAGGCTCGTTGGATTCCTCTCATCAATATGCTTCATTCGACTATAAATATATCAAATTTTAAATTCTTTTGATCATTCAATTACTGATAAAAAGCTTTCAATTTTGCTTCAACAATTTGATTTGAGCATGATTGGACCTAGATGGACCCAATTTTAAATTTTTTGAGTTAGTCTTGCTGAGACGCTCAATTTGATTATATATTTGATAAGATCAGATCTCAGATGATCATGAATTTAAAAGTTTCTTATTAAAAAACAACAGCTTTCATGCTCGTTCATATAATTTTTCGATATAACAAGTCTCACTGACAATACCAAATTCTCTAACTTTGAAAATATCACGACATGAGACATGAGAGATATTTTTTTTTTCTTTTATAGTATCGATATAGACTTATTACTTCAATTTGATTGATATTTTGTGATTTAAATGATTATGATATCCACAATATGCATTTTGTTCCACTTGCATAATTTTCAAGAAAATTAAACTAATAAAATATTATATACCTATAAAACTTAGATAATTTTGTTTACTTTCTAATTTTAACCAAACAAACGGTTACTTATCTAATTATTCAAAAAGTTTTATGCCAAACTCGTAACTCAAACCGTTTTTTCACTCATACACTCTTAATTCCCACAAAATTGAGAGAGGGAGAGGGAGAGAGAGGGAGAGGGAGATTCTTTTTTTTTTTTTGCAATGGAAGGCTTAGGGCGTGCATTCCGTCAGTTCGACAGGATCAGTCTGGATATCTTACAAATCATCAAGAAATCGACGATTCATATAACCTATCCAAATAATTTTTCATGAGAAACAAACCAATCAAATCGATTTTTTATCAGCTCGGATTATAAGAAACAAAAATTAAATTTTAAATCAGTTTATATCTTAAAGTAAAATATTCTCTATACATTTTGGTCGTTCGTTCCACCGATCTTCTGCACATATAAACCGGTTTTCGGTTGGTTGTTTTTTTTTTTTTTAAATGAACCGTGTCTGATAAACTGAACTATACAAACTTTAAACCCGAACATCAAACCTTTATTTTAAAAACCGAACCAAATCAACAAATCGGTTCGGTTCCGACCAGCCTTTTGGATTTATCCAAATATTGTGCACTCCTAGTCTCAGTTCGGACAATTGCGGTGGTCCGGAAAGTAAATTTTAACCCAAAAAAAAAAACATAAATCATTTCAAATAAAGTCTTATGCATTTATATATCTAGTTCCTAAAATTTGATATTTACACTTATATAGTCTTGGTGTCATAAACCTATGCATGAAAATATATATTTTACATTTAAAAAGTTATTAAAAATAGTATTTTTATGAAATATGTGAGTGTTATACAAGTAAATATGAAAGTTTAGGTATTTTATATGTAAATACATAACAATTGTGCAGAATGTATGTGATTAAAACAATTTCGTGTGTATGTGTCATTTATCCTCTATTTTAATCTCGTGTGTATTGGTGGCAATATTTCTACAACCCGTTATTTTATATTTGATAGACGTAACAATGGAAACTTATAATCCCTGTCGAGTGATGCTCATCAAAATGTCTAAGTTCTTATTAAAATTTCAGCTCATTTTTTCCCTGCATTAAATTCTCAACTATTTCATCAAAATAATCTCATTAATCATGATTATTTAAAAAATAAATTAACCAGACTATCAATTTATTTCAAGTAATTTGAAAATCCAATTCGAAATTCCAGCAAATATTTTAACCGGAATATCATGCACAATTGCATTCCAACTAATTTAGTTGTATAAGAAATTTTTACATGTATCATGGAGCTTATTTTTCAAAGTGGTTGAATTGAGCCCGCCTGTTAAAGTACATGACAAAATCGAACTCATTTGCCGAAGAAGTTGAATCGAACCCATCTACCGAAGTAGTTGAACCCCTCTCTTACACCCATGGGGGTAGCCTAACCTGCATTAAAAGCATTCTCTGACATCAACATCACGATATTTTCATCAATATATCACGAATGGGAGCCATACATTACTAAAGACATCTCATCATGATTAAATTTTAATTGGTATTCCTCGGTCTAGNGCCGAAGAAGTTGAATCGAACCCATCTACCGAAGTAGTTGAACCCCTCTCTTACACCCATGGGGGTAGCCTAGCCTGCATTAAAAGCATTGTCTGACATCAACATCACGATATTTTCATCAATATATCACGAATGGGAGCCATACATTACCAAAGACGTCTCATCATGATTAAATTTTAATTGGTATTCCTCGGTCTACCTATAAGAAAATAAAATATAATTCAAATGTGTAATGCTTATGATGATTTAAATTAAGTTACATTATAATTTTTTTTAGTGAAAATATACCTAATTTATTTGGAATATATTATTCACTCATTAGATTCGCCTATATTTTACAGGGGTATTAACATATACACCACACGATTCTTATGTATTTACATATATTTAACATCTAACTTTCAATTTTACATTTATTTTCTTATATCACATAAAAAAAATATCATTATTTTATTTACTTTTTTTAAATGTGAAATGCAACTTTAAATGCATAATTTTTTTACTTCAAAGGTTTATAAATATAAGAGGNTACTTTTTTTAAATGTGAAATGCAACTTTAAATGCATAATTTTTTTACTTCAAAGGTTTATAAATATAAGAGACATTTACATACATACCTTGATACAACCCAAAATTCTTATGTAATTATATTTCTAACCCCTAAACTTCTTAAACTTATAGCGCTCAAAAATACCGTTACTTTTAATAAGTGAAATACGCATTCTCATGATCATATAAGGCGGCTTGTATGCAAAAATTAAAGTTCAAAGGGTTAGATATGAAAATACATAGAAATTGAATGGTGTAAACATTTGTAAATCTTCCTAAATATAAATATGAAATTTAAGTTTTATATAGGGATGTCAAAATGGCTCGTTATTCACGAACAGCTCGTGTTCGGTTCGTTAAGAAGCTCGTGTTCGGCTTGTTTGCTAAGTTAACGAGCGGAACGTGAATGAAGATTTGTTCGTTCGTGTTCGGCTTGTTTTGGCTCGAAATACTACTCATCAATTGAATGAGTAGTAGTTTTTAAAAGTTTAATTGACTACAACGCTACAAAGATTTATAATCAATTAAAAGTAATAATTAAGAAAATAGAATAAGTATTGTTAAATTAGATTCAAATGATGTTTTAACATAAACAATAATTTTTAAATCCTGCCCCAACCCTTGACATCATATTGCTATGTGATTATGGTTGTCAAAACGTTCTTTGTTCTTGACAGCTTATGTTCGGTTCGCTAAGTAAAGAAACCGAACACGAACACCCTCTTTGCGCTCGAAATATAAACAAGTCGAACACGAGCTGAGTCTGGGCTCGCTCATATTCAGCTCGTTTACACCCCTAATTTTATATATGTAAATACAAAAGAATTGTGCGATATGTATGGAAAATTTCCTACTATGTATATTATTTTAAATAAATTTAATAATTAAAATTATATATTCACTTCAAATAAAAATAAATACATTTCTCCAAAGTTGCAAGCATTGAAAGTCAAATATAAGGAAACTAAATGGAAGCATCCGAGAATGATTCCCCCACGTGCGAGGCAACCTATGTCAATTTTAATCCGCAGAAAATGAAGCGTGAGAAAGTTATTCGTCCTCGCGTAGCTTAAACGTATCCAAAGATTTCCGGTCAATACAAAACAAGGCCAAGACCAGCCAAAATCTGCGGCCTGCATGCAGACAAATTTTTCTGTTCGGCGTCCGGACGTTCGAACAAAGATTGCGATGCAGCGGAGTATCTTACATCCGCTGTATCGCTGCATTGCATCCGTTGTCAGCACTTCCGGACTCCAGACAGAAAAAACCCTCTTACATACATGCCTTGATCAATAAAAAAAAAAGTTAATACCGAAATATTTTAATAGAAATAATAATAATCAAAAATTTAAATTTATTTAGATCAGATACAAAATTTTTAAATCATTCATGAAATATTTTTTACATTTTTTTCTTTTTCATTTGCTTGTGGAAGATTTTAAGATAATCTATTTTATTTTAAGATGAAAAAATTCAAAATTTAATTAACCTCAAACGCATAACTCATTAATTGAAAATAAAATTATTAATTATTAATTTGTATATTATAATTATGTTAATATAAATTAAATAACCAATTAATTTATCCTAAATAAACTTTAATAAAATCTTCCTGATAAGCTTTTATATTATTTTTTGAACGTCTACTTAATAATTAAACCTAGAAGTCAGTCAGCCAATAATTTCAATGACGTGGACTGTGAGGTCCTCGCTAAATGGGAAGGCCTAAAACTTAATAAAAATAAAAAATAAAAGGAGCATTTACATACATACCTCAAAATTCTTATGATTTACGTTTCTAGCACCTGAGATTTATTTTTTCTATTCCTTTTCATTTATACCAACCAAAAAATTCATGGTGATAAAAAAACTATTTTGATGACTTAATATTGCACAAAGATTCATCACATACTTTGATAATAGAAAAGTAGCAGGATGAGACACCAAAATTTATTATGTGAAGAAATACGTGAAAGGAAAAAAAATTCAAGGGATCTAGCCCAATCAAAATAATTCATTATATGATTGTAAGCACATAGATCTACATTACAAAGTTGTCAGTTCAACCAATAATCCCCAAAATTGGGCTACAACATATGTAGTTTTGGACTATAATATCAATAGTTGATCACAAAAGCCGCACTTGGAAATTGTAACAAGGGATGTCAAAAAGCTCGTTGTTCGTGAACGGCTATTGTTTGACTCATTAAGTAGCACTTGCACGAATCATTTGTTAAGTAAGCGAGTTGATCACGAACAAACTTCTTAAGCTCAAATCATAAATGAGTTGAACACAAACAATCATTTGTTTTATTGTGTCATGTTCATTNAAGCATCCGAGAATGATTCCCCCACGTGCGAGGCAACCTATGTCAATTTTAATCCGCAGAAAATGAAGCGTGGGAAAGTTATGCGCCCTCGCGTAGCTTAAACGTATCCAAAGAATTTCCGGTCAATACAAAACAAGGCCAAGACCAACCAAAATCTGAGGCCTGCCTACAACCAAATTTTTCTGTCCGGAGTCCGGACATGCGAACAACGGTCGCGATGCAGCAGAGGATCGTACCTCCGCTATATCGCTCCATCGCATCGTAAATAATCTATTTTTTTAAGATGAAAAAATTCAAAATTCAATTAATCTCAAACGCATAACTCATTATATGAAAATAAAATTATTAATTATTTATTTGTATATAATAATTATGTTAATATAAATTAAATAACCATTTAATTTATTCTAAATAAACTTTAATAAAATCTTCCTGATAAGCTTTTATGTTATTTTTCGAATGTCTGCTCAATAATTAAGCCTAGAAGTCAGTCAGCCAATAATTTCATTGACGTGAACTGTGAGGTCCTCCCTAAATGAGAAGGCCTCAAACTTAATAAAATTAAAAAATAAAAGGAGCATTTACATACATACCTCCAAATTCTTATGATTTATTTTTTATATTCCTTTTCATTTATACCAACCAAAAAATTCATACATGTAGCGCATAAAAAATTCATGGTGATAAAAAGCTATTTTGATGACTTAGTATTGCACAAAGATTCATCACATGTTTTGATAATAGAAAAGTAGCAGGATGAGGCACCAATATTTATTATGTGGAGAAATACGTGAAAGGAAAAAAATTTAAGGGATTTAGCCCAACTAAAATAATTCATTATATGATTGTAAGCACATAGATTTACTCTTCCCCTAAATTAAAGAATATGAAACTACAAAGTTGTTACTCACAAATACATAATAATAGTTCAATCAATAATCGCCAAAATTGGGCTACAACACATGTAGTTTTGGACTAATATCAATAGTTGACCACAAAAGCCGCACTTGGAAATTATAACAAGGGATGTCAAAAAGCTCATTGTTCGTGAACAGTTATTGTTTAACTCGTTAAGTAGCACTTGTTTGAATCATTTGTTAAGTAAGAGAGTTGATCACGAACAAACTTCTTAAGCTCAAATTATAAACGAGTTGAACACAAACAATCATTTGCTCTATTGTGTCCAGTTCGTTTTAGCTTAGAATAGAGAGTTTATATATATTTTTTATATAATAATAAATTATATATATATATATATATATATATTAATTTTAAATCATTATAGTTTTTGTAGTTGTGGTTTTGTGAATTTTGTTGAATAGAAATGCTTTAGTTTCGAATCCAACATCATATATATATTTTTTCTTATTAATTAAACAAGCTTCCAATTAGTGTCTAGCTTGAGCTGAAAAAGAACATAAACATTTATTTTGGTTGAACACGAACATACTATTCACGAGTCATTTCAAGCAAGAGTCAACTTTGAACAAACTAAAATATAATTAAGTTGAACACAAACACATGTTCAATTCACTCAAGTCTTCTCGTTTACACCCTTAGCTGTAATAATAGTAGTTGGTCACATATGTCATAATTAGTAGTTGCAATGTCGTCAATTGGCTCCAAAGGCCGTAGTTTGAAGTTATAGTAGTGGTTGTTCGCATAAGTCATAGTCGGTGACTATATCATGTTTCTGAGAACGAGGTTATAGTTTTATTTTGACACTGCATTTAACAACATACAACGTAAGAAAGATGCAGATGTCAGGCCTAACCATTGTATTCTGGCTACGATGGTCGTAATTAATGTTCACTGGTGGCCAATGGTCAACAACTCTAGGTGGTGACAGCCGGCGATGATTGATAGTGGTTGGCGACTATGAATGTCAAAAGTTATAAGTCCCTAGAGTTGTCGCAAATATGTAAAATGAAATATACATTTTAATGAATAGCTAAGGTCCCATTTATGTAAAAGTTAACATTTAAGTGTTATACATGTAAACACAAAAGAATTGAGTGGCATTTATGCAATCCTTCCAAAATAAAATGAGGGCCCATATGAATGAGATTGTTAACTAAAAAGACTTATGGTATAGCTCATATGGTAATGTTTGGTTATCATTAAATATTTCTATATATCTAACAACTAAACCTTATTATTTACATATATAACACTCAAATCTTTAATATTATAAAAATATTATCATTATAACTTTTTTTCTTATTACAGATTCTTTTGCATGAATTATGACACTAGTACTACAAGTATAGCGATCAAATTTTTAGGTGTCAGACATATAAATTTATAATTATTATGTGTTGTGTATATAAGAGGGGGACGCGTGTATCGTGGTATGTTGGTAGAGCAGCCTCTCTGAAGGTTGCAAGTCCTCTCGGGTAACGGGTTTGAATCCCTTAGTATGTATGGTGTGGGATTCGAATATTTAGCACACATAGGGATGATCGGGGCTCATCTAATAGCTTTCGATCATTCCTTTTTAATATATATATCTATATATAGTGCTGTCAATTTGGCTCGTTGTTCGTGAACAGCTCGTGTTCGGCTCGTTAAGCAGTTCATGTTCGGCTCGTTCGTTAAGCCTAACGAGCCGAATACGAACACNGCAAAAAAAAAAACTTACGGAGACCTTATCGTGTCTCATTTTTTTTCTGATAAAAAAATAGAAACTTAAGATTTTATCAATTAAATAATAAAAAAAGGGTTATGTCCATTTATCTTCAACGGCCAACCTAACCCAATTATAGTTACACCTTTCATACAAAAATTATTTACAATTCTAACCTATGTGCATAAGGGTTTATTTTTCGCGACATTTACATACATACCAACTAATTGCTATGTATTTACGTATATAGAATCTGGACTTTATATATTTACTTGAATACCACCTAAATCTTTCATATCACATAAAAAATACAACTACTCTATAAAATGAAGTACAACTTTTCGTGCGTAGATATTGTGACATATATGTAAAAGTTAAAGTTTAGATATTAGGTACGCAAATAAATACAAATTGAGAGGTGTGTGTATGTAAATCTACCTTATTTTTTATTTTAATTTCAATATTATTTATTGCATATGTTATGATTATAAATTTGAGCAAATATTACTTATTTTCTTAATAAAACGTTAAAATTATAATTAATTAGTTTATTTTCAAAGTTTGTATATTTTAATTTTTCTATAATCAAACCGAAATGGCCTTAAAAATAAGTTTAATATGAACAATAATTAGATTAGTAATATTTTTAAAATGTGAAAATCAAAACTATTTTATTCGGCTAATCTATAAATCAAAGAACGAGAATAAAATATACACATCCCTAGTTTTAGGTATTATTTACTTATTTAATTCAAAATACTAAACATAGTGTTGAATCCTAGAATGTGTTTAGTAAGACGCGCCTCGAGAGTTAGAGTCGAGAGAGAGAATAAGGAAGAAAGAGAGGGTAGAGCAAGCCGAAGGTCTGGGCATAAGAAGGGTCCATTATTTATCTTTTGACCTGCTATTTACAGGGGTCTATAGAAATGAGAGAACGGTTATGGAACTTATCTAAATGCAATTAATGTGTTAATTTAATATTAAATTTGCATTAGAAATTACATATAATACAACGGTTATCAATCGGTCGGCTCGTTGGAGTTTGGTCGACTGAGGTGATTGGTCGCTCGGAGGTCGATTCAGCCAAGGTAAAGACGATTGGTTGAGCAATTGTGGCTGACTGACCTTACGAGAAGCTTGGGTGGCTAGAACAATAAGTAGGGTCTGCCGGCTGGATTTGCCAACCTTCTATATCGATCAACTCAACCGAGCAGTCGGTCATTAAATGAGCTTGTTTGAACTGTGCTCTTTGGTTCGAGTACTTGGTAGTTCAGTCATCATCCTCAATTGTTTGATCCCTTTGAGATTTATGCTGGTAGTTTTGGTGCATACAAATAATAATTTTATGCTGCAACACAGTCCAAGTAATGTGTCTGCAAGAATTTCATGTGATCAAGCACGAACATCAAAGTATTTAGATGAGATAATTTTTAGTTAAATTTAAGATCATTTGAGCCACAATTTTATCAAATTTATAACCAAATTGAATATCTCAATAATATGAACTAATAATACTCGAGTTTAAATGAGCCTAAATTAAGTACTTAAAGTATAATTGAAAGCTTTTAAAGGTCAAATAATATTTGAAGTACTTTATAATATTTAAAGTACTTCAATATTGAAAACATTATTTATATGAAGATTACAAACCACTCCATTATAATGTATTTATATATCTAACACCTAACATTCAATTTTTGCATATATGCCACCTTACATGGGCATGAAAATGTGTTCATCACTTTCAACGGTTAAATCAGTGGTAATTTATTGGTGATATTTGAGAGGTATAAATGCAGAAAAGTACAGTTTAGATGTCAGACATATATGTAAATACACATGAATTGTTTGATATATATGTAAATCCCTCTAACTTACAATCAAATAAATTGACCCCAACTGTATGAGAAAGTGTTTATTAAAACACAATTATAAAAAATCATACTTAGACCTATACACTAGCAAGGAGACCTGATGATTAAGAGTGTATTTGAGACAGTTGTGATTGTATAAAATATTAGCTTAAAAGATGTTGCGGAAAATCTATTGTTTAAAAATGGTTGTTGCACAAACAATTCTCTTGTTTGAAAAATTATGCTTTGAAAGCGCAGTGTTGTAGTTTTATGTGAATAAATATCTTAAAACTACACCTACTCATATTATATAAAATTCTTAGAATTTATAAATATCAGTAATTCTCATGTTCAACTGTCCGGTATTAAATTTGAGTGTGTGTGTGTGTGTGTGAGTAAAAGTTGTCCAACGTTAATGAATGAACTAAATTAATGGAAAAGAGTTTGTGTTTTGGCAAATAATAAGTTATTGATCATGTCTCAATCTCTACGCTGATCGACAACTATTAGATGTGGAAAAATGTGGAATTTTTTATCTGTATTGTGATCGACAACTATTAGTTACCAAAATCTTCATATCGANGGGGGGGGGGGGGGCCTTTTTTGCGGGGGAAGGGTAGAGGACTCTACTCTGCTAGAAACGAGATTAGTGTTATACTCCACGACTGAAATGTGATTGTTCGCTAGCTCCAAAAACTTGGCTAGCATCTTTGGTCATTGTAGACCAAACACGTATTGGAAAGGTCCTCCCTTTTGTCTTTGAGCTATAATAGCATGTTCAACCGCTGGTTCTAGATCTCACATTTCCGACATCTCATTCTGTAAGCCAATGATGAGGGTGAAGGCTCTCGCTTTGTCCCACACAGATCTGTATGAAGTCCTGCAAGTTTTCTGAGACTTTGGAGCACTAACGAATTGGGCTGCAAATATTTTATTCAAATCAACGAATGAAATGATTACTCCCAGTGGAAATCGATTGAACCACTTGAGGGCTGACTCCCTCAATGTGATAAAGAAGAGATGTTATTTTAGTATGTTGGTGAACCTTGACAGACACACATTCAACTCAAACAAGGTTGTATGATCAGTTAGATCGTTTTGCTCTTTGTATGACTCCAGTGTCGGGATTTTGAATCTTTCTAAGGGCTTGGCTCAGAGATTTGCTACGTCAATGCATTCTCGACTGTCGGGACGCCTTAGTACTCTTGAATTGATGTAAGTAAATCGGAGCTGACCCGCCGCTATTGAAGTATTGGGAATCAACTTCTCTTTCTAGAGCCAGGAGAAATATGCAGTTGTTTGGCTCTGGCCCTTCCTCTCGAGGTTGCAGATCTCTTTTTCGAGCTGGTGTATCTCAGCTGATTATCAACATTTGTTCTCTCAACTCCTAAAGATGCTAAGTTACAAATTGTCCATTGCATTCCATGTTGTGGATGTCATTGTTGTCGGATTCTACTTCTTGGGCTACTCGTCTTCTTGTTTGTGAAATGAACCACGCTCATTGTACCTTTTAAGATGTTGAATCTTGATGTGTTTATGTATCACACCCAATAAATAGAACGTAAATAAGGAGCTAAAGAGAGACACAAAGAGAGGAGTGAAAATTAATACATCGTGTTTTATTCATAATATGATCTACCAATTTTTAGGGGAGACGATATAATATGATGATGTGACATTTTTCCCCTGCTTTAAAAGGGGTCATACTAAGTATTTCTAGTAATTTACATAAATGAGTTTATTATATGATTGCTCTTTCAATTGATCAACTAGGCTTAATTGGCTTTCAGTCGGCGAACACAGCTCAATCGGTCAAGCTCTGATCAGTTGGTAATCCGCTTGACAACTGATCTTGGTTGATATTGGTCTGCCAATACGTGTAGTCTGACTGTCAATCCTTCATCACTCTAGTTTCGCTTGGTTTGTTGAGATTTGCTTGATCAGTTGATATTGGTCGAGATGGGACAAGTGATTGATGTGACTTGGTTATCCATCTCTGACCCCTGAGGAGGTGTCTTTGGGTGTTCTTAGGATGTTTGGAGATGCTAAGGAAAATTATCTTCCTTGGATAGGCTCTCATGTGATAGTTGACTCAAATTTTCTTTTGCCTCATTTTTTTCTGAATGACTCGTTCTTCTTTCATCTGGTCGTCTTTGGTTTGTCTCGTGATTAGGTCAGCTTTGCCTTACTAGCTTTGGTTCGAAAAGCTTCACTCGGATAGACAAGTGGGCATCTCAATCTTCTAATGGTGGGCCCTCCTTTGTCCAACTCTTTCCTTTTGGACCATAAGATCTCTCAGGATCAGCGCTAGCACGATATAAAATGAAAGAATTTAAAATATTTCTTTTAAAAGCCATAAAAAAAAGGAAAAAAACACAAAAGAATGAAATTGAAGAAGAAAAAAACCATGCTATTGTTTGGGAGGATCGCGAGATCTTACCTAGGGCTGCTCAACAATGAGGTATTTTTGCGATGAGGAGTGCAAATAAGAGCTAGGGCAAGACTTTCCCTTTCTTCTCTAGCTAAATCAGGGGAAATTTTTTTTGAACAACATACGAGGCCTACTAAGTGTTGTTGCAGTTGTAAATGAAGTCTTGTCTGGTTCTCATTTCACCGAACGCTCAATTCAAACACGAATCGATTCAATTCGGAAATCAGCCCAGAATGCCCAAACAAATGCAACCTAAACTTAAACTTATGGAGAGTGTAGAAAACTAACAACAACAAGGAGTCATCACGAACCACCAACACCTACTACTTTAGCCCAACTATTGTTGAACAATGATTGTTACGTGAACATGATTAATATGTTTTGATTGTTATTAGATAGTCGTTGGCACCCTTATTATAAAATAAACAAACAAAC
This sequence comes from Phalaenopsis hybrid cultivar, assembly GCA_002079205.1. Taxonomy (NCBI): domain Eukaryota; kingdom Viridiplantae; phylum Streptophyta; class Magnoliopsida; order Asparagales; family Orchidaceae; genus Phalaenopsis; species Phalaenopsis hybrid cultivar. Next base: position 151,221 of record JXCR01145103.1, on the reverse strand, counting down.
AAGCATTATAACATTGTTTTCTCTAATAAACCAGAAGCACAAAACTTTGTAACTTTCTGATTGACTAATTCGAATCGATCAAGTCATATTCTTTTTCGAGTTTTTCACGTAAAAATTTTATTGTCATTCATCTCTTTAATCTCTATATGTCAAATAATTTTATTGAGTTAAATTATTTATCTTTTGCTTTTGAGAACTTCTTTAACATGTAAAGCCGAAAATTCAAACAAACCCTTATCTCCCAATATAACAAAACAAAATCATCAAAAGCTACGAGACCTACAAATTTGAACGGTCAATATTAANCAACGCAACTGAAATGGGGCGAAACAGAGCTAAAACGGAGCCAAACAGAGCGAAATGGTGAAGCTGCGCAGTTAGCCCGCCGACGGCGAGATTTACCCGAGAAGACCAAAAAACGACAGAAAAGCTCGCCGACAGCACCCTCGAGCCCGCTGACAGCGCCCGGGACGACTATGGACCGACTTTTGGCGGTTATGGGCTGAAATTCAATGTATTTGGACGTTTTTTGGAAGGGTGCTTGTGACAACTCTTCAAACTTCATCCCTACACTTTAAAAGAACGAATTTAGGTTAGAAAAGGAGGGATTTTTGTGAGGGGAATGTTAGGAAATGTGTGGAGAAAGTTTAGGGTTTTTAGAATAGGAGTAAAAATGTAGATTTCTACCCTTTTGGAGAGATTGGAGAGGAGATTTTGAGAGAATTTGTAAGGAGATGTTCTAGCATTGCATGGATCGGCGGGAGACTTTATGGGAGAGATTTTCTTCTTTCTTTCAAAGGGAAAAAGATAAGTATTGTGTTCTTTATTATCTTATGGTTTTGTAAATACTTATCTAGTGGATTTGCTTTGGTTAAATGAAGTTTCAGTTGTGTTTTTTTCGTGCTTTGTGATGGGCTTCTCCTACTCTTTCTTCTTCTTTGGAAATAGTGGCATGAGAAGATTATGCCATTGTTTTCATTTGTAATAAGTAGAATTCATGTTTAGGATTTTGTGATGCATGTTAGAAGTGGTTTAATTATAAATGTGATGATTTTTACTTGCACTTTATTTACATTACAATAAAGGTCTGTTGTAGTGTTAAAGTTTGTTGTAATTGCATTAAGACCAGAGAGGGCTGTGTAATTCTCAACAAGTAGAACCACATTTAGATTCCATGGATGGTTAAGTTCATGGGAGTTGAATGCAAATAAATAGAGAAATATACTTTGATTGGCGTAGAATTGGGGATTTTAGGGTGACAGACTAAAATCCCCAATTCGGTCCTATTATTTGAGTACTGAAGCGGAGTTGTTAGCCCTCAGACGAGGGGAACGTGAGAGCTCCGAAGTGAGAGCTGGTATCCTCCTAGCCTAGCCACAAATTAGTAAACAAGCATAGGATTATTCAATGTTCTTTATGCCTGGACCAAAGGGTAAGGAATAGGATTGCTCTTATTTGGCACATATAATATTTAATGCATCTCATTCCTTTATATTATCCAATTAATTACATAAGAATAGTAGTTTTAATATCTTAAAATTCTCAAAACCAATTCATCCAAAAAGGGTTATCTTTAGAAATAATATTTGCATTTAGTTACAGTTGTTATCTTTACATTTAACACTTGCATTTAGGAGTAGTTGCTAGATAAAACATCATTTCAATCGACATTCTAAACTAAGGTCTAATTGTAGTAGATTAGAATTTGACCCTGTGGGATCGATAAACGGGACTCCACTAGTGCCTCGTATTACTTGAGCGATACATATACTTGCGTTTGAAATTGTGACTTTACAAAATCATTATAAACATATAAATCTGGGTTCATAAATTTAAGCATATATAAAGTCGTTGTCAAGTTTTTGGCGCTTGTTGTTGCGAGGGAAGCTTCGGTAAGAACTTTAGGAGAATTTTATTTGAAGTAATTAGGCTTAGACTTGGAAAACTGTGTAGTGTCGTAAAAATTGTTTTGTGTGAAAAGTGTTTTTATATGAAAAAGTGTTAAAAAAACCGTTGTTGTGAAAAATAAGGTGTTAGTGAAAATGTTTTGTTGTGTTGAATATATTTCATCTGTTATTTGTTTAATTGTTAATGTATTGTTTGTTGTGTTGCGTATGCAAAGCAAAGGATCTACAGGACTTGTGCCTTATGATCCCGAGTTTAAAAAAAATAATAAAATAAAAATACAAAGAGGAGTCGAAAAACTAGAAATGGAAAACTTTCAAGATAATAACTTGTAAAATCATCATACTTCATTGAGGGATTACGTAAATCCTACGACAATGAAATTCACTCAAGTATACAAAACCTTGTCAAGAAGCTGAACTCATTTGAAATAAATCCTGAGATTATCCAACTGGTGTGAAACAATCAGTTTGGGGGAACTCCTTTGGAGGATCCTTATTTACACTTATCAAATTTTATAGAAGTTTGTGCTATATTTCGTTATAACAGTATGTCAAATGATGCTGTTAAATTAAGACTTTTTCCTTTCTCACTAAGGGATAAGGCTAAAATGTGGTTATACTCATTAACACCTGACTCTATTAAAAATTGGTAGGAGTTAACTCAGAAATTCCTAATTGAGTATTTTTCACCTTCAAGGACTAAAATTGAGAGGAGTTAACTCAGAAATTCCTAACTAAGTATTTTCCACCTTCAAGGACCACTTTAAACTTAGAAAAGATATTATCTCATTTTGTCAGTATGAAGGGGAATCAACATACGAAGCCTGGGAAAGATTTAAGGAACTCCTAAGAAAGTGTCCACATCATGCTCTGTCTGATTGGTTAGTCATTCAAACTTTTTATAATGGGTTAGTAGAATCTCTTCAGTTTATAATTGATGCTGCTGCTGGTGGATCATTAATGTCAAAACAATTTAATGAAGCATATGCATTAATTGAAGAAATGACTACAAATGAATTTCAATGGCCCTCTACAAGGGTAAATCCAAAAAAAGTAGCTAGTGTTCATGATTCAGATGTGATTTCAATTATTGCATCTCAATTTGACGCAATAGAATGAAAGTTGGACCAATTTGGAATGAACCAAACTCAATTTACTCCAGTAAGCGAGGAAAGTTCATTAGGGCATATGATTGATTCTAAGTTATCATATGATGTTTTAAATACCATAAACAACCCGTACTCTGACTTTTACAACCCAGGTTGGGAGAACCATCCTAACTTTAACTGGTGTCATACTACTTGGGGTGGAAACGAACAATGGGAAAATAATCATGCAAATCCTAATGGGAGTTGAAATAATCAGAGGAACACAAACTATAGAGNGAAAGAAAGGTGATGTTCAAAATCATTAAAAGCTATCCAGATATAGTAATCATCACTTGAAAAAGAAAAAAATAAAGGATTGACAACAATCTCTGAAAAGAAAAGAAAAATATATAGGATTGAAAGCAATCCAAATGAAAAGAGAAAAAAAAAGAAAGAAAAAAATATAAAAGTGAGGAGAAGCTTGAGGAGATGCCTACTCAAAAATTGGCTTCACTCGACTTACCTAAAGGGAAAACCTAAATACATTCCTGAACTCATATTTATGGATTAACATCTTTTACTTGTAGTGTTCTCATGAAGTTCATATCATTTGAATATTCTAAGTGACTTGATATTGTAACATATAGTCATTCTTGAAATGAATAGAAAACTAGAACTCTTAATCTTGATGACTAGATAATCTTGTACCTACAGAGTTAATTTAATTACTTGAATTTTTTTTGAAAATCTCACTATGGTATTTACTTAAATCAAACTTATAATATTTCAGAATTAAAACTTTATTACAATAGATCATAAATTTTTATGTAGTACTAAACTTACTTGAGGACAAGTAATAGTTAAGTTTGGGAGGTTTTGACCAAAGGAAAATATGTTGAGATTTTCATACCTATTTTATACTGATTTTGATGATATTGCACTTTAAAGAAGGGTATTTTTTATGTTTTATTGTAGGTATGATGAATTATGGTCATTGGAGCAAAAAGATGCAAAAACGGCGCAATTTGGAACAAAAATGAGCAGAAATGATATTTTGCCCTGTCACCTTTCGACAAGTCTTTGGATGCTTAATATATTTTATACTTCTTGCATATTTTTGAACNCTATTTCGAACGAGCCGAACACGAGCCAAGCCTGAGCTCGCTCAAGCTCGGCTCGTTTACAGCCCTAAATGTGAGGCTAGATATTGAAGTTGAAGAACAAAAGAGAGAAAAAAGTCTGCACCAGCCGCCACTTCAGTGGTCAGATGACATTCTACCGACCGCCCTGGATATTTTCACCGTGTCGATAGCCTTCATGATACACCGTTATTGATACGTCAACTCACCAATTCACCATCCACCAAAATCATGTTCTCAAAACGTGAAACATATCTCCCATCCACACCAAATTCTTATTCACACATAGACCCCAAAACTCCATTGCCAACTATTTTTTGTATTGTCGAAGCTACATGAATCCCGAGTCAATCTTTTTACTCCATCTGGGCTCTCTAAGCTGAGTTACCCATTTTAATTCTCTCCCAATATCCAATCTGCAAACATGACATTAGGCCATAAATATCTCTACCTTTCTTGAGAGTAGATCATATTGTTTTGTGTTGATTATTCCATGGGCTAGAATGAGTGTAAGAAATTTTTTTTTGAGATTTTCTTCTTTATTCTTTTGATTTTCAGCTTACGAGTTTGTTGTAGAATTCTCTTTTTTATCCAGGGAGATGCAATGCTTTTGTGACCACTTGTCTTCTAGCACTTTGCCACTTTTAATGGGAACTTCAGTCCAACGTCCATGGTCATGCCTTATGATGTGTGGAGGTGGCTTGATATTGAGCACCCGACAATGGTGTAGCCTCGAGACACTTGGCACCACAACCAACTCCATGTTTTAGCCCAACTACGGGCAGCAGAACACTATTCCAATCGGAATCGGGTTTAGTTTCCCTAACTACCGCTAAAGAAGGTACCGAAGTACACGCTCCGTCACCAGCGAGAGCCATGAGGCGGCAGAAGTGATCAGCCTATCTAAACATCATAATTCTTCGAGAAGCTATGAATACAATTATCTGCTCAGAATCACAACACCTTTGAATGATGCCCTAACTTGATAAAATCCAGCAAATGGGCATCCTAAACAATGGTTTCCTCTGTACGAAGAGGACGAGAACGCTACTCTCCTAGCACAGCTTGATGTACAACGTCCAGAAAATTCCACGTCACATAAACCACACATTGCCCTAACAGTTTGAATTTTCTTCAAGCACGATGAATCTTCTCTACTTCGTCATTGTGCACGATGTGGACTTGCCTCCGCAAGACTTCGATCAAGATGGTGTATTCAATTCAGATCTCCTTTTCAGCAACTCTAAGGTCGTCAAGTCGCCTACCAGCAAGTGCAATGAGGGCATATCCAAGTTTCATTGCTACCTGAAGACTTGTTTTCCGAGCTTCACACTAAACTGACAATCACACAATGCTTCCTGACCAAAAGATGCTCGCAAATAATCACTGAAGCTATCAAAGTTAAGCAAAGTGAAAAACTTCACTTCATGAGACTGCAGTAGGCAATCCTCAAATCACATAGTAGTCCATGACTGTATCAGGGATCCATGTTAGTCGAGAACGACCAAGCAATTCATCTGGTTCTTCCCTAAGATTGTCTCCAACGGGTAAATCCTTACCAGGGATCACAGACAAAGGATTCTTCACATGCCCAGATGACATATCCGACAAAAAAAGTTAATTGTATATTATCAGAACGTATGTCGAACTGTTGACAGAAAGAAAAGCTTAAGAAAATTATGATCCCCTTACGTCGACACAAAGACTACAACTTGCTTCTTCCAAGAAGGCTATACCTTCTCACCATCTGGTCACCTCAAATAACCAACCGACCACCTCACTCCACTTGGCCACCTCGTTGCTCCATCCGGCAGCTCCCCTCTAAACGATCGCGCTGCTCCAACTTGAGACCGCGGAAGTAGAGGGAATATTTACATGCATAATGACCAAAGGAAAATATGTTGAGATTTTCATACCTATTTTACACTGATTTTGATGATATTGCACTTTAAAGAAGGGTATTTTTGATGTTTTATTGCAGGTATGATGAATTATGGTCATTGGAGCAAAAAGAAACAAAAACGGTGCAATTTGGAGCAAAAACAAGCAAGAAATGATATTTTGCCTTGTCAACTTTCGATAAGTCTTTGGATGTTTAATCTCTTTTACACTTATTGCATATTTTGAATGAGATTACACTTTAAAGGAAGTTTGTTTTCATGTTTATTTTGTAGGGCTATCTGTTAGGAACACAACGCAACTGAAATAAGGCGAAACGGAGCTAAAACGGAGCCAAATGGAGCGATACGGTGGAGCTGCGCAGTCTGCCCGCCGACGGCGCCAAAACGGCGCCACGGAGAGATTTACCCGAGAAGACCTAAAAACGACAGAAAAGCTCGCCGACAGCGCCCGGGACTACTATGGACAGACTTTTGGCAGTTATGGGCTGAAATTCAATGGATTTAGACGCTTTTTGGAAGGGTGCTTGTGACAACTCTTCATACTTCGTTCCTACACTTTAAAAGAACAAATTTAGGTTAGAAAAAGGGAGATTTATGTGAGAGAAATGTTAGGAAAAGTGTAGAGAAACTTTAGGTTTCTTAGAATAGGAGTAGAAATGTAGATTTCTACCCTTTTTGAGAGATTGGAGAGGAGGNAGATTACACTTTAAAGGAAGGTTGTTTTCATGCTTATTTTGTAGGGCTATCTGTTAGGAACGCAACACAACTTAAATGGGGCGAAACGGAGCTAAAACGAAGCCAAATGGTGAAGCTGCGCAGTTAGACCGCCGATGGCACCAAAACGACGCCGACAGCGAGATTTACCCGAGAAGACCAAAAAATGACAGAAAAGCTCGCCGACAGCGCCCGAGACGACTATGGACCGACTTTTGGTGGTTATGGGCTGAAATTCAATGTATTTGGATGTTTTTTTGGAAGGGTGCTTGTGGAAACTCTTCAAACTTCATCCCTACACTTCAAAAGAACAATTTTAGGTTAGAAAAGGAAGGATTTTTGTAAAGGGAATGTTAGGAAATGTGTGGATAAAGTTTAGTGTTTTTAGAATAGGAGTAAAAATGTAGATTTCTACCCTTTTGAAGAGATTGGAGAGGAGATTTTGAGAGAATTTGTAAGGAGATGTTCTAGCATTGCATGGATCGTCGGGAGACTTTGTGGGAGAGATTTTCTTATTTCTTTCAAAGGGAAAAAGCTAAGTATTGTGTTCTTCATTATCTTATGGTTTTGTAAACACTTATCTAGTGGATTTGCTTTGATGAAATGAAGTTTTCCTTTGTGTTTTCTTCGTGCTTTGTGATGGGCTTTTCTTACTCTCTTTTCTTGTTTGGAAATAATTGCATGAGAAGATTATGCCGTTGTTTGTGATGGGCTTCCCTTACTCTCTCTTCTTGTTTGGAAATAATGGTATGAGAAGATTATATTATTGTTTCATTTTACTTTTCTTTTGTAATGAGTAGAATTTATGTTTAGGATTTTGTGATGCATGTTAACAGATTTAACTATCAATGTGATGGTTTTTACTTGCACTTTATTTACATTACAATAAAGGCCTATTGTAGTGTTAAAGTTCGTTGTAATTGCATTAAGACTCGAGAGGGCTGTGTAATTCTCAACAAAGTAGAACCACATTCAGATTTCATGGATGATTAAGTTCATGGGATTTGAATGCAAATAAATAGGGAAATATACTTAGATGGGCGTAGAATTGGAGATTTTAGGGTGACAAACTAAAATCCCTAATTCGGTCATATTTTTTGAGTAGTGAAGCAAAGATGTTAGCCCTCAGGTGAGGGGAACGTGGGAGCTCCGAAGTGAGAGCTGGTATCCTCTCAGCCTAGCCACAGATTCAATAAATAAGCATAGGATTAGTCAATGTTCTTTATGTCTGGACCAAAGGACAAAGAATAGAATTGCTCCTATTTGGCACATACAATATTTAATGCATCTCATTCCTTTACATTATCTAATTCATTACATAAGAATAGTAGTTTGTAATATCTCAAAACTATCCAAACAAATTCATCCAAAAAGGGTTATCTTTAGAATTAATATTTGCATTTAGTTATAGTTACTATCTTTACATTTAACACTTGCATTTAAGAGTAGTTGATAGATAAAACATCATTTTAATCGACATTCCTAACTAAGGACTAATTATAGTAGACTAGGATTTGACTAAGAATCTCTTACCTCGCTTCCCTGTGAGATCGATAAACGGAACTCCACTAGAACCTCTATATTATTTGAGCGATACGTATACTTGCGTTTGAAATTGTGACTTTACAAAATCATTATAAATAATAAATCTGGTTCATAAATTCTTGTATATAAAAAGTCGTTGTCACATAACACCTAATTTTATTTTATTTTTTTATATTTTCATGCATACCACCAATTCTTATAGATTGTCCAATCTTTGTGTTTTTTATCTAGTCTATATTTTTATTTGCGAGCACGAGGCTTCACTGACCGGGCATCCCTGCTCCAGTCGACCGTCCACTAGCTAGCTATCTCAAACAATAAGAATAAAAATAAAAATAAAATAAGATTCATATACACACCACTCATACACAGTGAAGGGTGCAAATAAATATATGATTAGAGATCCAAGAAACTTTTTAAATTTAATGTTTTAAAGTAATGCAGTATTTATTCTTTGCATTATAAATTTAAGAATATTTTTTTTAATTTATGCAATTTGGAAGAAGCATATGTACGAAGAATTCGCCCTACGGTCCTTAAGGTCAAGACTGGGTGAGCTCGGAAAACTCATGAATACTGCTTATCAATTAGTGTTAGTTGGGGAACTCCATTTCAAATTTTACTTTAACGACTTTGTAGTTGTCTTTTTCTGATGTGCACGAGGACATGCTCATCTCTTTTTCTTACACTTATTAGAAGGATTATTCTAAATCCTCTCATTTATTTGTAGCAAATCATTGCAAATCATAGCTGCATCTGTTTCCTTTCTCTCCAGCGAGGGGTAGGGGCTTCTGCCTACCATTTCTTACTAGTGAGTGCTCGACACTTGGGGAACTCGAATCTAGGTGGTAAAACCGACAATGATATCAAGAACGTCTGATAAGTTGAAAACATATAAGACATCAACAACAACACCAAGATTGTCTGATAGGTAATAAATGTCTATGGGATGTATCGACACCAGACAATGTCAAGTTTCACGAGGGGTGCGCAAATGATCGTCATGTGCCCAAATTATAATGTTAACACCCGACAACTACAAGCTCTGTGAGGGGTGCTCAAATGATCGTCCTGTGACCGAATTATAAAGTTAACGTCCGATAGTGAAAAGTTTCGCGAGGGGTGCAGAACTACAAGACTATTTTCCAAGGCAAGCAACTACAAGTCTCCCCTCCAAGGCGGGCAGCTCTTGGACTCACGTAGGTGATGACAAAAGTACCAAAACCGAGCGTGAAAAGCGTTTAACGTGGAGTGTCATTAGCAATTTACGTAATCAATGATTATTCGATAAATTTCATTGTCATTGTTGTAGTTGAAAGAACAAGAAAATTAATGAACTTAATATATATACCCAAAAATTGGATTGTACGGATCTCAAGGCAATACAGTAGTCAGTCACCTCACTTCAGTCGACCGACCAAGCACTTTCCCTCGCCTACCTCATTTCAGTCAACCAGAATCAGACGAAAGACTTTTCCTCTCAATGGATGACTTTTTAACAGAACATATCAATACAAAAGACTAAGCTATCTTGTGTCTCTTTTTAAAAGCAATGGTAATATTGTAATTTATTTTTCTGTCATCCTGTTATTTATAAATAGGAGGGTACTTTCATGTGAAAGAGAGTTTTTCTGCTCTCTCACTCAAACATCGTGTTTTGTAGAATAAAAGAAGTAACCGAGCTCGAGGACAACCCCGATTTGCCCAAGAAAGGGCAAGTTTTTCTCTAATGTTCATATTTCTTTCAGTATTACGCTCTATTCCTTGAGTATGATTTAACTTACAAATTTGACTTCAACAATAGTAAATAATAAGTTTTTAGTTTTATGAATGTACATCCCACTGAAAAATTAATATTCAAAATAAATTAAATGATCCTTGTCTAAAGTTTTTCTTATTTCCGCGTTGCTATTGGTTATTCCTCTATGTTTGGCTGCGTGGGCCGAACATATGATATCGACCCACTTTCTCTCATGGATATCAACTGTGGGGAAGCAAGGAGGAAGCTCGCGATGAACCCAACGGACGAATTCAAAACATGTGGGCCAGATGTGGGACCCGCACTCCTAACTTTATCACCTCTGTACATTGAACCATTCTTCGTCGCCATAGTTGGGCCCACAATTGGGTCCCACTTCTGTGACCCTTTCGGATAAGTGTAGTTCGGGGTAAATTTAAATTACAAATGTATACCGCACGTTCCTAATAGCGGATCGATCACGTGGACCTTCACGGAATTGTGACACTTGCGTTTACAGGGTTGGATTCATTATGCCATAAAATAAGAGAAAACTTTCTAAAAAATAAGAGAGTATGATCGACGAAAAATTTGTATTTAAATATATATGTGTGTGGAAAAAATATTATATCAGTACTATGCACGTAAAAATGACGTGCGTAACCAATCAATTCATGTCACGATATCTCGCACGACAGAGAAAAAAACGGCGCAGTAACATAGGGAATATTCTCTCTTGTGTTATTCATGTGTTATTGTGTGTTATTCATATGTTATTCATGTGTTATTGATGTGTTATTGTGTTATTGTGTTATTATAACACCAAAAATATTTTTAGGACAATAACACATGAATAACACACAATAGCATTTGAATAACACAGGAAATATTCCCGACAGAGAAAAAAACAGTTCAGTAACACGGGGGAATATTCTCTCCCGTGTTGTTCTTGTGTTATTGTGTGTTATTCATGTGTTATTCATGTGTTATTGTATTATTATAACACCGAGAATATTCTCAGGGCACAATAACACATGAATAACACACAATAACACATGAATAACACAGGGGGAATATTCCCCGTGTTACCGCGCTGCGGGGTATTGTGACGTGATTTCATTGGCTACGCACGTTACTCTACGTGCGTAGTACTGATGTAATATTTTTTCGTGTGTGTGTGTGTGTGCGCGCGCGCTCGCGTGTGTGTGTTGAATTTAAAGTTATTTGTTGTGAACAAGTCTCGATAGTTTGAGTTGGGAGAAGTAGGAATAAAGAGAGTGTGTGTGTGTGTCTGTGTCTGTGTGTGTGTGTTAAATTTAAAGTTATTTGTTGTGAACAAGTCTCAATAGTTTGAGTTGGGAGGAGGAGGAATAGAGAGAAAATAACAAGGTCGATTCTTGTAGTGAAACTTCGAAAAAAGTTTTTTTATTTGTATTTTTGTCTCTTATTTATAGATACATATTTATGCAATTACATAAATAAGAATACAATTAAAGAAATCACCCTTAATATGATTAATTATATTGATCTCATACCAAATTTGTATGACAATTTGAATTTGAATATGAGTGTAACAATTGGTAGACTCACTTGTGTTTGGCAAACCTAGGCGATCGGTCGAATGACAATCGTGCCTACCGGAGTAAAAATCGGTCGGTCGACCAGTTGCGATCGGACTTCCTTGTGAGGAGCCTCTAATCGACCGAGGTTACAGGCGTGACCAGTCGATTGAGTCCCTAATCATAGTATGTTGCATGATTAATGGTCCTATTGTAAAATGTACAAATAATTATTTTTCTAGTATGTTTTATCTATCATATTTTAAAATTATATGAATTAGATCATATGTGAGGTCTCTTTAAAATGTCATCCCCAAGTGATGTTCATTAGATCTCTGTTGACCTCACTTTTGGTTGAGATCTAGAAACTTCTTTAGTAGCCTAGGTCTAGCCATAGGACTTTCCTATTGACTAGTCTTAGAAAATTAGAAAAGGTACCCCCATAATTAGAAATTCAAAACTCTCCTATTTACTCAACTTGAAATTCCACATATTGATCTTAACCTCTAGCATTTAGTAGGTAAGATCATTATAAGAGAATTCAAGAAGAATCCCTATAGGATTACTTGG
>JXCR01145103.1:99390-135372 GCA_002079205.1 Phalaenopsis hybrid cultivar | reverse complement strand
AATTAAAAGACAATGACATTTTACCTTATTCTTGGGAATAATCAAGACATCAACATTCACTGGAACATAATAAAGTTTAAATGAACCCAAGGTCTTTTCCCAGACATAGGATATTCAGGATGGATTATTAAGCAACATAATAAAGTTTAAATGAACCCAAGGTCTTTTACAATTTACCTTATTCTTGGGAATAATCAAGACATCAACATTCACTGAGCATCAGGATATTCATTTTACCTTATTCTTGGGAATAATCAAGACATCAACATTCACTGAGCATCAGTATATTCAGGAAGAATTATTAAGCAACATAATAAAATTTAAATGAACCCAAGGTTTTTTACCAGATTAAGAATGTTGCATGGACCTGCTCCCTACTCTTAATCTGGTGAATACCTTAGGGATCTATTAATTTTAATATGTTTCGCTTCATAATATTATCCTTAAGACTTAAGGGGCTTCAATACACAACATAGAGTTAGGAAGGTCTCCAAAACTTTACTTTTCCAGCTCTATATACATAAATGCTCTGACATGCATTTTGAGTTTCAGGTGGTGGAACAAGAAGACTCGCCAGGTACACTTTTACAGTTTACGGCATTTTATAGTCTTCCTTGTACTTTCCTACTGCATTTTTTTTTATACTTGTATACCTGCATGAGCGTTTTATAGTCTTTCTTGTATTTTCCTACTGCATTTTTATTCCTGCTTGTATTTATTATAGTCTTTCTTGTACTTTTCTACTGCACTTTTATTTATGCTTGTATTTATATACCTGCATGTATAGTCTTTCTTGTACTTTCCTACTGCACTTTTATTTATGCTTGTATTTACATACCTCCATGAGAAAACGAATATAAAATTGCATAAATCACCCCCACAACATTTCAAAAATATAAGACAACTCAAAATTTAATTATATAAAAATAAATCACCTCCACAACATTTCAAAAATATAAGACAACTCAAAATTTAATCACAAACACNCTGAGATGTTAGCCCTCAGGCGAGGGGAACGTGGGAGCTCCGAAGTGAGAGTCAGTATCCTCTCAGCCTAGCTACGGATTCAGTAAACAAGCATAGGATTAGTCAATTTTCTTTATGCCTGGACCAAAGGGTAAAGAATATGATTGCTCCTATTTGGCACATACAATATTTAATGCATCTCGTTTTTTTATATTATCCAATTCATTACATAAGAATACTAGTAATATCTCAAAATTCTCTAAACCAATTCATCCAAAAAGGGTTATCTTTAGAATTAATATTTACATTTAGTTACAGTTACTATCTTTACGTTTAACACTTGCATTTAGGAGTAGTTGCTAGATAAAACATCATTTTAATCGACATTCCAAACTAAGGTCTATTGTAGTAGATTAGAATTTGACCAAGGACCTCTTACCTCGATAAACGGGACTCCACTAGAGCCCTGTATTACTTGAGTGATACGTATACTTGCTTTTGAAATTGTGACTTTACAAAATCATTATAAATATATAAATTTGGGTTCATAAATTTAAGCATGTATAAAGTCGCTGTCACAATACTCTACGCTCCCCTCTAATAAATATGAACTCACACAAATGTCCTCTCATACATATGCACTCAATTCCCCTTACAACATCATAAATCCTTCAAAGAAACATGAAAAAAAGAGAAGGAACAAGAATAAACCAAGCTCTTCTGAGCGAACCAAAAGAAGAAACTCCTATGGCTCCAAAAACATCCCAAAATCATAGTGGCACAACCTCAAGACCAAAAGTACTACCATAATAATAAACATAAGTTTTGTACTTAGGTATTAAACTAGAGGTCTAAATATAGGCATCTAAACTCTCAAAATCCATAAGATTGTAAAATTTGGGCATTTAGGTGTATTGTGGGAGTGTGTGCGCCCGCAGACACGATGGGGAAGCGTAGGTGCACCCATGCCCTATCGCAAGCACGCAAATGCACACACGTGGGTACATAAAATTGTGGAGGTTCAAGGGTACAACCATGTGCAGTAGCAATTGTGTGCATGTGTATGCGAGGGAGTGTGGGATTTTAACAACGATGTTGGAAGTGGTTGTGCGCAGTTTGGTTGAGGTTACATGCATGCATGTAGGGGCATGTGTGTACTCGCATTTGCATTCAAGTGCACCCTCGTGAGCACAAATGCTGGGCCGCTTGTGTGAAATCTATATTTTCATCATATTTGCTCCCCACTACTTCTTTTCCTTCCTCAAGTGACATAAACTTTGATCCTATACATTAAAGCAAAAACACCTTTATTAAGTATAATATCATAATAAATATGAGAATTAACATGGTATTTAATGTAATTAAATCACATAAATTTATCTCGTATCAACTCCCCCAAACTAACCTATTGCTTGCCCCCAAGTAATCTCAAATCTCAACAAGGATTTAAAAGATGTTTGGAGTTCTTCTATGGCTTCTTAATTCCTTAAATAGATTATATAAGTGTAATAAAGGTATGCAAATCTCATTTCAATGTAGGATTTTCATTAATTTCTAATAATATAGTCTTTTCGTTAATTCTCTTCTTCCTAAATCTAAGAAAATCTCAAAATGTCCAATCTAGTGTAATTAAAATATTTTCATTTCTCAAAGATATTTTTAAATTAATTAAGATTTAAATAACCAACCTAACATCTCTTAACCTCTCTTTTCAATTTAATACCTTATGAATTTCATTAAGAAGTTTTTTAAGTCTTATTACCCAAGACATAACTAAGACAATTTTTTTTCTTATGCTCACCCCAAGTTTCTTCTTAGGGTGGTTGGCCATTTATTTTGATTTTCCTTTCAAAGTGGACCTTTCAGAATTCTTTATTTTTTATTATTTTTTATCTTTTCACTTCCGCTAAGAATTACTATATCCAGTGAAGCACCTTTCTTTTATGAATTTTGATTTCTAATTAACCCTAAATGATAATTCCAAAATTCTTCTTAATGTTAATTTTTTTCTCGACTTTTTTTATCATCTTGGAGTTACCATCTTGTCTATTTATGTGTTGTCATATAATTCCCCTATTTGTATAAATCTCCATCTCAAACCATATAAATGATTTGAATAGGAGAGGAATAGCAAGGGGATATACAATGACAAATAGGCAAACAAATAGAAAATAAAGAGACGGAAGGCTTACATATGGGTAGTCCTCATGTGATGGGCAAAGAGTATACGTCCAAAACAAGACCGAATCAAAATACTTTGAGGCACAACACCCACGAAGAAAATCTCTATATAAGCCGCCCGTAACCAAAAAACTAAAAAGAATATTTTTGTTATGGGGTAAAAAAGTCTCCCAGAGGGACGTATTCCTACTATTTAATTACATCTCGGGGGATATCCAAGAATAATCTCAATAAAAGCATTTTGCTTTATTATCATAAACGTGGGGTATAGGTTATAAAAAATAGTTTATTTGGTGTGGGGTAGTCTCGGGGCTTCGAAGCTCACACTAAGCCATCAGATAGAGCTGAATCTCTCACATCCCGAATGGATAGCGGCTCCTCGGCACACGAGGCCTATAAAATAACCATAATCATTTCAATGGGGATATCTCTATGCATTAAAGCACACTAGAACTGTAAGGGCAGATGACAAATCATTGTATCTCAAATAGGTGGCAGCTCATTGGCATCAGGCCATCAAAATGATATCAATGACGTCGAAGGAGTGAAAGGCTTAAATAGGGGTAGTCAAAAGAAAGAGAAGCGTAGTTCTAAGGGGTAGAGGTAGCTAAGTTGGTGTACCATGAACCCATCACCCCAAGCCATTAGGACCCTAAGTCTACCTGATTGTGAAGGTAGTTGACCCAACACATCCTGAGATCCTCGGTCAGCAATCCGTGAGATGCATCGTCCACAGGGAAACTCGGTAGCCCTAAGTTCAAAGGAATGAGTCTCTATCATATGAATAGTAGTTTGAGCTCCAAAAAGTGTGACTTATACATGTCAAAATGAAGAGGATGCCTCAAGAAAGTAGGAGAAAGAAGAGGTCCAACTACATCACTGCAGACACTCCAAACAAAAGGACTTGCACCCTGTCTGGGTCGGGGAGCCTTCTAACACCCTAGGCACACTAGGTAGCCCCTTATATAAAAAGATATGCTAGGTCAGTCAGGTTGGAGGAGCAAAAGGACTTCCCCTCGGGACATGCAATATTATATAGTTATTGATGCAGAGATTTGTATATGTAAATATTTATGAAGATGACATCACTTAATGACGCTAAAAACTTGATGCAAGCAGATATATAATATATATGCAATATAATCTTAGTAAAAATACTTTTCATGAAAATAATTTATCTTTTAAAACTCTTTTTAAAATTTCCAAATCTCTTTTAATATCAACACAAGTATACATATCGCTCAAGTAATAAAGGGCTCTAATAGAGTCCTAGATATCGATCCTATAGGGAAGTTGAAAAATCCCTAAAGTAAATTATGAAGATTATTTTATAACAAATACAAAAAGAAAAGTAAATTGTGAGATTTGAAAATTAACAACTTAGGTGAATGCTAATTAAAATGTAGACGTAAGACTACATAAATTAAACTAAACTAAATGCCAAATTTTCAAAAGTAAAATTTGTGAAAATTAAATAAAGTTTTTTTTGTTATGACGGAAAGTTTAAATTTAAGAAATCCTCCTCCTTTACAATGAATATATAGATTGTGAAGAAATTGAAATCATTTGAAAATATATCTAAAAATTGTTTTGTGTCAAATAGGAGCAGCCATATTCTTTACCCTCTTCCGAGTGCTATAAAGAACATTGACTAATCTAGAATTTGGTCCCTAATTCTGTGGTTAGGCTGGAAGGATACTGGGTGCCACTCCAGATCTCCCACTATTCCCTCTTTTGAGGGCTAACAATCTCACATTATTTTCCAATCAACTGAACTAAATTGGAGATTTTAATCTGTCACATTAAAATCTCTAATTCTGCATCCAGTAGAAGTATATTTTCCTATTTATTGGCACCAAATGCCATGGATGACATACTCTCCCATTAAATCAAATGCGATTCTCCCCACGTTGTAGAAAACATATCTCATTTAAGAACATATGTTTCTTAACAAGTTTTAACATTTTAATTGGCCAGATTGAAAAGTAAATGAAGCTCGGAGTTCAAATCATCATAAATTATTATCGTTTAAAATAGTAGAAAACAAGATCTATTCTTCACAAAACCATATCTTCAAAGTAAGGAGAAGGATAGAGAAGACTACTCAGAATTCATGAGAAGGAAATGACAAAACACATATTTCATATATAAAAATAAGTTTACAAAGTAAAAGAAATAAAAATACAACTTATCTCACAATCCTTCCCAAGCAAATCCTTAAAAGTTCCTCCAAGCCTTTCTCTCTTTACAATCTCTCCCAATTCTATCTTAGAAATGTTATGAAGAAGAAATCTCTCACCTTCCCTCTCCTCTTACAACCCTAGAAGAAAATCTCCTCTTCTCTCTCTCTCCCTCACGTCACACACACACAAATGAGAAGTCTTCTTCTTTTATTTTGGGCTGCCTCCTTTGGAAAAGACTTCAAAATTCCCTCCAAAACTCCCTCTAAAAGTCAACTCTTTTAAATTCAAAAGATGCATCATTTGATCTAGGAGTCATATCCCTTCATAAAAGAACCTTCCAAAGTGTCTAGATGCATTGAATTACTCCAAGGAGTGTGTAGAATAAGTGTCCTTTTGAAATTAGCGCAAAAATTCATCTCGAACCACCTTAATTTAAAAAAGTCATCCTTGGCACATCATGCATTGATCTGGCGCATCATGCGCAAGCTCTCTGGATTTTGGCGCAAATCCGGCGCATGATGCACTAGAATAAAAACTTGGTTTTTTTACTCCAAATTCCGTCCTTTTTTCCTTTTTTGCTTTAAATGCCTAAAAATGATATACCAACAACAAAAATCTAAAATTACCCTTCTTTAAAATAAGCATAAAATATGTACTTAAAATAGTATATTATTTTGGTGTATCAATATCCCCCAAACTTAAATGTTACTTGTCCGCAAGTGACACTTTTATTATATAAATGCATATGACTTGGGATAGAGATTAACTTATAACTTTTATACTTTAGTTTAATAAATAGAATAACAAAATTTAAGAAAAAATCTTTAATAACTTAGATTCAAACTCTAAGTGCCTATTTGGGGTAGCTTATTTGGTGCGGTGGCATTTTGAAAACGCACCTGACTTGTTTGGGTAAACTGCATTTTGGCAGCTTACGCATTTTGAAAACGCTGAAAACAACGTTTTCACACCACACCTATCTAGGTGTGGTGACAGATTTTTGGCAGCGGTTTGGCTTTTCCAAAAAAATAAAAAAATTTGTAATAGCCACTGCTCCTAGCTTATCTATATGTTATTTTTAATCAGCTTATCAACAGATTATTCAATAAGCTGCAGCTGCCCCAAACAGACCCTAAGTTTTGGAATATTTAGTAATCAAATTTACGACTTCTGAATCTCCATTTATTTCAAGAAAAATTGCAATTTTTCATATTAAGGATATTTAGAACATTTCTATCAAAAAGAACTTCATGAAAATTTTACTAGAAAAGCTACTAATAATCCAATACAAGTTTAGAAAATATAATAGAGCTCCTTCCTTACGTTGATTCAAGTGAAGCAAATTTTTGATTATGCATCTCCTTAAGCTTCTCCTCACTTATTTTTCTTTTCTTTTTTTTCTTTTTCTTTTTATTTTTTTAGGATTCTTTCAATAATTTCTTTTCTTTTCTTTTTCCAAGTGATTATTACTGTGTCTGGATAGCCTATAATGAGTTTGAACTTCACTATCCTCTTCTTAAAGTTAAAACTCTATACTTTTCTTCACTTTATAAATTCATATTAGTTTATGATTTTTTCATAAAGTCTCATTCCTTTCTTCTTACATGAAACTCTAAAATTCTTAACACTTTAAAAATACAATTTTCTTTACTTTAAATAGAAAAACTTAGTCTTGTCTAAACATACCAAATATCTTTAACTTTACAATTGACCTTCATTATTAAAAGCTTTTTACTTAAATTTACCACAATATTTATAAACAGAAGTATAGTCATTTAAAGTTAAATCTTAATATCCCAAGCCATGTTAAATAATTTTAAAAATATAGTTATTTAAGGACAAATAAAATTTAGTTTACTACTTTTCAAAAGAAATTTTTCTTTCACCCAAACTTAAGTTTTTAAGTAATTTTAAAAATATTTTTAAGACAAAATTTAGTAGGTGAAAGAAAACAATAAATGCATGAAAAAAAACTGACATGTAGAGGATTTCTGATTATGAAATTGGGTTCTGGTATACTGCAGGTACTAACTGAAAAATTACATGTGGGATTTAAAACATTAAATAAAACATAATATATTCTAGAAAACTTGCTAAGAATTAAAAACATAAATACAAAAACTGAAAAACTAAATTGAAAATACTAAAAATGCAGAAAAAGTAAAAGTTTACAATTACTATTACAAATTGCAAGTCCACAACATAAAATAAAATGTCTTTTACTGCAACAAGTTTTCTAAATAAAAGTACATCACAATAGAAACATAAACAACAAACATAAAATAAAACAACTAAGCAAGACTCATAAAATATTAATCTTCATCTCCTTCCATACCATCATCTAATTCTTCTTCTTCTTCTTCTTCTTCTTCTTCTTCGTCATCATCATGATGGGTGCATAGGGAGTGAAAATGGGGCAAGCATGAAAGTCCACATTAGGTTCACCCCTAAGGTGTCTTATCATGGCATTTTCAAACTCTATATCATGTTGAACTCTCCTCTATTGATATTCATTATTATATGCATTCCTTGCTCCCATCTTTCCCAACTAAGTTTGAATATTTATTATATCCACATGTTGAATCATTAGTTGGTCTATAATACATTCTAATGATGTAGATCTAGAAGTTGATGCCCCTACAACATATGTAGAGGGCTTATCCCTTCTTCCACTTCTAGAATCAAGAAATAATTCTACTCTTTGAATCATATTCCTCCCAATTGGATTTTGTGGCTGCAATCTCTGATCATTTCTATGGGATTCTACTCCTGATTGTTCACATAGAGTGAAAATCAAGCCAGGATATCCCAATCCTCCAGCTGTTGAACTACCAACAATACTTCAAGCATATTGAACTATAATTACACCCACATTTATTGCTTTCATGTTCTGAATATAATAATTTAGCACAACTCTATATTTTGTCACATCAGCCAAGTGATTTGTTGGCAATAGTCTGGCAGAAATGAAGTGGTGCCATATTTTTGACTGAATAGTTAACATGGAAGCAAGGAAGTTAACTATCTTGTTATTCTTAATCTTCCACCCTCTCTTCCATAAGTCAAAAATGCAATCACTTCTTCCAGTGATGAGTCAGTAATAACAAATGCAACGTAGCCGTCATAATACATGTTTCTAAGCCAATGAAATGTATTAATCCGTTCAGCAAAAAACTCAACTTGCTTACCTCTAACAAGAATGCGATATTTAGTAGTGAATCTCAAGTTTGCATAAAACTCTCAAACCATCGGACAATTGCTACGGCAGTGAAGTAGCAGAACCTTTCCCAGTTCCAAGTAAGGATCAGTCTCTTGACCTCGCCACTCGAGTTTGCAAACGCCCGCTCTTGGATCATCCTTTTGTTCTCCATTTGTGTATTGTAAGTATGTTGGTCTTTAAAACTAACGAATCATCGTGCATCAAAGTCTTCGGATGGCCTTCCCCGCTTAACTCGTGGAGCCATTTAAAAATTATGTGAAAATCTAAATAGAGTCAAAATAAATTACTAAATAAAAAATCTAACTCCTCAAGCAAGGTTATTTGGTAAGAAACTTTTCACCATGAGTTTCCTTCAAGCATTTTCATAAAAAAGTTCCAATTTTTGGATCTCCCAAAATCCATAATGAAAATAAAAAATTTCCAAGTTAAATTGAAGCTCTTAGAAGAGAAGATGAAATCTATAGTTTTTATCCTCCGAATCCTTCTCTTTCTCCCACAATGTGATGCCTTATACCAAGTTCTTGAAGTAGAAGATGACTAAAGCAACAAAAATTGAGTTTGTCCGTGCGATTTCACAGTTTTCTAGGCAATATAGAGTGTTCGGACCTTTAGCGCATCATGCGCCAAGGCTCTGTAAGTTGGCGCATCATACGCCAGAGCTCAAATTTTCTAGATTTCAATTTTTGTGGAAATCTGCTCCGTACCGCTTTACGTCAACATCTATTTACCTTAAGTAAACCTTTCTGAGCATAAATATCCATCACACTAACACAAAAATTTCATAAACAACACAAAACTCACATTTATATATAAAATACGTGCTAGTACAAACTAACATTTTTCAAGCCAACAAACATCAAATTCAGTGTTCTAAAGCAAACCAACATCCTAAACACTGAAATATAAATATCAAAATTCAAAACATAAATATAGATAGTGTTCACTAGAAAGGAAATGCAGTCCAACACAACAAACTAAAACAAACAGTACTACACAAAACATTTCGTGCATAAATTAAGATCACACATCATCTTCACCATTGCCTTTTGGATATCTCCCATAGATTGATAGTGCACATATAGATTATAGAAGGGTTGAAATGGAAATTCATCAGTTCAATTTTTCTCCTCAATCCAAGCAGGTTTCTTGAACATACGCACCAATCTATCTTCAATAAGCCATGTATGTTCAAAATGTTCCTTTAGTCTCCAATCTAGATGATCCAATATTTCAGTAATATTCCCAATCACGTGCATGAGATTTTGCACATCTTTTTCTATCTTCTTGATACTCTTTGAAAGCGCACTCGAGTTGTAGTAGGGTTGAACAGGTGATGAATTTTGAGATCCTTGATCCATCAGTACATTCATATCATTTTCATCTCCCATTCTAATACAGTTGCAGTAGACTTCAGGGTCCATTGGCTTCTAAGGAAGTAACACTTTTTCCTAACTTTTATACGGTACTTGCAATTGACTGCAAAGTAGGAAAATAGTGGATGGATGTTTCAGTCTAGTTGCAGATCCATTCACAATCAAACCCAAAACTAATATCACAATAATAGCTCCAACATCAATAGGTTCTTCGATTTGAATACAATAATTCAAAATGACACTCTCCTTAGTGACATTGTTAATTTTCATGGTAGGCAGTAATTTTGATGCAATAAAGAAGTTCCAGGCTTTTGAAACTGGATTTAAAAATAATGAAGGAAAACTTACATTTTCATAATCTCTGGTCTCCCAATTAGTATCTTCATTTGTAAGGTAACAGTAGAGTTCATTCATACTCTCTCTAGTAGGGGTAAAGTTTGCGTACTGGCAGATAGACACATTTTCAATCATAAACATCTAATTTTTTCTTAAAGGAGTGAATTGCGTAAACCTAACACACATGTAAATCATTTCTTGGTTCATTCTCTAAAGATTTGCATAAAATTATTTTACTACAGGACAACAACAACGACAGTAGTGTAGCAAAGCACTTCCCAACGCCTCTGCTAAATAGTCTCTTCTACTCAAGTATTCGGCGTGTTAAATCCTTGATTCACAAATCTCCTTTCGTTAATAAGCATCTTCTTCACTAGAACTCGATCATGTAATTTATGTGCATCAAAATTGATGAGCTTTCTCTGGTTGAAAATTCCAAATCTATCGGAGTTTCTATAGTGGGAAGCCATAGGAATTGAAAATTAGTGACTCTTCCCTTGTTTTCCCCTCTAAAATATGGTTTGGAATTGGTTTTTAGGAGTTATTTGAAGAAGAAACCGCCAAAAAATGCCAAAAATTGCCATTTGACACATTTTAAACATTTTGGACCCGCGATGCATCATGCGCCAGCTCTCTGGAAAGTGGTGGATGATACACCTAAAATATATAGTGTTTTTAGACACATTTTTATATCTATTTTTGAGATATTGCATTTTAATGGATGGTTTGTGTTTTTCTTGCAGATACAGGTAAAAAGGGTGAAAAATGCTTAAAGGAGTGAAAAATGATCGAATTTGGATCAAAAAGGTGAAAAATGTGCAAAAAAGTTTTGGCGCCAAAGCGCTGGATCCAACGCTTAAGTGCTGGTTAAACAGAGAAGGCTGCGCCTAAGCGCTAGAGGTCCCACACTTAAGCACCAGTGGCAATACGAGTAAATTCGATTTCTGCAAATTTTAAAGAGGTTTTTGAGTCACCCATTGACTTAATAGGTGGTTATAACTACCATGGACGAAAATTATCACGAAAGGATGCATCTCTTGGGGAAATACATCTAATCTAGACATATTTTGAAGAGAAACCAAGGAACCTTTTGGAAAATTATAAAAGAAAGAAGAGAGGACTTAGAAAAGAGTCCTGAAAAGGTTGAGAAAGTGTGAGTCCTGAAAGTATTGGAAAGTTTTAAAAGTTCTCATTTGGGGAGTTAGCTCGGAGAGATTTTCAGGTACCACTTTTACTTTTATTTTATCCTTTTTGTTATTTTATTTAGAGTGGNTATTGGCACATCATATTATCTCTTCATTTCACCATATCTTAGAGTAGAGAGAAAGATAGAGTGAACTACTCATACTTCATGAGAAATACACAACAAAACACAAATTTCATATATAAAAGAAAGTTCATACAACACTAATAAATAAACAAAACCTATCTGAAACTCTTTCTCAAAGCAAATCCCTTGTAGTCTTTCCTTAGAAAAACAGGAATAAGATATCTCTCACTTTTCTCCTTCTCCAACACTCTTACAGAAAGTTTTACACTAAATCTCACCACAGAAAATCTAAAGTATAAAAGAAAAATCACTAATGGACTCCAATACGGTGGTGGAATGAAAATGGATTATGAAGAATGGCAAAAATGAAGAATGATGGAACGTCTTGGAGTCAAAGGAGTTCATTTCCTGATGAATTTTGGCCCCAAATAAAGCCCAAGGTCGGTTATCCAAGAGGTGCCTCCAAAAAATCTTCAAAAATTATCCAAATACATCAAACCTTCTAGAAACGAGGGTTGAACCGCCTTTGGCACTGTCGGCACTAGTCTGACATCGTCGACACTGAGTAAAAATTTCAGCTGTTCTGTTGGTCTGCGCCATCGGCGCTGCCCTTGGTGCGGTCGGCGCTGAGTACTTCTTAAAAAATGTCATTTTGACTCTAAATTCCATCATTTTGGCTTACTTTTTAATTTAAGTCCCAAAAATCAACAACGTGCAAGAAAACATCAAAATACCTTCCATTAAGGTGCAATATCACAAAAAATAAGTATAAAACATGGGTCTAAAAATGCATATATTTACAGTTTATCAATAAGCCACCCATGTAACTAGAGTGTTAAGTTTTTGTGCTTATTCTGGGTTCAAGAGCAGCTCTCAAAGGAATTTATTCCATTGGTTAATTATAACTTAGAGGATGCTCAAGAATACTCTCGATAAGAAGGGACTTACTTACATTATTTATGATATCCAGTTAATTGGAAAACCAAAGGATTTTTAAAATCTCAAGTGGGTGAATCCCGATGCTTTCAATGCCTATACCAGGTGAGAGGGAAGATGGTGAATTACCTTATCCATTACAAACGACGACGCCTAAGCATGCTTACGCATGCATGGCCCACGAGATGACATCAATAATTTTTCAAATGAATGACAGAGCTAAAAGGAGGTGTCAATAGAAAGGAGAGGGATCCCTAAATAAATAGCGATAGCTTGGTCAGGATGTCGTAGATCGATCATCCCAAGCTCTGGAAACCCTAATTTTACTTGATCAAGAAGGAAGTTGACCTACTCGACCAGAGATCCTATGTCAGCAATACATGAATTGCTTCGTCTAAATAGATCCCGATAGCTTTATGAACAAAAGAAGGAAACTCTAGTTCTTATATCCCTCTAAGAGTTAAGGTTTGGAGAAGGTGAGACTTATACTAATCAATTAAATGATAGAGATATTGTTGGAAATGAGAAGAGGAGAGGGGTCCAGCTACATAGCTAGAACCGCCCCATAAAGGACTTATTCCTCCTCTAGTTCGAAGATGCCTCTAACACCCTAAAAATGCTAGACAACAACCTAAGTAAAATTTTATGTTGGCTAGTCCAGTTGAAGAAGCATGGGGGTTTATCATCGGGACATGCAAATAGCTACAATTATTTATACTCCTAAATGTGGATGCCTAATTAAATATAACTGGGGATATATCCAAGAATGGAGCTCATTTTAAATCCACCTCGAATGTTCTGATGAAAAGTACAGTATAGATTTTAAATATATGAACTATTTTATTCCTAAATTTTTTATTGACCTTGATTTTTTTAATTAGGATTTTTGAAAAAAATACATTTTTGTGGTCTTTATATTGCACAACATCTCTGACATTTATTTTTTTGTGATTCTAAACAGTGGCTTCTTCAGAGGCATTTGATTGCCGCATCCCGAAAATCAAAATTTAAAACCAAGGCAAAATTTTCTCCGGCATGCGGGCCGGTCACCCCTTCACGCGTTCACTATTCAGAACAGCATCCATATTAATGTGCTCAAGCTTATGCCATTGGAGAAGCAGAAAAAATTTTATGCATACTATTCAATTCAATTGGTCGGACTATTTAAAATAAAATGCTCCCATATTTATAAAATTAGAAGAAATCTCTTATGCATATCACTATCATGCATGCTAGAAAATTCAAGGCGGTAGAGTAACGAACTATCTTCTTAGCATTGTATGAAAGTTCAACACACACTGATGAAAGAGAAACAAGCGGTAATGACTCCAAAATTTTTTTGTGGAAAACCCGTAAGGGAAAAACCACAGGGTCTAGCCCAGTTTGGAAATCCACTATTGATTGATGATTACGGAAACCCCTTGTCCCACAAACAGAAAATGGTAACTATATTTTTTAGATTACAACGTCAACTGACGACATCTAGTTGGTGGTGACTGATTCTGGTTAGTGGTGGTCGAGGATGGTTGACAGAGGTCGACGAAGATCAGCGGTGGTCTTAGGTGGTCGATGGTGGTCGGTGGCGATCGATGACTGAGGTTGACGGTGGTCGACAATGGCGGTCGATGATGGAGGTCGTCACTGGTCAACTACAATCGACGATTATGCTGAGTTACAGCTTCTCATCAAGGCCTCAGGCTCTCTCTATACTTCAGCTTCCCCTCATGTGAGGGGTGGAGTAATATTTATAGTGTTATCGGTGCAATTAATGCAGAAATATCAACTATTTTGATTGGACAGTTCAGAGATTTCAATTTGATCATCCACTGTTTAATGAACATTTGAGTGCCTTAAAGATGTCGGAATTGAGTGATCTTGGGCTCATTGGATTTGTCTTGTTGAGACACTCGATTCAATTATAAACTTGCTAGTGTCAACATCTGTTTGACATTCCAAATGTGTCCAAAAATCTTCCAAGGGTGGTTTAATGACTTGATTTAAGCCTAATTTGACTCAGATTGGACTAGTTTTTATATCATTAGGTCTCTCTCATCAAGCTGTTCAGTTTGATTATACGTTTGCTGAAATCAGAGCTCTGGATGAATTTTTATCAAGATTTGAACTTTTCCTACTCAAACTATCATATTGGGATCTATGTCAGGTCTCAAGATTCATGTCAGAAGATGAAAATTTGTTGGTGGTGTCGTTACCCCCTACTTTTGGGCGAGACCATTTTTATCATCTGAAAATAACAAGATCATGAGCATTTATGCCCTTTTATGGTTCATTCCTTTCAAGGTTGTGCTCTCTTAAACCTTTGTCTTATAAAAGCTTGAACTTGTACCTTCTAAGGTTCATAGACTTCTGAAGTCTTTGATGTATCTGTGCCTTTTAAGGCTTGACTTCTTGCAGCATTGTAGTTTCCCATCGAGTCTTGTCCCCTGAGATCAACTTTTAGAGGTATGGTCGAAAGAAAAAATCCATTAAGAATGTAAGAGCAGTTCTGAGTTGCATAACTGGAGATGCTCGATGGTATTAACTCGTAATGAACAAAGTCATATGAAATCAACTTAGGATGGCTGACTAATACGCCTAAAATATATAGTATTTTTAAACACATTTTTATACCAATTTTTGAGATATTGTGCTTTAATAGAAGGTATCTTTATGTTTTTCTTTCAAGTACAGGTAAAAAATTGAAAAATGCTTAAAGGAGTGAAAAAGACTTAAATTTGGAGCAAATACGTGAAAATGTGCAAAAGTGTTCTTAGCGTCAAAGCTCCAGATCCGACTCTTAAGTGTCGGGCAAACAAAGAAGGCTGCGCCTAAGCGCCAGAGGCCCTACGCTTAAGCACCAGTGGCAGTTATTAGACGAGTAAATTTGATTTTTACAAATTTTGAAGATGTTTTTGAGGCATGGCTTAATAGGTGGTTACAACCACCATGGACGAAAATTATTGTGAAAGGATGCATCTCTTGAAGAAATAAATCGAATCAAGACACATTTTGAAGAGATACCAAGAGAGCTTTTGAAGAATTTTAAAAGAAAGAAGATTGGGACTTTGAAAAAGGTCTTGAAAGTATTGGAAAATTTTTTAAAGTTTAAAAATTGGGGAGTTAATTGGAAAGATTTTTAGGCACCACATATTTATCCTTTTTTTATTTCTAGTTTTATATTGAGAGTGTTGTAAAAGAGAAGAGAATCAAAGGAACTTCAAGAGTTTGGTGGAGGACTTGAGATAAGTTTTTATCTTTTGTTTTAGACTACTTTTGGTTTTAATTGAGACTTGTTATTGGTTTGACAATGATTTCTATTTTTAACTAAAGTGTGGTTTTGTTTTCTCCATGGATTTTGAGTAGTTTTCCTTGATTTTCTTACTAAAATGATAAGTAATTAAGTGTTGGATTGTCTTAGTCAACAATTAGAAAGAATCACATGCGGTTGTATGAATGAGAATGTAGTTCATATGATTTAGTGTAAATAAATAAGAAAATATTCATTGAAGAGTGTAGAGTTAGAGGACTTTAAAGTGACCAGTTAAAGCCCCCAACTTGGTTTATTGTTTTAGGTTCTAATATGAGATGTTAGCCCTCAGGTGGAGGGAATCGAGGGAAGTCTAGAGTGAGAGCTAGTATCTTCCTTGCCTAGTCGGTCTTCAGAACTAANAGTTTGGTGGAGGACTTGAGATAAGTTTTTATCTTTTTGTTTTGAGACTACTTTTGGTTTTAATTGAGACTCGTTGTTGGTTTAACAATGATTTCTTCTTTTAAACTTAAATGTGATTTTGTTTTCTCCATGAATTCTAAGTAGTTTTCTTTATCTTTCTTTTTAAATGATAAGTAATTAAGTTTTGGATGGAAGTGTGGAAAGTATTGATCTTCAACTATGGAAGAAGTTGTGAGGATTTAAATCCATGCACTTCATTTATTTCTAGATTTGGCCAATCCAAATGTTAAAATTTGTTGTGAGGACATGTAAGAACTGGGTTGGTATTGTCTTAGTCAACAATTGGACAAGTCACATGAGATTGGATGAATTGCGTATTGTCTCAGTCAATAATTGGAAAGAATCACATGAGGTTGTATGAATGAAAATGTAATTCTTATGTCAGTCAACAATTGGAAAGAATCCCATGAGGTTGTATGAATGAGAATGTAGTTCATATAATTTAGTGCAAATAAATAGGAAAATATTCATTGAAGGGTGTAGAGTTAGAGGACTTTAAAGTGATAGGTTAAAACTCCCAACTTGGTTTATTATTTTACGTTTTGATTCGAGATGTTAGCTCCTAGGTGGAGGGAATCAAGGGAACTCTAGAGTGAGAGCTAATATCTTCCCTGCTTAGTGATCTCGACTCAATGGCCTATGCACAGTATAACAATAGTTCTGATGGTATTTTTCACTTATAGTTCCTTATTTTATTAATTCTGATGATCCCTGGATACTTAATGCTTATGCATAGTATAGAAATAGTTCTGATGGTATTTTTCACTTAATTAATTCTGATGATATTTTTCACTTATATTTCCTTATTTTGCAACAAAATCAAAAACTTGATCTGAAGAAAAATAAGAATTTAACTTTTTAATTTATATATATTTATATTGGGATACTACGCAAGTATATGTATCATTATCAAGTAATATAAAACTTTTTGATTTAGACCTGAATATCGAACCCACATGGAAGATTATGTAATATGCACTTTTTAGAAAGTTTTTCTAATTTTAAAAAGATAATTACTTAAATTAAAAATATTTTTTGTCAAAATTTAAATATTTTTTGTATTTTTGATATTTTAACGAAATAGTAACAACTTAAAAAGATAACCAAATTTTTTATAGAAGAAAAGTACATAATATGAAAATATCTTTATTTTTATCATGAATTAGTAATAAGTATGGGAATTCTATTGTGGAAGTATGCAAATTGTGTTGTGTCAAATAGGAGCAATCATATTCTTTAACCTTACTAGAGATTCTATAAAGAACATTGACTAATTTAAAGTTTGAATAGTTCTGAAGGTTGACTATGCATGGAAGATACTAGCTCTCACTCTAGAGTTCCCATTATTCCCTCCTCCTGAGAGTTAACATTCTCGTATCAGAATCTAAAATAATAAACCAAGTTGGGGGTTTTAACATGTCACTTTAAAGTCCTCTTCGTCTACATCCATCAATGAATATTTTCCTATTTATTTGCACTCAATCATATGAACTACATTCTCATTCATAACCTCATGTGATTTTTTCTAATTGTTAACTAAGATAATACCAGCCCGTTTCTTACATGTTCTTACAACAAATTTTAACATATGGATTGGCTGAATAAAAAAGTAAATGAAGTGCATGTATTTAAATCATCACAACTTTTTCCAACATTAAAGATCAATACTCTCCACAACTTCCATCCAAATAAATCATCACAACTTCTTCCAACATTAAAGATCAATACTCTCCACAACTTCCATCCAAATCATAATTACTCAGAATCCATGGAGAAAATAAAAGACACTTTAATTTAAAAGAAGAAATCATTGTCAAACCAACAACAAGTCTCGATTAAAACCAAAAGTAATCTAAAACAAAAAGATAAAAATTTATCTCAAGTCCTTCACAAAACTCTTGAAGTTCCTTTGAATCTCTTCTCTTTTACAATCACTCAAAATAAAATAACAAAAAGCAGAAAGTAAATAAAAAGTGGTTCTTGAAAATCTCTTCAAACTAACTCCCTAGAGAAGACTTTTAAAACTTGCCAAAATTTTCAGGACTCTTTTCTAAGTCCTCTCTTCTTTCTTTTATAGTTTTCCAAGAGGTTGCTTGGGATCTCTTCAAAATGTGTCTTGACTTGATGTATTTGCCTNAACATCTCTAGTAAGGGTAAAGAATATTATTGCTCCTATTTGGCATAACATAATTTGCATACTTCCACAACATAATTCCTATTACTTATTACTTATTCATGATAAAAAGAAAGATATTTTTCATCTTTAGTGTTTTTCTTCTGTAAATACTCTATATGTTTTTGTCAAAATATTAAAATTACCAAAAATATTTAAACTTTCTTTACTGTGAAAACGTATTTAGTTTAAATAATTGCCTTTTTAAAAATAAAAAGTTTTCTAAAA
Source organism: Phalaenopsis hybrid cultivar (assembly GCA_002079205.1). Lineage (NCBI taxonomy): Eukaryota > Viridiplantae > Streptophyta > Magnoliopsida > Asparagales > Orchidaceae > Phalaenopsis > Phalaenopsis hybrid cultivar. The sequence goes on along the minus strand of JXCR01145103.1, from coordinate 116,779 downwards.
AGTGCATATTGCATATCTTCCCTATGGGTTCAATATTCTGGTCTTAATAAAAAAGTCCTGTATTACTTGATAACGATATGCATACTTGTGTAGTATCCCAATATAAATTAAAAGTTAAATTTTTATTTTTCTTCATGATCAAATTTTTAGTTTTCTTATAAAATAAGAAAGTATAAATGAAAAATATAATCAGAATTATTGTTATGCTGTTGCATATAAGCAGTTATCGGGGATCATTAACCTATCCGAGATTGTTGGTTAAGGCTTTTGTTGTACGATTGTAACCTGTTATGGAAGAGGTCGAAAGAAATCCACCAAGGAGTTTTGACCTATCTTAGGTTGTACGTCGAAGCCTTTGCTTGACGACTGTAGCCTGTAATGGAAGAGTTTAAACGGAGTCCCCCTGAGATCAATTAATCCTAGAATGATGTGTCAGAGATGCTTTGTGTTTCTCAAAACTGGAGTGTAGGTTGCAATTGACCGTAAGATTTCTTGGAAATATTGTTACAGTCATAGTCAAGAAAAATGTTTTACAACTTATTAATTGTTGCTTTTGAATTTTTAGCCCCTCAAAAGGGGTGTTTTCCATGTGAACTTGTAAAATAGCCTACGTATGGAGCCTTGAAGTGATCAACTTCCTAATCTGGTTGAAGAGGAACTCCACTGTGATGAGGGCCGCTGAGGAGGCGTTATTTTCTGTGAAAATTTTCTGCCAGTACATGAGCGGTTTTTGTAGACTTGTATTCTGAATGAAATTTGGGATGACATCCCCACCATAGTCGTACCCAGGATGTTAACAAAAACGACCCTTTGAGACTGCAGTGAAGTTTGCCCCATCTTGGAAGAAATTGTGAAATACTTTATGTTTAAATAAGATGTGAGAAGATAAACCTACTACAATCGTGCCCGGGACGTTGACATGAATGACCTTTTGAGACTGCAGTGAAGGTTGCGCCCAACCTGGAAGAAGTTGTGACCTACTTTGTGTTTGAATAGGATGCGAGAAGACAACCCCACTACAATTGTGTCTGGGACGTTGACGTGAACAAACTTTTGAGATTGCAATGAAGGTTGCCGCCCACATTGGAGAATGCTTTGGATAAGACCTTCAAGATGCAAAGAATATTCCTTTGCCAATTGCATGATCTACATCATCGGGAAATGGAGTAGGGATTCGACGTCTCAGAGCTGAAGACAATTTCGAATGGTGCTTCATTTCCCACAGACGATGCCAAAATGATGTATGTTAGAAAATTCGCTGCAGTAGTGTAACGGACTATCGTCTTAGTGTTGTACGAAAGTTCAGCACACACACAGATGAAAGAGAAACAAGCGGTGATCACACTAGAAGTTTTTTCTTGAAAAAGCTGTAAGAGAAAAACCACGGGGCCTGACCCAATTGCAAAAATCCACTATTGATTGATGATTATAGAAATCTCTTATCCCACAAACAGGAAATGGTAACTATATTTTTTAGATTACAACGTCAACTGACGACATCTGGTTAGTGGTGATCGATGGTGGTTAGTGGTGGTTGATGATGGTTGGCAGAGGTCGATGACGGTCGGCGGTGGCCTTTGGCGGTCGGCGATGGCCTTCGGTGGTCGACGATGACCTTCGACGATCGGCGGTGGTCGACGACGGAGGTCGGCAGTGGTCGACGACGATTGACAGAGATGTTGAGCTACAGCTTCTCCTCAAGGCCTCAGACTCTATCTCTGGACTTCAGCTTCCCCTCATGTGAGGGGTGGGGGTCTATTTATAGTGTTTTGGGTGCAATTAATATAAAAATATCAACCATTTTGATATGACGGTTCAGAGAGTTTTCTTCGATCATGCGGAGTTTAATGAACATTTGAGAGCCTTAACGATGTCAGAATTAAGTGAATTTGGGCTTGTTGGTTTTGTTTTATCGAGACGCTCGATTCAAATATAAACCTGCTAGTGTCGATATCTCTTTGACCTTCTAAATGTGTCTAGAAATCTTTCAAGGGCTGTTTAATGACTTGATCTGAGCTTGATTTGACTCGTATTGAACTAGTTTTTATATCATTAGGTCTGTCTCATCAAGCCGATCAGTTTAACTATACGTTTGCTGAAATCAGAGCTCTGGATGAATTTTTATCAAGATTTGAATTTTTTTGCTCAAAATATCATCTCGGAATCTGTGTCATATCTCGATATTCTTGTCAGATGATAAAAATTTGTAGGCGGCGTATCACACTCAACTGTCATTTCTTTTTGGAAAATGTTCTCACGCGTGCAACCACCAAAATTATTTATAATAATATTTAATATTCTTTGTTAGAATAAATCTAAAATATAAAATTAAAATGTTCGAAAGAAAAAAAAAATTTATGAAAATTTAATTGTAAAAAATACTTTTAACTTTATTTTAAATATTTTGATTTTATTTTTAGAATTTACATATCTAACACCTAAACTTGCATTTTTACATGTATAGCACTCAAATCAACATCACAATAAAAAATATATCACAGACAACACTTTTAAATTTGATTTTTTCAAAAGGAACAGTTGTTTATAAAAAAACCCATTTTAAACTGAAATTCTCACAATAAACTGAGACAATTATAGTCGAAATAAGCACACCCTAAATTAAAAGAAATTCCATAAATTAAATGAATGGAGGTGCATTTGAGAACATGTCAACAAATTGAAGATCAAAACTAATTGTAACCAAAATTTTATTTTATTATTGAGTTAACCATAAATGAGAACAAGGTTCAAAAAATATATATATAAATGAGTTTGAGTTAATAATGGAAAAAAAATTAATTAATTAATTTATTTGTGAAACCTATTTTGCTCCAACTCCACGAGATCATCTCCACCAAAGTTAAAATAATGAACTTTTAATTCTTAAAAGTTCTTTTCAACACCTTCATTTTCAAGCTATTAATGTAAAGTTTAATTATGATTCCATTGATAAATAAGCGAAATTTTCTTTTTATTTATATCATGCTTGTGTATATAATCTTATAAAACGAATTTGACATCATATAAATGGTCCAACAGAACAATACAACACTAAGACAGATGATGAGAAATTAAAAACAGAGAAAAATAAAGCAAAAATTAGAGGTAGATTTGGACGTTTTTGCTTTATTTTTTATAATTTAAAAAATGAAATAGAAAATTATAATAAACTTTTTTGCAAAAATTTTTTATAATTTACTCAACTTTTACGTAATTACATATTTAACGCTTAAATCTCAATTTTAGCATAAATCCCAATTTTGACATAATGAGTTTTTCTTAGCATAAAAGATGTATTTCACTATTTTTTTTTAATCAAAATGGTGATATTTTTAATGAGTTAAAGATAAAATTAGATGATATTAGCATAAAATATAAAATTAAGTGTTAGGTATGTAAATACTTAGAAATTGGGCGGCATGTGTCCATATATGTCGGTGGTAATAAAAAAAAGGATGCGGCCCATCTTCGGTATACACAATCAGTTCCATCAACGGAATCATACATGAAAAATGGCAGCAGCCGCTNTAAGAAAGAAAATTGGGACTTTGAAAAAGGTCCTAAAAGTACTGGAAAAGTTTTGAAAATTTAAAAATTTGTTCGTTAGTTGGAGAGATTTTCTAGCACCACATATTTATCTTTTTTTCTATTTTTAGTATTATATTGAGAGTGTTGTAAAAGAGAAGAGAATCAAAGGAACTTCAAGAGTTNTTTTTTTCTATTTTTAGTATTATATGGAGAGTGTTGTAAGGAGAAGAGAATCAAAGGAACTTCAAGAGTTTGGTGGAGGACTTGAGATAAGTTTTTATCNAAAGAAAGAAAATTGGGACTTTGAAAAAGGTCCTAAAAGTACTGGAAAAGTTTTGAAAATTTAAAAATTTGTGCGTTAGTTGGAGAGATTTTCTGGCACCACATATTTATCTTTTTTTCTATTTTTAGTATTATATTGAGAGTGTTGTAAAGGAGAAGAGAATCAAAGGAACTTCAAGAGTTTGGTGGAGGACTTGAGATAAGTTTTTATATTTTGTTTTAGTCATATTAAAGGAACTTTAAGAGTTTGGTGGAGAACTTGAGATAAGTTTTTATCTTTTTGTTTTGAGACTTTTTTGGTTTTTAATCGAGACTTCTTGTTGGTTTGACAATGATTTCTACTTTTAAACTAAAGTATGGTTTTGTTTTCTCCATGGACTTGTTTTGGTTTGACAATGATTTCTTCTTTTAAACTAAAGTGTGATTTTCAAAGGAACTTCAAGAGTTTTTGATTGTAAAAGAGAAGAGGTTCAATGGAACTTCAAGAGTTTGGTGGAGGACTTGAGATAAGTTTTTATCTTTTTGTTTTAGACTACTTTTGGTTTTGAGACTTCTTGTTGGTTTGACAATGATTTCTACTTTTAAACTAAAGTGTGGTTTTGTTTTTGAGACTTGTTGTTGGTTTGACAATGATTTCTACTTTTAAACTAAAGTGTGGTTTTGTTTTCTTCATAGATTTTGAGTAGTTTTCTTTATCTTTTTTACTACTTTTAAACTAAAGTGTGTTTTTTTTTTCTCCATGGATTCTGAGTAGTTTTCTTTATCTTTCTTCTTGAAATTGATAAGTAATTAAGTGTTGGATGGAAGTTGTGGAGAGTATTGATTTTTAATGTTGGAAGAAGCTGTGATGATTTAAATATATGTACTTCATTTACTTCTTGATGTGGCCAATCGTTAAAATTTATTGTGAGAACATATAAGAACCGGGATGATATTGTCTCTGTCAACAATTGATGTTAAAATTTGTTGTGAGAACATGTAAGAACCGGGCTGGTATTGTCTAAGTCAACAATTGGTAAGAATCACATGAGTTGTATAAATGAGAATGTAGTTCATATGATTGAGTGCAAATAAATAGAAAAATATTCATTGAAGGGTATAGAGTTAGAGAACTTTAAAGTGACAGGTTAAAGCCCCCAACTTGATTTATTATTTTAATTTCTGATACGAGATGTTAGCCCCCAGGTGGAGGGAATCGAGGGAACTCTAGAGTGAGAGATAGTATCTTCCCTGTCTAGCCGGTCTTCAAAACTATTGAAACTTTAAATTAGCCAATGTTCCTTATAACATCTCTAGTAAGGGTAACGAATATTATTGCTCTTATTTGACATAACACAATTTGCATACTTCCACAATATAATTCCTACTACTTATTACTGTTTCATGATAAGAAGAAAGATATTTTTCATCTTTAGTGTCTTTCTTCTGTAAATACTCTAGTTATCTTTTTAAGTTTGTTCTATTTTCGTCAAAATATTAAAATTAAAAAAAAATATTTAAACTTTCTTTACTACGAAAACGTCTTTAGTTTAAATAATTGTCTTTTTAAAAATAGAAAGTTTTCCAAAAAGTGTATATTGCATATCTTCCCAATGAGTTCAATATTCAGGTCTTAATCAAAAAGTTCTATATTAGTTGATAACGATATGTATACTTACATAGTATCCCAATATAAATTAAAAGTTAAATTCTTATTTTTTCTTCAGGATCAAGTTTTTAGTTTTGTTGCAAAATAAGGAAGTATAAGTGAAAAATATAATCAGAATTATTGTTATATTGTTGCAAATAAGCAGTTATCAAGGATCATTGACCTATTTCAGGTTGTTGGTTAAGGCTTTTGCTGGACGACCGTAACCTGTTATGGAAGAGGTCGAAAGAAATCCACAAAAGATTTTTGACCTATCCGAGGCTGTACGTCGAAACCTTTGCTTGAAGACTGTAGCTTGTAATGGAAAAGATCAAACCGAGTCCCTCTGAGATCGATTAATCCTAGAATGAGGTGTCAGAGATGCTTTGTGTTTCTCGAAACTGGAGTGTAGGTTGCAATTGACCGTAAGTTTTCTTGGAAATATTGTTGCAGTCATACTAAAAAAAATGTTTTACAACTTGTCAATTGTTGCTTTTGAATTTTTGGCCCCTCAACTNCTCTGAGATCGATTAATCCTAGAATGAGGTGTCAGAGATGCTTTGTGTTTCTCGAAACTGGAGTGTAGGTTGTAATTGACCGTAAGTTTTCTTGAAAATATTGTTGCAGTCATACTAAAAGAAATGTTTTACAACTTGTCAATTGTTGCTTTTGAATTTTTGGCCCCTCAACGGGGGTGCTTTCCATGTGAACTTGTAAAATAATCTATGTATGGAGCCTTGAAGAGATCAACTTCCTGATCTGGTTGAAGAGGAGCTCGAATATGATGAGGGCTGCTGAGATAGCGTTATTTGCTGTGAAAATTTTCTGCCAGTACGTGAGCGGTTTTCGTAGGCATGTAATCATAATGAAATGTGGGATGACATCCCCACCATAGTCGTACCCAGGATGTTAACAGAAACGACCCTTTGAGACTGCAGTGAAGTTTGCCCCCATCCTGGAAGAACTTGTGAAATACTTTATGTCTAAAAAAGATGTGAGAAGATAACCCTACTACAATCGTGCCCGAAACGTTAAAATGAACGACCTTTTGAGATTGTAGTGAAGATTGCGCCCAACCTGGAAGAAATTGTGACATACTTTGTGTTTGAATATGATGCAAGAAGATTACTCCACTACAATCGTGTCTGGGACGTTGACGTGAACGAACTTTTGAGATTGCAATGAAGGTTGCCCCCCACATTGAAGAATGCTTTGGAGAAAACTTTCAAGATGAAAAGAAAATTCCTTTGCCAATTGCATGATCTACATCATCGGAAAATGGAGTAGGGATTCAATGTCTCAGAGTTGAAGACACTTTCAAATGGTGCTTCGTTTCCCACAGACGACGCCAAAGTGATGCATGCCAGAAAATTCGCGGCGGTAGTGTAACGGATTATCGTCTTAGCGTTGTACGAAAGTTCAGCACACACACAGATGAAAGAGAAACAAGCGGTAACCACACCTGAAGTTTTTTCGTGGAAAAGACGTAAGGANTTTTGAGATTGTAGTGAAGATTGCGCCCAACCTGGAAGAAATTGTGACATACTTTGTGTTTGAATATGATGCGAGAAGATAACCCCACTACAATCGTGTCAGGGACGTTGACGTGAACGAACTTTTGAGATTGCAATGAAGGTTGTCCCCCACATTGAAGAAAGCTTTGGAGAAGACTTTCAAGATGCAAAGAAGATTCCTTTGCCAATTGCATGATCTACATCATCGGAAAATGGAGTAGGGATTCAATGTCTCAGAGTTGAAGACACTTTCAAATGGTGCTTCGTTTCCCACAGACGACGCCAAAGTGATGCATGCCAGAAAATTCGCGGCGGTAGTGTAACAGATTATCGTCTTAGCGTGTACGAAAGTTCAGCACACACACATATGAAAGAGAAACAAGCGGTAACCACACCTGAAGTTTTTTCGTGGAAAAGACGTAAGGGAAAAACCACGGGGCCTGACTCAGTTGCGGAAATCCACTATTAATTGATGATTACAGAAATCTCTTGTCTCACAAATAGGAAGGGGTAATTATATTTTTTAGATTACAACGTCAACTGACGACATCTGGTTGGTGGTGATCGATGGTGGTTAGTAGTGGTCGATGATGGTTGGCAGAGGTTGACGACGGTCGACGGTGGCCTTCAGCGGTCGGCGGTGGCCTTCTGCGGTCGGCGGTGGTCGACGACGGAGGTCGGCAGTGGTCGACGACGATTGACGGAGATGCTGAGCTGCAGCTTCTCCTCAAGGACTCAGACTCTATANAGCGGTCGGCGGTGGCCTTCTGCGGTCGGCGGTGGTCGACGACGGAGGTCGGCAGTGGTCGACGACGATTGATGGAGATGCTGAGCTGCATCTTCTCCTCAAGGACTCAGACTCTATCTCTAGACTTCAGCTTCCCCTCATATGAGGGGTGGGGGTCTATTTATAGTGTTTTGGGTGCAATTAATGCAGAAATATCAACCATTTTGATCTGACAGTTCAGAGAGTTTCCTTCGATCATGCAGAGTATAATGAACATTTGAGTGTTTTAACAATGTCAGAATTAAGTGATCTTGGGCTCGTTGGATTTGTCTTGTCGAGACGCTCGATTCAAGTATAAACTTGCTAGTGTCGATATTTGTTTGACCTTCCAAATGTGTCCATAATCCTTTCAAGGGCTGTTTAATGACTTGATCTGAGCTTGATTTGACTCGTATTGAACTAGTTTTTAGATCATTAGGTCTGTCCCATTGAGCCGATCAGTTGGACTATACATTTACTGAAATCGGAGCTCTGGATGAATTTTTATCAAAATTTGAATTTTTCTTGCTCAAAATATCATCTCAGGATCTGTGTCATATCTCGAGATTCGTGTCAAATGATAAAAATTAGTCTGTGGCGTATCACACTCAACTGTCATTTCTTTTTGAAAAATGTTCTCACACGTGCAACCACCAAAATTATTTACAATAATATTTAATATTTTTTGTTAGAATAAATCTAAAATATAAAATTAACATGTTCGAAAGAAAAAAAAAANTTTTGGGTGCAATTAATGCAGAAATATCAACCATTTTGATCTGACAGTTCAGAGAGTTTCCTTCGATCATGCGGAGTATAATGAACATTTGAGTGCTTTAACAATGTCAGAATTAAGTGATCTTGGGCTCGTTGGATTTGTCTTGTCGAGACACTCGATTCAAGTATAAACTTGCTAGTGTCGATATCTGTTTGACCTTCCAAATATGTTCATAATCTTTTCAAGGGCTGTTTAATGACTTGATCTGAGCTTGATTTGACTCGTATTGAACTAGTTTTTAGATCATTAGGTCAGTCTCATTGAGCCGATCAGTTTGACTATACATTTACTGAAATCGGAGCTCTGGATGAATTTTTATCAAGATTTGAATTTTTCTTGCTCAAAATATTATCTTAGGATCTGTGTCATATCTCGAGATTCGTGTCAAATGATAAAAATTAGTCTCTGGCGTATCACACTCAACTGTCATTTCTTTTTGAAAAATGTTCTCACACGTGCAACCACCAAAATTATTTACAATAATATTTAAAATTTTTTGTTAGAATAAATCTAAAATATAAAATTAAAATGTTCGAAAGAAAAAAAAAATTTATGAAAATTTAATTGTAAAAAATACTTTTAACTTTATTTTAAATATTTTGATTTTATTTTTTGAATTTACATGTCTAACACCTAAACATGCATTTTTACATGTGTAGCACTCAAATCAACATCAAAATAAAAAATATATCACAGACAACACTTTTAAATTTGATTTTTTCAAAAGGAACGGTTGTTTATAAAAGAACCCATTTTAAACTGAAATCCTCCACAACAACTTCTAAACTGAGACAACTATAGTTGAAATAAACACACCCTCAATTAAAAGAAATTCAATAAATTAAATGAATGGGGGTGCATTTGAGAACATGTCAACAAATTCAAGATCAAAACTAATTGTAACAAAAATTTTATTTTATTATTGAGTTAGCCATAAATGAGAACAAGGTTCAAAAAATAAAAATAAAAATGAGTTTGAGTTAATAATGGAAAAAATTAATTAATTAATTAATTTGTGAAACCTTTTCTGCTCCAACTCCACGAGATCAGCTCCACCCAAGTTAAAAAATGAAATTTTAATTCTTAAAAGTTCTTTTCAACACCTTCATTTTCAAGCTATTAATGTAAAGCTTAATTATGATTCCATAGATAAATAAGAGAAATATTCTTTTCATTTATATCATGCTTGTGTATATAATCTTATAAATCGAATTTGACATCATATAAATGGTCCAACAGACAATACAACACTAAGACAGATGATGAGAAACTAAATACAGAGAAAAATAAAGCAAAAATTAGAGGTAGCTTTGGACGTTTTTGCTTTATTTTTTATAATTTAAAAAATGAAATAGAAAATTATAATAAACTTTTTTGCAAAAGTTTGAATCACAATATTCTAACATTTAGACGTTTGAAAAATTTACATACATACCACTCAACTTTTACGTAATTACATATTTAACGCTTAAATCTCAATTTTAGCATAAATCCCAATTTTGACATAATGAGTTTTTCTTAGCATAAAAGATGTATTTCACTTTTTTTTTTTTAATCAAAATGGTGATACTCTTAACGTGTTAAAGATAAAATTAGATGATGTTAGCATAAAATATAAAATTGTGTTAGGTATGTAAATACTTGGAAACTGGGAGGCATGTGTCCATATATGTCGGTGGTAATGAAAAAAGGATNAAATAAAAATAAAAATGAGTTTGAGTTAATAATGGAAAAAATTAATTAATTAATTAATTTGTGAAACCTTTTTTGCTCCAACTCCACGAGATCAGCTCCACCCAAGTTAAAAAATGAACTTTTAATTCTTAAAAGTTCTTTTCAACACCTTCATTTTCAAGCTATTAATGTAAAGCTTAATTATGATTCCATAGATAAATAAGAGAAATATTCTTTTCATTTTTATCATGCTTGTGTATATAATCTTATAAATCGAATTTGACATCATATAAATGGTCCAACAGAACAATACAACACTAAGACAGATGATGAGAAACTAAATACAGGAAAAAATAAAGCAAAAATTAGAGGTAGCTTTGGACGTTTTTGCTTTATTTTTTATAATTTTAAAAATGAAATAGAAAATTATAATAAACTTTTTTGCAAAAGTTTGAATCACAATATTCTAAGATTTAGACGTTTGAAAAATTTACATACATACCACTCAACTTTTACGTAATTACATATTTAAGGCTTAAATCTCAATTTTAGCATAAATCCCAATTTTGACATAATGAGTTTTTCTTAGCATAAAAGATGTATTTCACTTTTTTTTTTTAATCAAAATGGTGATACTTTTAACGTGTTAAAGATAAAATTAGATGATGTTAGCATAAAATATAAAATTAAGTGTTAGGTATGTAAATACTTAGAAACTGGGAGGCATGTGTCCATATATGTCGGTGGTAATGAAAAAAGGATACGATCCATCTTCGGTATACACAATCAATTCCATCAACGGTTACATGAAAAATGGCAGCAGCCGCTATCATGAGCCGCAGAGCTTGCCGGACGCATCTCCCTCTCCGTTTCTTTTCCTCTCTCACCCTATCTCCCGCCGTTCGATCCTCTTCCGCGACTTCGTCGTCGCCGAATCTGAATCTGGACGACACCGAGAAGCTCTATGCCTCGGTGCCGACAGGGGACTTGCTGTCATCGCTGGGATTGCTCTACACGATGGCAGTGGGGCCGGCGGTGGACCTGGGGATGGCGGTGATGCGGTCGCCGGCGGTGATGGAAAAGCGTGTGCTGCGTGCGGCGGTTGTGGGGGTAGTGCGGCGGACGGTGTACCGGCAGTTCTGCGCAGGGGAGGATGCGCGGGAGGTGGGGCGGAGGCTTGGTCGGCTATGGGAAAGCGGGCTGAGGGCGATAGTTAACTATGGGATGGAGGATGCGGAAGATGACACTGCATCCGATCGGAATCTCGCCGGATTTGTTAAGACTGTCGAGATGACGGCGGAGATGCCGCCGGATTCGGTGAGTGCTTTCTGCCTCATGCTTTTTGGATTACTCTGGGATTTTTAATTGAATTTTAGTGTAAAATTTTCGGGTTAATGCTTTGTAAATAATTAGAGTAGACTAATTTAGTGGTTTGGAACTCGATGAGACCGGTTCAATTGTGCACCGGTAGGTGGTCCAATCCGAGCTTCTAAGTCAGTCATTTTTACGATAAACAATTTCAAACTGCTTTAAACCACCAACTCAACTATAGGTGAGAAAAGTTTTAAATAGATAGAGATGTCCGATCAGAATTTCATGGATCTGTTGTCCCAAGCTATTAAGTAGTCGACCCAAATCAATTAGGAACCCCTTNTTTTAAACCACCAACTCAACTATAGGTGAGAAAAGTTTTAAATAGATAGAGATGTCCGATCAGAATTTCATGAATCTGTTGTCCCAAGCTATTAAGTAGTCGACCCAAATCAATTAGGAACCCCTTGCCAGCACACCCATGTGCTGTGTTGCCCAAGGTAGCTCAATAGCTTTAAACTCGGAGGATAAAAGCGTCTAAGCTCATAAAAATTTATCTAGATTGAAAATAGCAGAACTTACACCCTCCAAAGATGTGACAAGGATTTCAACATAGTGGAAAGAAAGTGAATGACTTGGTCAGCAAGGCCAAAACCGCCCTACAAAGGATGTACACTCCCGTATGGTTCAGAAGAAGCTTTAACACCCTAAAACTTGTTAGGCTGTCACAACATTTGTTTGGCCATTCGATTTGGATAAGTGAGAACACTTTCTCTAAGGACATACAATACGATATGCAATATTATCTTGAGTAGTTCTAAGCATAAATTTCCTGTTAATACGCTTCAGAAACATAGTCACGATCATTTTAAAATATCTCGAGAGACATTTAGGAAACTAAATATTATAAATAAAATCGTCATTTTAAATTATTACGAAATTTAATCCTAAATTTTATTTGATTAAATCCTTTAAGTTAAACTTTTATAGATTTACACTAAAGAGCTTAATCACACGTGAATCGAGACAAACTAAATCCATAAATGGGCAAAAATATTTATCACATGTGTGCAATAAAGTGAACACATCAAATATAAATAAATAGAGGTCAGGTGTCTTTGAGTTAGTAAACTATCCGAGAAAAGAAAAATGACGATCGGGTTTCATACAATACATGTCCGATTTTAAATCTATATAATAAGTAGAATTTAGAATTGAAGTATGAAACACGAACTTCTGCTATTGGTCCTCGTCACATAATCTCCGCAAAGTAGGCTCCCCAGGACTCGTGGTCGTAATTTATTTCCAATATTAATTTTCCTCACTTTAAAAGTACAAAAGAAAACTTGAAAAAAGAAAAAAGAAGAATCAGCCTACAAAAAAAAAAAAAAATTATTTTCACATGCAATATATAATAACCCAAGCCAAGTGAAGTGAGTGAACATCTATACAATGCTTATAGAAAATGTGTTAGTTCAATTTAATGATTAAGCTTCTCCCCGTTAAACCTAGCTTCTTGTAAGAAAAACTGCCTTAATATACTAATCTACACATCGAAACTCGATAAATACACAAAAACAACATGGAAATGCAATAGCTAGCACAAAATCCATAACAATAACTCAACTATGAAAATCTAAGTATACATTTGCCCTAGTTCTAAACAAGCATTTATAAAGTGACATCTAAACATACATCTATGTGACATTCATACAATACAAGGTTAAGAGTCTTTCCTGTAGGATCTTGATGGGGTCAGCAAGACTTATTCTGTCCCGAGCATCTAAATGAGCTAACACTCATCACACCAAGCAAGAATTGTTAACTCATATCTATGCTAGGAATAATCCTACAAGATCTGATAGTAGTTCATATTACCTACTTGAACAAGCTTCTAGGTAAGGCTCATTTTCATATTACCATTGTATGTCATACTAGGATCTAAAAAGTCCCGCTAGTGATGTGTTGATTCACACAATCTGGACGTATATGGAAATGTGGGAGAACTTACTCGGACAAATTGAGCATCAGATTGCACATAAATGAACAAAATCAGGTGCCTTGGAAACTAAATCCCAATTTCATAAAACAAAAGGTTGATGTGCTCAGAGGAATGCAACGTATGTGTCAAATACATGCAAATAATGCAACAAAAGCAAACATATGATCAAACACATGATGGGTTATACAATGCATATAAATTGCTAACCCGAATAAGAAGGATAGCACAATTGGATTGAATGGACAACCTGGGGTATCGGCCTTCTGTCCTAGAAAAGGAAAAAACTGGGGTTGCGATGCCAATGGGGCGATGTCGAGGCACCTAACACAGTTACTCTAAGCATAATGATGGGAGAAAAATCAAACATGATATGCCAACAAATATACAACTCATGCAAACATGCCAGTATAGATAATTAAAAGTGAGTACACTTGTATAATCACAAAATGTATACTTGCATTAAATGGTGGAAACCATTCTGAGGAATGATACCACAGAGCTATGAAAGTGGCATTGTAATATTAAACCTTTGATTTGAATGATAATAAGAGTTGGCTACTCCATGTCATTGGTAGCACCATAGTGCTAGCCCATGTTAACCCCCAAATTAAAAGGTGATAGTGCTGACATGCTACATCTAATGCACCTAAACAAACCTAACTAATAGCAGGACTTAAATAACTATCTTAATGCCTCATTGAGTGGTTTGGGGGTTTCGATCAAAATAATAGGAACAAAATTTATGATATCTTAGTCGAAAACATTGAGCCCACAATCAGCCTGGTAGGTGTAGTCGGCAAAATACAGATCGCCACTTTTACAAAAAGGTGCAAGGCCCAAGCTCATGACCAAAAAAGGCACGAGCTCGCACCAGTTTGACACCATCAAACTTGCCTATTGAATGAATTAAAAGGATGAGCGACCGCCACCCCTACAAATGGGTGCAACAAGTAGTTTAAGGTAAAAATCCTACGTCAAGAGCCAAGTAAAGATCGAAATTACAACTGCTCAACAAAAGTCTCGAATGTGACAAGATGACAAAATGATCCGTGGTCGTTGAACTGCAGAATATGTGGTGAACAAACTATGCATCAACAAGAAAGAAGGCCTCAAGTAAGCCTCAGTGTTCCGGTGCAAAAAAGTGGCTCTGCAGCCTTGAGGCAACACAACGGTGACTTGGCTCGGTTAACGGGGCCATAATGGTAGGCTAGAATGTGCAAATCCAGAGACATGGTGCTATCAATAGCACCACAGCTATTGGCTCAGTATTTCCAAAGGCATTGAGAACATTGTTTGACTCTCAAAGAATCAAACATAAAGTCTGTTGAGGCTGTGACACTAAAAAAATAAGGCATGACGCCGCGACACAACTAAGTGNGGGGGTTTCGATCAAAATAATAGGAACAAAATTTATGATATCTTAGTCGAAAACATTGAGCCCACAATCAGCCTGGTAGGTGTAGTCGGCAAAATACAGATCGCCACTTTTACAAAAAGGTGCAAGGCCCAAGCTCATGACCAAAAAAGGCACGAGCTCGCACCAGTTTGACACCATCAAACTTGCCTATTGAATGATCTAAAAGGATGAGCGACCGCCACCACTACAAATGGGTGCAACAAGTAGTTTAAGGTAAAAATCCTACGTCAAGAGCCAAGTAAGGATCGAAATTACAACTGCTCAACAAAAGTCTCGAATGTGACAAGATGACCAAATGATCTGTGGTCGTTGAACTGCAAAATATGTGGTGAACAAACTATGCATCAACAAGAAAGAAATCCTCAAGTAATCCTCAGTGTTCCGGTGCAAAAAAGTAGCTCTGCAGCCTTGAGGCAACAACAACGATGACTTGGCTCGGTTAACGGTGCCATAATGGTAGGCTAGAATGTGCAAATCCAGAGACATGGTGCTATCAATAGCACCACAGCTATTGGCTCAGTATTTCCGAAGGCATTGAGAACATTGTTTGACTCTCAAAGAATCAAACATAAAGTCTGTTGAGGCTATGACACTAAAAAAATAAGGCATGACGCCGCGATACAACTAAGTAGTGTTGTAGAGTGGTACCTACTCGAAGGGTAGGTGTCATGACATTGTGAAGACAATGTTGTAGGGTTTTACCAAAAGGAAAAGATTGTGACACCTAAGCACCAGGAAGCGACGCTGAGGCATTATACTTATAAATTAGGGTTAGTGTGTGGTCTCCGAACAGTGTTGTGGCGTTAGGGCTAAAACAGAGAGGGTACAACTACTTAGTTGCTTAAAGAAAAGACGGGGAGGCGGTGAGGGGACAAAGATATTTTATAACCTATCAGGTAACATTCTACTACCTCTAGCCCGTGTCAGTGGGGGATTGTCCTTTTTTTTAGCGCCATGGTGCTATACCTCGTAATTATAACACCATTGACATGGTTCGTGCCATGTCAATTGAAAAGATAACAAATCATGCTCCAAAACACTGACACATGCCAGCATGGCACCGGGAAGTCATTAGAGACACTATGACTTTGCTCTTAGGATCAAAAAGTTCTTTGACTTACTAGGTGTCACACTGTGGCTTGCCCATGTGGCACTACGGCTTTTTGCCACAGACAATGTGGCCCAAAGTATTGACATTAATCTTGGATAGCACCGTGGCACCAGCTTTGGCTCTACGACACTATCGATTAATCCAAAAGGCTAATTAAAAAGATAATTGTAGTGCCTTGGCACCGTGCTTGGTTCTTGAGGGACAAAAAATGTGGGTGTTATGGAGTNAGGGTACAACTACTTAGTTGCTTAAAGAAAAGACGGGGAGGCGGTGAGGGGACAAAGATATTTTATAACCTACCAGGGAACATTCTACTACCTCTAGCACGTGTCAGTGGGGGATTGTCCTTTTTTTAGCGCCATGGTGCTATACCTCGTAATTATAACACCATTGACATGGTTCATGCCATGTCAATTGAAAAGATAAAAAAATCATGCTCCAAAACACTGACACATGCCAACATGGCACCGGGAAGTCATTAGAGACACTATGACTTTGCTCTTAGGATCAAAAAGTTCTTTGACTTACTAGGTGTCACACTGTGGCATGCCCATGTGGCACTACGGCTTTGCCACAGACAATGTGGCCCAAAGTATTGACATTAATCTTGGATAGCACTGTGGCACCAACTTTGGCTCTACGACACTATCGATTAATCCAAAAGGCTAATTAAAAAGATAATTGTAGGCACCGTGCTTGGTTCTTGAGGGACAAAAAATGTGGGTGTTATGGAGCCATAAAGTAGCACTGCAACCCTAAAATTAAATCTTGAGATATCTAACTCTCAGGTTCCTCCATTTTGAAGCTTTGGACTTTGGCACAACGACCACTAAGGTGTGGTGCTTAGGCACAGACAACGGTGCCTCGACGCCCTAATTAAATCTTGAGAGGTGAAATCTTGTGTACCTTCATGCCTCAGAGCTAAAAAAAATGCCCCTGTGCTGATCCTGCGACTCCTAGGCATTAGGCTAGAGAATCATNGACAACGGCGCCTCGACGCCCTAATTAAATCTTGAGAGGTGAAATCTTGTGTACCTTCATGCCTCAGAGCTACAAAAAAATGCCCCTGTGCTGATCCTGCGACTCCTAGGAATTAGGCTAGAGAATCACGTCACTTGACCAAAACTTAACATTTTTTTATTTGATTCTAGATATACAAACACTTGTGAACAACCAAAACATTAAAATCAATTTGACAAAGCAACATTTTTATAGAAAAAAATGAGTCATTACATAGATATAAAAATGTGAATAGTAGAATTACATTTGAAGAAAATAAAATCAAACAAGGGAAACGAGGAGCATAGTATTCTTCCATCATATTATCACTTTCTCATCGTCTCTGCTTATCATCTTGCTTGGCTTGTCCTATGACAATA
>JXCR01145103.1:46844-90632 GCA_002079205.1 Phalaenopsis hybrid cultivar | reverse complement strand
AAAAAAAAAAAAAAAAAATGTTTTCACATGCAATATATAGTAAGCCAAGCCAAGTGAAGTGAGCGGACAACTATACA
Organism: Phalaenopsis hybrid cultivar; assembly: GCA_002079205.1. Lineage (NCBI taxonomy): Eukaryota > Viridiplantae > Streptophyta > Magnoliopsida > Asparagales > Orchidaceae > Phalaenopsis > Phalaenopsis hybrid cultivar. The sequence goes on along the minus strand of JXCR01145103.1, from coordinate 90,555 downwards.
ACGCTTATAGAAAATTTGTTAGTTCAATTTAATGATTAAGCTTCTCCCCGTTAAACCTAGCTTCTTGTAAGAAAAACTACCTTAATATACTAATCTACACATCAAAACTCGATAAATACACAAAAACAACATAGAAATGCAATAGCTAGCACAAAATCCATAACAATAACTCAACTATGAAAATCTTACTATACATTTTCCCTAGTTGTAAACAAGCATTTATAAAGTGCCATCTAAACATACATCTATGTGACATTCATGCAATACAAGGTTAAGAGTCTTTCCTGTAGGATCTTGATGGGGTGACCAAGACTTATTATGTCCCGAGCATCTGAATGGGCTAACACTCATCACACCAAGCAAGAATTTTTCTCATATCTATGCTAGGAATAATCCTACAAGATCTGTTAGAAGTGGGATAATTCATATTACCTACTTGAACAAGCTTGTTGGTAAGGCTCATTTTCATATTACCATTGTATGTCATACTAGGATCTAAAAAGTTCCGCCACTGATGTGTTGATTTACACAATATGGACGTATATGGAAATGTGGGAGAACTAAGTCGGACAAATTGAGCATCGGATTGCATATAAATGAACAAAATCAGGTGCCTTAGAAACTAAACCCCAATATCATAAAACAAAAGGTTGATGTGCTCTGAGGAATGCAACGTATGTGTCAAATACATGCAAATAATGCAACAAAAGCAAACATATGATCAAACACATGATGGGTTATACAAAGCATATAAATTGCTAACCCGAATCAGAAGGATAGCACAATTGGATTGAATGGACAACCTGTGGTACTGGCCCTCTGTCCTAGAAAAAGACAAAGCTGGGGTTGCGATGCCAATGGGGCGATGTCGAGGCACCTAACACAGTTACTCTAAGCATAATGATGGGATAAAAATCAAACATGATATGCCAACAAATATAAAACTCATGCAAACATGCCAGTATACGATAATTAAAAGTGAGCATACTTGTATAATCACAAAATGTATACTTGCATTAAATGTTGGATACCATTCTGAGGAATGATACCACAGAGTTGTGCAAGTGGGATTGTAATATTAAACCTTTGATTTGGATAAAGATAAGAGCTGGCTACACCATGTCATTGGTAGCACCATAGTGCTTAACCCCCAAATTAAAAGTTGATAGTGCTGACATGTTACATCTAATGCACCTAAACAAACCTAACTAATAGCAGGACTTAAATAACTATCTTAATGCCTCATTGAGTGGTTTGGGGGTTTCGATCAAAATAATAGGAACAAAATTTATGATATCTTAGTCGAAAACATTGAGCCCACAATCAGCTTGGTAGGCGTAGTCGGCAAAATACAGATCGCCGCATTTACAAAAAGGTGCAACAAATGATCTTGACCTAGAAATCCCCAAGCTCATGACCAAAAAAGGCACGAGCTCACACCAGTTCGACACCATCAAACTTGCCTATTGAATGAATTAAAAGGATGAGTGACCGCTACCCCTACAAATGGGTGCAACAAATAGTTTAGGGTAAAAATCCTAAGTCAAGAGCCAAGTAAGGATCGAAATTACAACTGCTCAATAAAAGTATCGAATTTGACAAGATGACCAAATGATCTGTGGTCGTTGAACTGCAGAATATGTGGTGAACAAACTATGGATCAACAAGAAAGAAATTCTCAGGTAAGCCTCAGTGTTCCGGTGCAAAAAAGTGGCTCTACAGCCTTGAGGCAACAACAACGGTGTCTTGGCTCGGTTAACAGGGCCATGATGGTAGGCCAAAATGTGCAAATTTAGAGACATGGTGCTATCAATAGCACCACGACTATTGGCTCAGTATTTCTGAAGGCGTTGAGAACATTGTTTGACTCTCAAACAATCAAACATAAAGTCTGTTGAGGCTGTGACACTGAAAAAATAAGGCATGACGCTGCGACACAACTGAGTAGTGTTGTAGAGTGGTACCTACTCGAAGGGTAGGTGTCATGGCATTGTGAAGACAATGTTGTAGGGTTTTACCGAAAGGAAAAGATTGTGACGCCTAAGCACCAAGAAGCGACGTTGGGTTAGTGTGTGGTCTCCAAACAGTGTTGTGGCGTCAGGGCTAAAGCAGAGAGGGTAAAACTACTTAGTTGCTTAAAGAAAAAGACGGGGAGGGGCTGAGGGGACAAAGATATTTTATAACCTATGACACTTTCTCTAACATTGGCATATCCTAATTATCTTACGCAAAATCTTCAAAGCTTTAAGGAAATGAAAAGTGTGAGGGAACACAAAAATTTTTTAATACAATGAGATTAAGAAAGTCCTTAGTGTTCAAATGTTCCACAAGAGCTCCTCATGACCACTCCAATCTCTTCTCAATCACTGGAGTTATGTCGTCACCGCACAAACTCGATGGCAAAAAAAAGTTCGGAGGAAAATGAGAGGGAAGTCTTTCCTCTCATGGTCTACACTCAATGAATAAAAGGGGTGGCTAAAATTACAATCGTAATGGTTGTCGAATGTTGACCCTTTTATAGGAAAACAATTACAAGTTGGTGTCGTGGGGCTTGGTCGTGGCACCAAGGCACCATTGATGTGGTAAGTGCCATGTCAATCAACGACTGAAAATTTTAATTACGTTGTGATAATTGCAAATTTTGTTATTTTGTTGTGGCCCAACCACATCACTTATATGGCAATGTCATGCCAACTAACCTATCAGGGAACATTATACTACCTCTAGCACGTGTCAGTGGGGGCTTGTCCTTTTATTTTAGCTCCATGGTGCTAAGCCTAGTAATTATAACACCGTTGACATGGTTAGTGCCATGTCAATTGGCAAGATAACAAATCATGCTCCAAAACACTAACACATGCCAGCATGGCACTGGGAAGTCATTAAAGACACTATGACTTTGCTCTTAGGATCAAAAAGTTCTTTGACTTACTAGGTGTCACACTGTGTCATGCCCATGTGGCACTACAGATTTGCCACAGACAACGTGGCCCAAAGTATTGACATTAATCTTGGATAGCACTGTGATACCAGCTTTGGCTCTACGCGCTATCGATTAATCCAAAAGGCTAAATAAAAATATGATTGTAGTGCCTTGGCACTATGCTTGGTTTTTGAGGGACAAAAAAATGGGTGTTATGGAGTCATAAAGTAGCACTGCAACCCTAAAATTAAATCTTCAGATGTCTAACTCTCAGGTTCCTCCATTTTGAAGCTTTGAACTTTGACACAACGACCACTAGGGTGTGGTGCTTAAGCACAGACAACGGCACCTCGACGCCCTAATTAAATCTTGAGAGGTAAAATCTTGGGTACCTTCATGCCTCAGAGCTACAAAACAATGCCCCTGTGTTGATCTTGCGACTCCTAGGCATTAGGCAAGAGCATCACGTCACTTGACCAAAACTTAACATTTTTTTATTTGATTCTAGATATACAAACACTTGTGAACAACTCAAACATTAAAATCAATTTGACAAAGCAACATTTTTATTGAGAAAAATGAGTCATTACATAGATATAAAATGTGAATAGTAGAATTACATTTAAAGAAAATAAAATCAAACAAGGGAAGCGAGGAGAATAGTATTCTTCCATCATATTATCACCTTCTCATCGTCTCTGCTTATCATCATGTTTGGCTTGTTCTATGACAATAATGTACGTTGCAGAGATCAGGGAGGCTAGATAGGTTTGCTCCGAAGTACTTTTCGAAGACTCTGGCTTGCCACTCAAATTGACTGGCCTAGCAGACGTACTACTAGCTTTGCTAATTCTATAAGTAGTCGATGTGGCGATTGAGGGTGGAACACTCTTCCAGAGCTCTTTAATCTACTCGGCAGTGGAGTAGAGGTTTTGAGAGGAAGACTTAGTAGGGGAGATAGGGTTAGGCTCTATGGTCCCCTTGTTAGAGCGGATGGCTACAGTCATAATGGAAATTTTTAGGTCGAACTGTGCCTCCGCTTATTGATTAAGACTCCCACATTTACATAAAGAGCATATATTACCGCTGGGTGGCTTACTGATATATCCTAAAACATGCCTAATTTCCTTTGTCTTTTACACTTGTTTCTGATGAAATTACACTTTAAAGAAATATATTTTTTGTGTTTTTCTTGTAGGTATAACAACTAGGACACATGGAATGAAGCAAAGCTTAAATGGAGCAAAAATGAGCCGAGATGGAGCAAGGAGTTCATCATGTCTGGCGCTTAGGCGTGCCATAATCTAGATGCCAAGTCGCTCGAGCGCCTTGACGCCACTTCTGTGGTACCTAGGTGCTAGAATCTAGTCACCAAATAGAGAACTTGGTGCTTAGACGCCAGCATTTGAGCTCTAAGGCACTCCCCTCTAGCGCCTTTGAGCCAGTCTCAGATGCCTAGGCACCCAAACTACCCGAGATAGTTTTTGTAGTTCATTACACATGAACTGGGGAGTTACACGAACTGGGGAGTTAAAGGGGAGTGCTAAGTAGTTTGAACGAAGAGCCCCCAATGAAGAATTGGAGTATGGGTCAACAAAAACTTGGGAGAGGTGGAGAGAAGCCAAGGAAGCCTCTTTCCTTGAGTGATTCGTGAGGGATTTTGAGAAAATATTGTATGATAATCAATTCAACAGTGCTTGGAAAACTTGGATCCAATGTTGGAGGAACTTTTCATCTCTTTTCATAGGAGGAAAGCTAAGTATCATGATTTTATTTGTCTTGTAATTGTTGTAAACACATGTTTAGGGGATTTACTTTGTTATTTGATGAGATTTATATGATGTTTTTCATGTTTAGTGAGTAGATTTCTTTTACCTTTCTATTGTGATATATATGTAGAAATTATAGGATGTTGGGATGCTTATAGAATTGATATTTTAAACTTAATGTGATGGTTTATATCTTCATGTTTAATTTACTTATCAATCTGACCAATTGGTATGTTAAAACCTGTTGTGAACCCATAAAGACCTGGGAGGGCTATGACCTTCTCAATTAAGAAGAGCCACATTGAACTAATGGGTGAAGGAAAAGTAATCCATAAAATAATGCAAATAGATATGGAGAGAGAGTTTTAAGGGTTTAACTTAAGGGTTTCTAGGGTTACAAGCAGAAGCACATACTGAGTTAAACCAAACTTCTTTACACACTCAGAAGAGGGTAAACAAGATATATGCTCCTAATTGTCACTAGCCATATTAGATTTCTAGTATTCAATTCTAGATTCCACTTATGCACTCACAAGGGAATGATCACTTTCATATCTTGATCTTTAGCAAACCAGTTAAAATAGTTAATTAGCTTTAAAATTAGTGCAATAATTTAGGAGCAATTGTTAGAAATGCCACTTTAAATTACATTCTAAACTAAGACTCCAGGCTAGTAGACAAGAACTTCTCTTATTAGAGTTATTATTCCCTTACCTGTGGGATCGACGTCCGGACTGCATAGAGACCTATATTATTGAAACGATACATATATTTGTGTGAGAAACTCCAGTGTGTAAGAATATCTAATTTTAAGAGCTTAATTAAATTACTAAGGAGTGGATCAAGTTTCTGGTGCAATTATCTGGACTTTATTGTGACAATCGCCTGGGGTGGATCATTTGCCTAGATAGTCATGCTACCCTAAGGCAGGTACTGAATGGAGCTTTGAATAACACAATCAGTGTTGACTATAAGTTCTTTATGGGTGGCATAGTTCAACACGATCGATCACTGGTTACCTCATTCATGTGGTAGTCGTTAAAAACTTTGAAAAATTAAACTTGTGCCAGGTTTTAGAATAGTGGGGCAGAACGTTGGTAGAAAAAAATAAGAATTTTTATGTCATGGTCATTCCAATGATCCCCTAAATTGGGTTGTGTTAGATAACATAGGACTATATCAAATTTAGAACCTTCATCCAGAAGTTGACTATAATAAATAGCATGTCCAACTATGTCCAGTAAACTATTGATGGTTGAAATTTCATTGGGGACATTTTCTAACTATTTCTAATAAATTCTCGTACTCTTTTGTATCGGTTGCTACATTGCTTTTACAAGTAATAATACAAAAAATAGCATCATTATTTTTCATTTTTATTGAACCATGGATAAATTGTTTATGTGCAAGAACGATGGAAAGTACATGTTAAGACTAAAAAATTTGAGCGAAACTCTATATCTCAAACCATGATCAAAATTCTTACAGTTGGAAACAAATGAAATTATTTGATTAAAATTTGAATGAATAAATAATCATGTGTAAATTTGGGTTCAAATGTTTGAATATTTCGACATTGATTGGACAAGTCACCCTGCACTTTAAGCTGGACCTTGAATCCTTCTTACATTCAAGTAGGGTTGTTAAAAATTTGTTGTTAGTGAACAACTTATGTTGGACTTTTTATGTAGCTCATGCTCAATTTTTTCATTAATCAAGCAAGTTGAGCAAAAATAAAATTTTGAGGCAATTTTAAATAAACCAAATTTAAGTAAAGCTTTATTCAATCCTCTTTGACTCATTTTGGCTTGAATTAATTATAAAATTAAAGAAATAATATTTATAATAGTATTTTATAATATCTGTCTATGATGTATTTAAAAATAATAAATTTAAATATTTTTAAAATATTTGAGCTATTATATCTAAACATAAAGTGAAATGATCAAATGAATTTAAATTAGCCTGAGCAGAAATTTGTTATTCATGAGCCATTTTGAAACGAAAGTCTATTTCAACTTTTTTGTTTAAATTAGCGGAGCATAAATAAGCACTAGGCTCGCTTAGGTCCCGTTTGGGCCAGCTTATTTGGTGCGGTGCTTTCTGAAAATGCACCTAGAACAATTTGTGTAAACTGTGTTTTGGTAACTTATTCAAGAAGCTGCGTTTTCAAACCGCTGAAATTAGCATTTTCCCACCATTCCTAACTAGTGCGGCTACAACATTCTAGTTGCGGTTTGGCTTTCCAAAAAAAAAAATTAAAATAAAATTGTAATAGCCACCGCAGTTTTTTGAACAACAAATTATTTTGTAGCAACTTATCAGCAGACAAACCCTTAATCTCAACTAGTTTATACTCCTAATATCAAGAAAAAATGTTGTTTGTCATTTAGAGGAAAGTGCAAAGAGAGCTATGGAAGAAGTGAAACACCATCACGATTAGTGACAGAATTAATAGAGGGTTTTATGAAGCCCTTATTAGACAAAAATAAACCTTCATATTTGATTTAAGAAAAAAAATTTTCTAGCCAAAGAAATATATTTAACTTTTAAAAATGTCATTTACTAAAAGTTTATCACCCTAAGCGACTTAAGACCCACCTTTACGGAGAAATTATTTAGTAAACTAAAAACGACATTAGAATGATAGAAATAGACCTTATTTTAAACATGTAACTATTTGAAGATTCACTTGTCATATATTTTTTACTAATCACCGCCCTCTTCTTCTTTCACCATAAAAATTATTGAGAATAATTATATAATTGTAAAATTTTTAATTATTTTATAGCCATTGCATGTATGAAAAGTTTGCAGTGGCATAGTGAAATTCTTTAATATCATAGCATTACACAAAAATCCAACTCAAACATTGATAAAATAAGTCTTCTATAGAAGATATTAAATTTTTTAAATGCAAAACTAAATAAAAAGCTACATTTTTTAGTTGAGTTGAAATAATTCTACTAATGTATTTCATAGTCACAAATGATGTTTTTCGTAATTGAAGAAAGCATTAGCACAATGTAGTAGACTTGAGTTGCATAAATAAAATAAACTTTATGTTTAAATTCAGAGGAGTCTTGAGATGTTGAAGTTGTCCTCAAGAGTTCATTTGTAATTTGTTTGCCCATCTCCCATAAAGAGTGTAGAGCATGAACAAAAAAAAAATAGTACAAATACTGGCTTTGAAATCATCTGTCAATGTTAATCAATAGAACACATCTATTTTATTGGTGATGACATATTTAGTCCAGTTGAATTAATTCTACAATTGTATTTCATAGTCACAAATGATGTTTTTTGTAATTGAAGAAAGCAATAACACAACGTACTAGAATTGAGTTGCATGTATAAAATAAACTTTATTATGAAATTCAGAGGAGTCTTGAGATGTTGAAGTTGTCCTCATGAGTTTGTTTGTAATTTGTTCGCCCCTCTCCCATGAAGACTGAAGAACATGAACAAAAAACATTAGTACAAATATTGACTTTGATGTCAATGTCACTGCTAATCAGTAGAATACTTTTATTTTATTGGTGATGATGTACACCAATATTCTTGGTGAAGATGGAGAGCAAAGTTGATGGGGGTTGATGTTGGTATCATGACATGTATCAACCATATAAAATGATTGCATATGTCGATGGTGTGATTTGGGCCAATCGATGATGATATATGTTGACGACATATATCAATCTTATAAGCTATAGCAAGTGAAACAGTTGGAAGGCAACGATTTTGTCAAGTGATAGTTTGGAAATGTCAGGTGATAGTATTTGGAGGAAAACTATAGCATGGTGACTATAAATAGGAGACTATAATCAGCCACCGATGGTTGAGGGACCATAGTCGGGGATAGTGATTAGGCAATAATTGTAGTCTGACGACGATTTTCAGGTGATCATTGTTGAGCTATGATATTTAGGCAATCATAGTTGAGTGATGGTGATCAAATAACTATAATCATGTGACCATAATAGAATATAGGTTCGGCAATGGTGGTCGGGTGACAACTATGAAACTATGGACATCAGACAATGATAATTTTAGTGGTTTTCTAATGTTACTCAATGATCGTGATTCAACAAGTGTTTTTGAATAACGGTATTCTATTATTGAAGGTGATTGGACAAATTCATTTTATGGATACACAAATTCTTATTTAGCATTGAACTTGGTATTACGTTTACTCACGGAATATTTATATTTGTTTATAGTTACTTATTTTATACGATTGGTTCGGTAGCCGAGGAAACCATTATTCTTATAATAGGGAAAATATGAGTGTGCATTAGGCGACCTTCTTAGGAAAAAATATTACCTCAGGAGTACTGATGCATCAGTACTCCAATGAGGAGGTGTCACGTATGCAATAGTCCCACAAAAATGCCATGTAGCACCTCCTCATTGGAGTACTGATGCATCAATACTCCTGAGGTAATATTTTTTCCCTTCTTAGGTATTACTGAAACCTTCTATATTACGAACGAAACATCTTGAAGTTTTATCTCAATTCATTTCTCTATTTTTCATTTTTTGCAACAGGTGAGCTTTGCCTGCGTGAAAATAACGGCCATCTGTCCCATCCCTTTCCTTGAACGCATAAGCGATCTCCTCCGCTGGGAAAAAAAACACCCCACCTTCCACCACCTCCCATGGAAGCGGACCTCCCTCCCCATCCTCACCAACTTCAGCCTTCTCCACCACCCCCTCCCCGGTCCTCCCCCACCCCTCACATCAGAAGAAGAACTCCAACTCCAACTCGCCCACTCCAGACTCCTCACTCTCTCCACGCGCTGCGCGGATTTCAATCTCCCTCTCCTAGTCGACGCGGAGTACGCATCCGTGCAGCCTGCCATCGACTACATGACATATTCCGCCGCGCTCGAGTTCAACACGACTGCCGAGAGACAGCGGCCAATCGTTTACGGGACGATGCAATGTTATTTGAAGGATGCAAAGGAGAGGTTGGTTCAGGCTGTTGAGGCAGCGGAGTCGGCGGGGATTTCGATCGGATTTAAGCTTGTGAGAGGGGCTTATTTTNCTATAAACAGGGGACTATAATCAGTCACCGATGGTTGGGGGACCATAGTCGGGGATAGTGATCAGGCAATAACTGTAGTGCGACGACGATTTTCAGGTGATCAATTTTGAGCTATAACAATTAGGCAATCATAGTTGAGTGATGATGATCAAACAACTATAATCATGTGACCATAATACATAGAGAACATAGGTTGGGCAGTGGTAGTCGGGTGGCAACTATGAAACTATGGACATCAGACAACGGTAATTTTAGTGGTTTTCTAATGTTACTCAATGATAGTGATTCGGCAAGTGTTTTCGAATGATAGTATTCTATTTTTGAAGGTGATTGGACAAATTAATTTTATCGATGCACAAAATAATTTTCTTATTTAGTACTGAACATGGTATGACGTTTACTTGCGACCATTTTTTTTTGGAAACCATGNCTATAAACAGGGGACTATAATCAGTCACCGATGGTTGGGGGACCATAGTCGGGGATAGTGATCAGGCAATAATTGTAGTGCGACGACGATTTTCAGGTGATCAATTTTGAGCTATAATAATTAGGCGATCATAGTTGAGTGATGGTGATCAAACAACTATAATCATGTGACCATAATAAATAGAGAACATAAGTTGGGCAATGGTAGTCGGGTGGCAACTATGAAACTATGGACATCAGACAATGGTAATTTTAGTGGTTTTCTAATGTTACTCGATGATAGTGATTCGGCAAGTGTTTTCGAATGATAGTATTCTAATTTTGAAGGTGATTGGACAAATAAATTTTATCGATGCACAAAATAATTTTCTTATTTAGTACTGAACATGGCATGACGTTTACTTGTGACCATTTTTTTTTTGGAAACCATCGATTCATTTCTGCATTTTTCATTTTTGCAACAGGTGAGCTTTGCCTGTGTGAAAATTACGGCCATCTGCCCCATCCCTCTGCTTGAACGCATAAGCGACCTCCTCCGCTGGGAAAAAAAACACCCCTCCTTTCACCTCCCATGGAAGCGGCCCTCCCTCCCCATCCTCACCAACTTCAGCCTTCTTCACCACCCCCTCCCCGCTCCTCCCCCATCCCTCACCTCAGAAGAAGAACTCCAACTCCAACTCGCTCACTCCAGACTCCTTACTCTCTGCAAGCGCTGCGCGGAGTCCAATCTCCCTCTCCTAGTCGACGCCGAGTACGCATCCGTGCAGCCTGCCATCGAGTACATGACATATTCCGCCGCGCTCGAGTTCAACACTACTGCCGAGAGACGGCGGCCAATCGTTTACGGAACGATGCAATGTTATTTGAAAGATGCAAAGGAGAGGTTGGTTCAGGCAGTTGAGGAAGCGGAGTCGGCGGGGATTTCAATCGGATTTAAGCTGGTGAGAGGGGCTTATTTGTCGCGGGAGAGTGTTTTGGCCAAGTCTCTGGGAGTGGCGTCTCCGATTCATGAGACTATTGAAGAGACGCACAATTGTTATAATGATTGCGCCGCATTTATGCTTGAGAGGATGTTGAAGGGATCGGCTTCGGTTGTGCTCGCCACCCACAATTTTGATTCAGGTAGAGTTTTTTTTTTCTGAGCTGTGGATTTACATCCGACTTAATTTGTGCCTGGAGTTCAATAATAAGGCATCACATGTGAAGTGAGCTCCATCATACTTTAATTAATGTTACAAATGATGAGATCCACCTAACAAGTGATGCCCGATTGGACTCGGATGTAATATTTTTTATTGTAACAGAGAGCTTGCAACTGTACGCGTGTTATCTTTGTTTTAGTCATCTTTTGGATATTATTACCTCCCGTGAAGTGCATGCCTGGACAATCGTGATGATCCGGTCTTGATATTGTGCATTTCATGTCGTCAGATTGTCACCCATGTCCGCACGTACAGGCACGGGACGTAAAAAATTTCTCTTTTGGACGGTTTAGACTGAATTATTTTTCTGAGTTTTAAAATTATTTAATTTTTATGAATTAATCTCAGCCATTTAGTTGGCTGACATGGGAGGACAACTTCCGTTCATGTACATGATAATTATAGAGGATCTGAACGATGAAGATGATGACTTGTAGGTGCAAGTGATTGATTCTAGAAGAATACTAACTTCATTATAAATTTATAAAATGAGAAAGGTTTAGAAATTATTTATGATAGTATCAGTAAAAACTTTGATGGGATTTCTATCTTTTTTATTTGGGTTCTTAACAATCTACTAGATGAAGACTACGTGTGCTCATTAACTGCGAAATGAACACAAAGAAGACTTAAGTTGTTAATGAGGTGAAAGGATTATTTGTTTGTACATTGTTTATTTATTATCAAGCTAAAAAGAGCTAAATTTATCATTCTGAATTTTTATAGCATAGAAATGAGTTTCTAGTATCGTCCAACGTAAAAATGGTAGTGTATAATTTCAAAAATAATGGTTTGTGGTTGCAGGGAGGGCTGCAGCGGCTAAGGCAGAGGAGCTGGGAATAGGGAAAGGGGACCAAAGGCTACAGTTTGCGCAATTGATGGGAATGGGGGACGGCCTATCTCTTGGGCTGAGGAATGCTGGGTTTCAGGTGAGCAAGTATGTGCCTTTTGGGCCTGTGGAGCAGGTTATTCCTTATCTTCTCAGGAGAGCCCAGGAGAACAGGGGTTTCCTAAGTACCTCCACCCTTGACCGACAGCTTATTATGTGAGTTCAGCCTATTTGCTGTGTACAAGATGTTTTTTCTTTTAATTTTCTTGCTTTTTTTTTTTAAAATTTAGATGAGATTCCAGATTCCTGATAGTTGATAACTTTAGTGTAAGGTAATTTGGTTCTATTCCAACACAAAATTAGTGAGTTATAGCTACCTCGGTTCATGTTTGAAATTATACAGCTTTTAGCTAACTTTAAGAAATTGATTAACTAAATGAATACAACAACAACAACAACAACAACAACAACAACAAAGCCTTAATCCCACTACGTGGGTTCGGCTACAAGAATCCTTTTTCTCCATTGCGTCCTATTTAGTGTTATAGTTTCATTTAGTTCTAATAAATTAAGATCATCTTTTATACAAAAAGCCCTCCTAGGTCTACATCTGCCTTTCTTAACATAAATCGAATCTAAAAAATTTGCTCTCCTAATCGAATCATCAGATGGTCGACGCTTACTGTGAGCAAGCCATCTAAGGCGACTTTCTCTAATTTTGTCCGTCACAGGAGCTACACTCCTATCACGGATATAATTATTTTGCATTTTGTCTCTATACGTAAAGCCACTAGTCCACCTAATCATTTTCATCTCGGCAACACTTAACTTAGTATAATGCTTCTCTTTTAAAGGCCAACATTCAGTGTTTGAAGTTAGCTTTTACTCTATACTACACAGATTGAAGTTAGCTTCAAGTAAACCCGAATAAACTCGAATTTGCTCAATTTTAAGTCAGCTCAAAATCAAATTTGAGTTTACTGAAAGATTAAAATTTAGTAACAAGTGTTGGAAAAAGGAATTGGCTGTTCTAAATAGCACAGACGCTAACCTAGGTTTATTTACGTCGTGCAGCTAATATATATATGCATAAATATGTTATTATTTCAGTTTAACCAAATCAAATTTGGACAATGAAAGAAATTGTAAGCATCATGGCTCGAAACTTAATTCAAATAAGATTGAGTTGATCGTCGCTTATCTAAGAGATCAAGTTAATTTTGAGTATTCTATAAGTTTCACATATTCTGCTTTGCCATATTGCTAAGAGAAAATATATCAAGCCAATAGCAAGCCAAAAAATTTTACTTTTAAATTACTCAAAATTTCCTTGCAGACAAATGGTTGAATAAAGGCGGGATTTTCTGGACTGGTTCAAATATTAAACTTTTTCTTATTTGTAGCTCCAATATGTGTTATGCTTCTGCTTACAGCTTAATAGAAAGAGCTTTAACTTTGGAAGGTTTTGATTTTTTTTTTATTTTTTATTTGCTGCGGTTTGGCACTGAACTGAGGCTTTCTTGTAGGAAGGAGCTTAAAAGAAGGCTTAAAGTTGCTGTTATAGGAAAGCAGCTTTCGGAATGAAGCTAAAGGCCTACTGTTGTAGCTGGATTTGTGCTGTCTTTCTGCTTGTAAAGGAAGGGGAAGGAGGTAGGTGAAATATTAACTTGCTGCTTATAGCTGTTGCATTGGTAAAAAAAGATAATGTTGTGATGATATTATTTGGTGAACTGATATATGCATTGACCATCTCTTGTCAAAATAATAGTAATCTGAAAATAAATTATGTTCTAATAAAAAATCAGGATGTAAATAACACGTGATATTAATGTTATTTTCATTGCTATCAATGAAGAAACAGATTGCTGGTGCTATTGGGTTTGTTTTATTTTTTATTTTTTATTTTTTATTTTTCAGGAAGTTTGAGAGATCTTGCATCTCACGTTAGACTAGTGCTTTTATTAATATTCCAAAGTATAATTTGTGGTAATGCTATATCTTCAAATTTAACCAGATTCATTGGCATGCTATTTCATTTTGTTTGTAAAAATAATTATGTTGTTAATTAAATTAGATTAATTATAAATAATTGCTTGAAACCATTTTTCTATAATTGCAAACAAACAATGAAATGCGCCAATCTTCTGGATGCGCTAGTACTATACTGACAACTACGAAATAAACCTCATAAAAGATAGAACAGATAACCGGAAAGAAACATTGACATTTCTGATTAACATAGTTAGAAAACAAAAGCTCATGTGAATCAAATTAAAGTATAATTCAACTTTCTTATAAGTTTGAATTGACAAGTAAAAGTTCACAGCACAAGTTTGCACTGTTTGATATAAAACTGAATTAGTCTAACTAGGTTGTATGTTTCTTCCACAACTAATTTGTTGAGCTATATATGAAGCCTGAGATAATTGAGAATAACATTTTTCTAATAAAGTATATAGTGATTAGCAAATGACATTCAATTCCTGGCAGGCAAATTCGATGGACAATATTTCAGGTAAATTTAGGTAAACTTGAAGCTAGATGAAACCTCTGCTGAGTACAAATGACATATAACAGTCAAGAACCAGCAGCCTCGACGATTTGAATTGATAAATTCACTACCAAGTTCATCATGTTTCTTGGTGTCTTAAACAATGTGGAGAGGTCATTGAATTTTTTGGCAACTTGCTTAAAAATGACCATATATCTTCTTAAGATGCGTAAGCTAAACAGCCTTTTTCACAACATCTATGGAATCATCATTGCAATAACAACTATCACTAAGGAATATAAAAATTAAATCTGATGAAATGCTAAACCTAGCAATGGATCTTGGAACCTTGGCCATTCTTGTAACTTATAGTAGTGATAATTTACCAAGGGCAATAAATCCTAAGATTGCACTTTAGTGGGATGTTGTTACAAAGGATATGCTTATTGCCAAAGACTAAGGCGAACAACTTAAGATTCTTTTAATAGAATCATAAAAAAATATTATTAAATTTATTCCGAGTAAACTTTTTAGTATATATAATTGGTTGATATATATTATGAAGTTAGATCAGGATAAACATTTAGTTATTCTTTCAAATACTCATGTCGGTATTTTTATTAAATTGGAAAGTAAATGAGTATTTTCTTTCCAAAGTTTGTGTGAAATAATTTATTGTTGAATTTTTCATCAACTAACCAAATTTCAAGTATTTTCAGCCTATTTTATGTAGAGTTACATTGAAAAGCGTAATGTTCTTACTTTAAACAGTAACTTGAAATGGAAGTTATTACAGATGTTAATTTTAGATGATTAGTCGTTGAGATGTTAGAAATTGATGGAAATAATGAGAAGTTGATTTTGTTTTTCAAATCACTGGAGTTCTTAGGCCTTGAAAAACTTTTCCTCTAGAAATTATTTAAGAGGCTTATAATTCTAAGTTAATTACTTTGCTTTGGGTTGATGATTTTGTTTAAGTTTGATGAACATTATTTGTGGCTATGAATGATAATAATGCTAAATAGGCATTAGCCAGCCCTAAAAGGAATATGTCAAGTAGCGTTGGTGACTTAAACATGACAATCAGAGTATGATTTTGTTAGGTGACTTCAAGTTGAAGTTGAGCTAGCAACTAGTTTTGAATTTTGTTCATTGTGATCAGCAAGAATTGGTAAATCTGATCATAATTTTAATTGGGTGCACATGACTAAAAAGTTTTAATTTTTGCTTGGGTTGATGAACAAACTCTTTTTACTTAACAACTAGTTTTAATTGGGTGCACATGAATCTTAATGAAATTTATTAGAAATTATTAACTACAAAAAAACTTAACTAATGTAAATATTTTATTTGTTCAACATCAATTAATTAGGACGTCATGGTAGAAATAGTTTAAAAAGTATGGTTATAAGGTTTTAATGAATTCATTTATTTACAAATAAATCCATTTTTTTTGGTGATATATCAATCAAAATATTCTTTATTAAATTTTTAGTGCTCTAAATTATAAGCATATGGCATTTATCAAACTTGATAATCATATTTCTTGTTCTAGGTTACTGAACAAATTGGAGGATTACTACTCAATGTTTAATTATGATTGGGTGTTCTCTTTTTCTAAAGAGTTTTCATTTGTGTTTATGTTTTGTGTGTTCATTGGCTATACTAAGAAAGCACGGACTCGTACCTATCTTAGATTTACTAAGCAGGATATTAAATTGCTAAATATTTTATGGCACACAAAATCTAATGAACCCTAAATATATCATACCCATTAAGAATAACATGGTTCAAAATTTTGCACTCCTGAAATGGTTGTG
This sequence comes from Phalaenopsis hybrid cultivar, assembly GCA_002079205.1. Taxonomy (NCBI): domain Eukaryota; kingdom Viridiplantae; phylum Streptophyta; class Magnoliopsida; order Asparagales; family Orchidaceae; genus Phalaenopsis; species Phalaenopsis hybrid cultivar. Next base: position 74,045 of record JXCR01145103.1, on the reverse strand, counting down.
AATTTTAATGATGTTGGGTTGTTTGTATTGAGTTTTTCTTTTCATAAGACATTTGTTGAATTTTCCTACTCCTGGGTCATTTCTTGAGTTTTCCTACTCTTAAGCTATTTGTTGAGTTTTCTCTTTCTTGGCCATTTGTTGAGTTTTCGTACTCGTGAGTTGTTTGTTGAGTATTCCCACTCCCGAGTCTTTTATTGAGTGTTCCTACTTCTAGGCTATCTTTTGAGTTATTGCACTGAGGACTGTTTGTTGAGTTCTTGCAATCCTAATCCATTTGTTGGGTTTTCCCACTTTTTGGACATTTGTTGATTTTTTATTAGTTTTAATTGATGGAGAAAACCTTAGGGGATATTACACCTTACCCAAATAACAACAGAAGGACGATGCAGGGAAGCCAGACGTCCAAATGACTAAAAATTTTTAAATTTATATTTAAGATTCATTTTAAAATATTAATTTCTTTAATTCAATGGGTTTTAATGTTGAATTCATTTAAAGTTTCAAATTTATTGTCAATTCCAAGAGTTTCATAATTAAAAATTTGACGAAGTTCTTATTATGTAAGTCATCTATGGATCAACTTGTTAAAAAAAGATTCATATAACATCCTAGCATTCACGCACTAAAATTTTTGCTTCATAAGTAAAAAAAAACATATATTTAAAATTATTTTCATTAAAAAAAGTATTTATAAATTATTAAATGTTCATAAGTGACTCATAGAAAATGATAAATAATAGCCATACATGTAGATATTAAAATTGGACAACAACATCAACAATTCTATTGGCCCTGTCTTTAAACATTGAGTGCAACCATCTTCTGTAAGCCCACATTTGAAAAATTGCTGTAAGGTAACTTAGAGTCTCGGATCTTCTAAAAAGTGATTTAAATCCTCTTCTGAGGAATAATTATTATGCAATTCTTAGCTAAATCAACCTCGTTTCTCTTAATGACCAACACTGATCTTGAAAGCATAAAAAAAAGTATGCTCCAATAAATCCCAAGGGCAAACTATCGTGAGCTCCGTGTCTATAATAATGTTACATTGAATCAAGGAAGTGACTGTATAGAAATCCTATTAAAAGTCATAATTGAATATATGGAGATAAAATCACAATCTTGGTAGCTATTAACTATTCATATGTTGGAAATACATGAAGGAGTTAAGATATGCCATAACATGAGCCTTTTAATCATATGGTTGTATATCAATGAGAGGCTATCATCTTCTTCACTCCAAATGATGTCCCATGCATAACTAATAGAATAGGAATTGTACATTAATTCTTCTTTTACCCTTCATCCATCTCTTTTTCTCTGAATAAGTGCGCCTCTTAAGCACATTCTTATAACCCCTCTCCTACAAATTATAAACATACTAATGTTGATCTCATTTATTACTTAAATTTATCTTAGAAAAAAAAATTAACCCATCCTCGAATTAGAAGGCATTCCATGATGATAAGGTTAATAAGTTATTCTTGCTTAATATTGATTCTCCAACTGCTCCCAACTTTAGACGCCACCTTCTCTACTCCTTATATAAGCCCCTTCCTCTCCTTTATGTAGAAGGAACCCACCTCTCTTCCCTCCATTTGTTGGTTCCTCACTCCACTTCTTCTTCTTCTTCTTCTTCTTCTTCTTCTTCTTCTTCTTCTAATTCTTGTTATACTTCTTGTTCTTCTACTTCTCGTTCCCAATTCTTCATGTTCTACTTCTTGTTCTTCTACTATTGACCTCACTTTTGTGAGGTACCCTATATTGACCAATTCAAAATGACAATCGGACCAAGTAGTCTAATTCAAAATGTTCTTCTACTATATAAGCTTCTGGCTTAGGATTCTCAGACAATCCATAAAGACCCGAGAATGATCATCATGATCATTAATACAAAGGGTCTACCAACATTGACCCCTTTGAACTTATCTAGGGTCTCTGAAACCCAAAAATGTAAATTAACTCCCAAAAGACCCCTTTTGGGCTTAAACCATGATGTACCCTAAAATGATCAGATCAACAATGACAAACCCTAATCTTGTTAAACTTTGGCCTAATGGTCATTACATTGACTATAAGGTTAATACTTACACCCAATTGACCCGATTGGTCAACATTGACCCAACTGGTCAAATTTGGTCAACTTTGGTTAAACTGGTCAACTTTGGTCAACTTGACCAATGGATCAATCCAAAACCTAATTTTGTCAAATTAGACTACTTGGTCAATTCAAAACACCAGATTGGTCAAACCAGTCCATTTAGTTAACATAGACACCATGGACAAAAAATTGGTCAAAATGGTCAATTGTGAACCTTATGGTCACCATATTAACCATTTGGTCATGCATAGACCTAAATGATTACCATATGGTCAAGACAACACCATATGATCAATTTGACCATCCTGGTCAACCCTGGTTAGCCTTGGTCAAACCCAAGTCGTACTACTAACCTAAGGACCTCTGACTGAACTAATCATGACATGGTCAAGTAAGTCATCCTGGGCCTAAATTGGTTTATGGTCAACCCTAGTCAACTATGGTCAACTTTGTCAACATTACCATTTTTAATAAAAAATTTGGTATTTTCTTTAAATTGTTTTTATTCTCTTGATTAATTAATTAAAGAGAGTGAAATTGAAATTTTTAGACCTATGGTTAAGTTTAAAATAATGATTTAAACCTATGGAAAGACAAATGCATGGCCACATAAAAAGTCATATTTTTTTACACTTAAACCATAAACCATTATATGAAAAATGATTAATGGGTCATTAATGACTCATGAAATACTCATGACATGATTAATTTTCAATAAATGACCCAAGATGAAGGGTATCACAAGGGTATCATGAAAGGAATATGAGGTGACATTCCCTCATAAATTCTTAAGAACGGATGTGGTGAGCTCATCCCTCACCTTCATAATTCTCTAATAAAGAAGAGACTCATATAAACCCTACCCCTCTCATGATTATGATAATCATGAGCATAACATAAAAAATGATGATGAGATGGTGTATGTGTCACCCCATCCTCAAGATCATTAATTGACGAACAAAGCTTATATGGGGAAGGTTGATTCAAGCTTTTTGAGCTGCCATATCCACCTCATGAGCTACCGATGGAAGCAAGAAAAGACCAAGATCCAAATTTTTCCTTCATGGAAGCTCAAGATGTAAAGCTTGGAAGGACTCAAACATGGTTATCTCTAAGCCCTAATATTATCCTAAAATATTCTGAGGATATTATCTTCCTCCCCAGATGAAAGCTGAGCACAACCATGGCCATGAATGGCTATTAAAGAGCTATGCTCGAGAGCTCCCATAAGAAGAAGAAGAAGAAACAAATCCATATACACTACCGAATCTTTGAGACACCTTAGAGAAATTGTTGCCAACAACCTAAAGAGTTGAACCTCCACAGTTTCAACCTCTGGCCTCCATTCCTCTCTTCTAATTTCACTCCCCAAATCCAGGACTGATTTCGGGCTCGACATCAAAACTGTAAAAACTTGAACTTGACTATACCAAAAGCTTCCTCGAGCTCTAAGGAGAAGATCCCAATCAAAATTGGCACTTCCCATAGTTTTTACCCTACTGATCAGTGAAGTCGTGACACCTTTTCATTAATTTCATATAAAGACTTGATTTTAATCCAAATTGAAGAAAGGACAAGCTTGTTGAACTCAAGGCAAAGCTCTAGAACCAATCAGATCGAAGCTCCATCAAATGAGGCCAAAGTATGGAAGTTACTTATAAAAACAACTCAGTTTTCACACATTGTTAAGTGAACCTTTAATCCATGACAAATTATTTGTATAGATGTCTTCTCTTTGAGGTGCTGATCCTCTAGGAACAAAAATATTTGAATTTGGTTGAAGATCCAGAGAGATCTTGAGCTAAGTTCATCGACAACCATCAGTTCATTCTCATTTGGGACAATGAACCAATGTCTTCCTTTTCCATGTATTAGAAATGGACGACAGGGATGGAGTTGTGCCGCAGGATTAATCATACAAAACGTTCAAAACTGCGGGCCACGTGGTCCTCCACATGTAAAACTTTCTCCAACTAGAGCACACCACATGGGATTTCGACAAATCCTCTGAATGAGCTACTGCTGCGTCACTTAATGAGAAAATTTGAATTTTCTTATTTAATTAAATACAGAAAACTTCAAAAAAATCATATCTTGACCTAGAAAATCAGAAAAATAAGATAAAAGTACCTTGGATTTATAAAAATGAGGAACATATTATGGATATTGAATCAAAATTTAATTAATTAATTACTCTATGGAGTAATTTAATTATTAAAAATTATTTATCATTTCAAAAATTCTAAAAATTTTTGGGATGGATATTTAAGCCTTTAGGAACATCTCCTAATATTTTCCAAGCCTAAGAAAAACTCCTTTGGACCCGATTTTGTAATTTCTATCAAATTTTGTAACAATTCTTAAAAATAATTATAAAAAATTAAGAAATTTGAAATTAAAATTGGAAATGGTTAGAAAATTTAGAATGACATTTTTAAACTCTAAAATGACAATTTTTAACAATTGAGAAATTTAAAATGACATTTCTATCTATAGGGTTAAAATTGTAAAATTCAAAATTACATTTTTAAATCTAAATTTCGTTAGGCTTGGACATTAATCTTTAGTGACACATAAGGCTGACTAAACATTAACCTTTAGATCTAAGTTCTAGCTTGGATCATAGATGAGTCCAAAACCTAACCTATCTAGGGTTCACTTATCTCCTCTAACTATTGAGTCTAATCCCATAGACTCAAAGTTCAAATGATATGACACCTAAGTTTAAACAACTTAGACTTACTCTGAAACTAAGGTCAACAATTCAAAGCCACCTAAAATAGTTAGAAAAATTAGATTTACATTTTTAAACTCTAAAATGGTTAGAAAATTTAGAATGACATTTTAAACTCTAAAATGACAATTTTTAACCTTTGAGAAATTTTAAATGACATTTCTATCTGTAGGGTTAAAATTGTAAAATTCAAAATTACATTTTTAAACTTAAATTTCCTTAGGCTTGGACATTAATCTTTAGTGACACATAATGCTAACCTAACCTTAATCCTTAGATCTAAGTCGCAGCATGGATCATAGGTGAGTCAAGACCCTAACTTATCTAGGGTCCACTTATCTCCTCTACTTATTGAGTCTAATCCCATAGACTCAAAGTGCAAATGATATGACATTTATGTTTAAACAACTTAGAGTTACTCTGAAACTAAGGTCAACAAATCAAAGCCACCTAGGATCAGTTTAAATGAACCTGTATATCATGAACCCTAATTAAGTCTAAACCGTAGTTAGGCTTAATTAAACTTAGTTAAACCTTTAACACATTAGGCTTAACTTAACAGAACCCTAATTAAGTCTACACCACAATTAGACTTAATTAAACCTAGTTAGACCTTAATCACATTAGGTTTGACTCAACAAATCCTACTTAGATCTAAACAACAATTAGACTTAATTAAACCTAATTAAACCATAACGAGATTAGGTTTAACTCAATAATATCTAATTAAGTATAAACTAGAGTTAGACTTAATTAAACCTAATTAAACTTTAACCACATTAGATTTAATTCAACAAAACCCTAAAGAAGTCTAAACCAAAGTTAGACATAATTAAACCTAGTTAAACCTTAACCACATTAGGTTTAAATCAACAAAAACCTAATTAAGTCTAAACCACAATTAGACTTAATTAAACTTAGTTAAACCTTAGCCACATTAGGTTTAACTCAACAAAAACCTAATTAAGTCTAAACCACAGTTACACTTAATTAAACATAGTTTGACCTTAATCACATTAAGCTTAACACAACAAAACACAATTGAGTCCAAACCACAGTTAGACTTAATTATACCTAGTTACACCTTAATCACATTAGGTTTAAGTCAACTCAGACCCTTAGGTTCAACCTAACTTGAACCTAAGTTAACATAAACCGCGAGATTTAAACCAACTTGAACCTCAATCAAATCAAACCTTCAAGTTGAAACCAACTCGAACTAACTCAACCTAAACCCTTAAGTTCTACCCAACTTGGACTTAAAATAACATAAACCATTAGGTTCAAACCAACTTGATCCTAACTCAAATCAAACCTTCAGGTTCAAACCAACTTGAACCTAGCTCAACCTAAAACCTTAAGTTCAACTCAACTTGGACTTAAGTTAATATATACCCTTAGGTTCAAATCAACTTGAACCTAACTCAAATCAAACCTCCAGATTCAACCCATCATGAACTTAACATGCTCTTAGGTTCATCTCAAGACTTTAAGTTCAACCTACATTGAACTTAAATCAACCCAACTCTAAGTCCTAACCATATTAGACTTAAGACTATCTTAGGTTCAATATTGAACCAAAATAAATCTTAGATCCCAATCACAATGAATCTCAACTGAGTTTAATTCCTACCTATATTGGACTTAAAATCATTTCAAACCTTAAGTTCAATTCATGTTGAACTTAAAACATCTTAAGTCCTACATATATTGGACTGAAATTATTTTTAATCTTTAGGTTCTACATACATTAAACCTAAAACATCTTATGTCCTACCTATATAGGACTTTAACCATTTTAAAATCTTAGGTTCTATCTATATTGAATCTAAAAGATCTTAAGTCCTACCTACATTGGACATAAACCATTTTAAATCCTTAGGTTCTACCATGTTGGACCTAAAAATAGTTTAAGTCCTAACTACATTGGACTTAAATTATTTTTAATCCTTAGGTTCTACCTACATTGAACATAAAAATAGTTTAAGTCATGCCTACATTTGGCTTAAATCATTAGGTTCTACCTACATTGAACCTAAAACATCTTAAGTCCTACCAACATTGGACTTAAATTATTTTTAATCATTAGGTCTACCTATAATGAACCTAAAACAAACATAAGTCTTACCTATGTTGGACTTAAAACATTTTTTTAATCCTTAGGTTCTACTTACATTGAACCTAAAACAATTTAAGTCCTATGTACATTGGATTTAATAATCTAAGTTCAACCTATATTGAACCTTAATCATCCTCATACCTTAGGTTCTATTAAAATTTAATGATGTCAATCTTCAATTTCACGCCACCTTTAGAGAAAACCATGCTACTTCACATTAGAGAGCAACATAAATATGCTAGGGAGGCGGGGTAGCATATCATCATAGCTTCAAACTACTTTGCTTGATATTGATGCGCCAACTGCTCCCACCTTTTGCCACCACCTTCTCTACCTCTTATATAAGACCCTTCCTCTCCTTTATATAGAAGGAACTCACCTCTCTTCCCTCCATTTGTTGGTTCCTCACTTCGCCTCTTCTCTTCTTCGTTTTTTAATTCTTGTTCTACTTCTTGTTCTTCTATTTCTCCTTCCCACTTCTTAGTGTTCTACTTCTTGTTCTTCTACTATTGACATCACTTTAGTGAGGTACCTAAAATGACACTCATAGATCAGACATGTCTTTAGTAACCCTCTGGCTCAGGATTCTCAGACAATCCATAAAGACCTGAGAATGATCATCATGATCATTAATATAAAGGGTATACCAACATTGACCCCTTTGAACTTATATAGGGTCCCCTAAACCCTAAAAAGTAATTTAACTCTTGAAAGACCCCTTTTGGGCTTCAACCATGATGATACCCTAAAATGATCAAATTAACAATGAAAAACTTTAATCTGGTTAAACTTTGACCTAGTGGTCATTGCATTGACTATAAGGTCAATACTAACACCCAATTGACTCGATTGGTCAACTTTGACCAAACTGGTCAACTTTGGTCAAACTAGTACTTTTTGGCTAAAATGGTCAACTTTGGTCAACTTGGACTAGTGGATCAATCCTAACCCTAAATTGGTCAAATTAGACTACTTGGTTTATCCAAAATACTAGATTGGTCAAACCAGACCATTTAGTCAACATAGACACAATTGATAAAAAATTGGTCCATTTTGAACCTTATGGTCACCACATTGAGAATTTGTTCATGAATTGACCTAAATGATTACCATATGGTCAATACAACACCATATGATCAATTTGACCATCTTGCACAACCCTGGTCAATGCAACACCATACGAGCCACGTGGTCCTCTATGTGTGAAACTTTCTCAACCAGAGCGCACCGTATAGGATTTTGACAAATTGTATGAATGAGCTGGTGTCGCGTCACTTAAATAAGCTGAATTTTCTTGTTTAATTAAATATAAAAAATTCAAAAAAATCATATCTTGACTAAGAAAAATCATAAAAATAAGATAAAAGTACCTCTGGATTTAGAAAAATGAGGAGCATATTATGGATATTGAATAAAAAAATAATTAATTAATTACTCTCTGGAGTAATTTAATCATTAAAAATTATTTATCATTTCAAAAATTTTCAAAATTTTAGGGATTGATCTTTAGGCCTTTAGGAATGTCTCCTGATTTTTTCCAAGGCTAGAAAAACTCCTTCGGACCCAATTTTGTAATTTCTATCAAATTTTGTAATAATTATTAAAAATAATTATAAAAATTTAAGAAATTAGAAATTAAAATTTGAAATGGTTAGAAAATTTAGAGTGTCATTTTTAAACTCTGAAATGACAATTTTTAACCATTGAGAAATTTAAAATGACATATCTATCTATAGTGTTAAAATTGTAAAATTCAAAATTACATTTTTAACCCTGAGTTTCTTTAGGGTTTGACATTAATCTTTAGTGACACATAAGGCTAACCAAACCTTAACTTGTAGATCTAAGTCGCAGCTTGGATCGTAGGTGAGTCCAAACCCTAACCTATCTAAGGACCACTTATCTCCTCTAACTATTGAGTCTAATCCCATAGACTTGAAGTTAAAATGATATGACACCTAAGTCTACACAACTTAGACTTACACTAAAACTAAGGTCAACAAAACAAAGTCATTTAGGATCAGTTTAGATGAACCCAAATATCATGAATCTTAATTAAGTTTAAACCACAATTATACTTAATTAAACCTAGTTAGACCTTAATCACATTAGATTTAACTCAACAAATCTACATAAGTCTAAACAATAATTAGACTTAGTTAAATCTAATTAAACGTTAACCAGATTAGGTATAATTTAATAAAACCTAATTAAGTCTAAACAAGAATTAGACTAAATTAAACCTGATTAAACCTTAACCACATTAGGTTGAACTCAACAAAACCCTAATTATGTCTAAACCAAAGTTAGACATAATTAGACCTACTTAAACCATAACCACATTAGGTTTAAATCAACAAAAATCTAGTCAAGTCTAAACCACAATTAGACTTAATTAAACCTATTTAAACCTTAACCACAATAGGTTTAACTCAAAAAAACCCGAATTATGTCTAAACCACGGTTACACTTAATTAAACCTAGTTTGACCTTAACCACATTATGTTTAACTCAACAAAACATAATTAAGTGTAAACCACAGTTAGACTTAATTATACCTAGTTAGACCTTAATCAAACTAGGTTTAAGTAAACTTAAACTTAGCTTCAACTTAATTTGAACCTAAGTTAACACGAACCCCTAGATTCAAACCAACTTGAACCTAACTCAAATCAAACCTTCAGGTTCAAACCAACTTGAACCTAACTCAGCCTCAACTCTTAAGTTCAACCCAATTTGGGCATAAATTAACATAAACCCTTAGGTTCAAACCAACTTGAACCTAACTCAAATCAAACCTTCAGGTTCAAACCAACTTGAACCTAACTCAACCTAAAACCATAATTTCAACCCAACTTGGACTTAAGTTAATATAAACCCTTAGGTTTAAACCAACTTGAACCTAACTTAAATCAAACCTCCAGATTCAACCCAAATTGAACTTAACTTACTCTTAGGTTCAACTCAAGACTTTAAGTTCAACCTACATGGAACTTAAATCGACCCAACTCTAAGTCCTAACCATATTAGACTTAAGACTATCTTAGGTTCAATGTTGAGCCTAAATCAGTCTTAGATCCCAATCACATTGGATCTCAATTGAGTTTAAGCCCTACCTATATTGGACTTAAACTATTTTTAGTCTTTAGGTTCTACTTACATTAAACCTAAAACATCTTAAGTCCTACCTACATAGGACTTAAATAATTTTAAAACTTTAGGTTCTACCTACATTGAACCTAAAAATTGTTTAATTCCTACCTACATTGGACTTCAATTATTTTTAATTCTTAGGTTAACAATTTAAATAGGAAAATATGAATTTTCTTATTTAATTAAATACAGAAAACTTCACAAAATCGTATATTGACCTAGAAAAATAAAAATAAAAAAAAAGATAAAAATACTTCTAGATTCAAAAAAATGAGGAGCATATTATGCATATTGAATCAAAATTTAATTAATTAATTACTCTCTGGAGTAATTTAACTATTAAAAATTATTTATAATTTTAAAAACTCTAAAAATTTTAGGGTTTGCTCTTTAAGCCTTTAGGAATGCCTCCTAATTTTTTTCAAGGCTAGAAAAACTCCCTTGCAGCCAATTTTGTAGTTTATATCAAAATTTTCAATAATTCTTAAAAATAATTATAAAAATTTAAGAAATTAGAAATTAAAATTGGAAAAGGGTTTGAAAATGTAGAGTGACATTTTTAAACTCTAAAATGACAACTTTTAACATTGAGAAATTTAAAATGGCATTTTTATCTGAAGGGTTAAAATTGTAAAATTCAAAATTAAAATTTTAAACCTAAATTTCCTTAGGCTTGGACATTAATCTTTAGTGAAACGTAAGGCTAATCAAACCTAAACCTTTAGAGCTAAGTCCCAACTTGAGTCATAGGTGAGTTCAAATCCTAACTTATCTAGGGTCCACTTATCTCCTCTAACTATTGAGTCTAATCCCATTGACTCAAAGTTAAAATGATATGACACCTAAGTGTAAGCAACTTAGACTTACTCTGAAAATAAGGTCAATGAAACAAAGTCACCTAGGATCAGTTTAGATGAACCCAGATATCATGAACCCTAATTAAGTCTAAACAACGTTTAAATTTAATTAAACCTAGTTAAAACTTAAACACATTAGGTTTAACTTAACAGAACCCTAATTAACTCTAAAGAACACTTAGACTTAATTAAACCTAGTTAGACCTTAATCACATTATTTTTAACTCAACAAATCCTACTTAAGTCTAAACAATAATCAGACTTAATTAAACCTAATTAATGCTTAACGAGATTAGGTTTAACTTAATAAAACTTAATTAAGTCTAAACTAGAGTTAAACTTAATTAAACCTTAACCACATTAGGTTTAACTCAACAAAAACCCTAAATAAGTCTAACCAAAAGTTAGACTAAGTTAAACCTGGTTAAACCTTATCCATATTTGGTTTAATCCAACAAAACCCTAACTAACTCTAAATCACAGTTAGACTTAATTAAACATAGTTAAACCTTAACCTCATAAGTTTTAACTCAAGAAAACCCTAATTAAGTCTAAACCACAGTTACACTTAATTAAACCTAGTTTGAACTTAATCACATTAAGTTTAACTCAACAAAACATACATAAGTGTAAACCACAATTAGACTTAATTATACCTAGTTAGACCTTAATCACATTAGGATTAAGTCAACTCAAACCCTTAGGTTCAACCTAACTTGAACTTAACTTAACACAAACCACTGGATTCAAACCAACTTGAACCTCACTCAAGTCAAACCTTCAGGTTCAAACCAACTTGAACCTAACTCAGCCTAAACCCTTAAGTTCAACCAAACTTGGACATAAATTAACATAACCTTTGATTTAAACCAACTTGAACCTAACTCAAGTCAAAACTTCAGGTTCAAACCAACTTGAACCTAACTCAACCTAAAACCTTAAGTTCAACCCAACTTGGACTTAAGTTAACATAAACCCTTAGGTTCAAACCAATTTGAACCTAGCTCAAATTAAACCTCCAGATTCAACCCAACTTGAACTTAACCTGCCTTAAGTTCGACTCAAGACTTTAAGTTCAACCTACATTGAACTTAAATCGACCCAACTCTAAGTCCTAACCATATTGGACTTAGGACTATCATAGGTTCAATATTGAAACTAAATCAATCTTAGATCCCAATCACATTGAGTCCTACCTATATTGGACTTATTTCAAACCTTTAGTTCAATCTATGTTGAACTTAAAACATCTTATGTCCTGGACTTAAACTATTCTTAATATATAAGTTCTACCTACATTGAACCTAAAACATGTTAAGTCCTACCTACAAAGGACTTAAACCATTCTAAAACCTTAGGTTCTACCTATATTGAACCTAAAACATCTTAAGTCCTACCTACATTGGACTTAAACCATTTTAAATCCTTAGGTTCTATCTACATTGAACCTAAAAACAATTTAAGTCCTTCCTACATTGGGCTTAAATTATTTTTAATCCTTAGGTTCTATCTACATTGAACCTAAAAACAATTTAAGTCCTGCCTACATTAGACTTAAATCATTAAGATCTACCTACATTGAACCTAAAACAACTTAAGTCCTAACAACATTGGACTTAATTTTTTTTTAATCTTTAGGTTCTACCTACATTGAACCTAAAACAGACTTAAGGCTTATCTAAATTGGAATTAAACCATTTTTTCAATCCTTAGGTTCTACTTACATTGAACCTAAAATTTAAGTCTTTTTTACGTTGGACTGAAAACTCTAGGTTCAACCTATATTAAACCTGGATCATCCTCATACCTTAGGTTCTATCTAAATTTAATGACATCAATCTTCAAGTTTCACCAACATTAAACCTAAATCTGAGGTCTTAATTAAAATCCTTCAGGACTAATCGATATCAGACCTAAACAATTGACAACTCACTGACATAAATAACTTAAAATTCACCTTAAAAGACATTAAAAACGTAAACTTAAACCTAAAAATGCAACTAGGTTTGAGAAGATATTTTAGAAGAGGTCACCCATGGTTGCTAAGAAAATATCTTCTAACCATTTGTGGATAATCAAACAACAAACATGACGATCCAGGATGACGAAACCATGGGATCCTGATCAGGTCATCCCAAGCAAAAAAAAAACAAAAATGATTAAAATTTAATCGACTAATAAATCATAAGCAACCTAAAATTTTACAACCCATAAAATCCAAATAAGACATTAATACTTAAATTGAACCTTAATGAACAAAGATCACCGAACGCAACTTGAACATCTGTTTTCAGATTTACGAAGATTTCTTTGACGACACAATCTGTGGTTGCTGACAAGAATCTTCCAATCTTGGTTTAAACACCTTTCAGACTAAGTACATATCAATATTTTATGGCTCTAGGACAACAGAGCCATAGACATCTTGATCATGACGTTTAAAAATTATTCAATAAATTAAATAACCAACTAAAACTGATAAATCTGAAAACATGATTTTATGCTAATCATGTCATTTTTGTAGGTTTATTGGAGACATGAAAACAAAATATTGTTGTACATTTCCTTTACATGTTATTGGGTGTGCTAACTGATGCAGACAGATTTAGTGTAGTATTTTTGCAAATATTTTTGAATATTACAAATATAATAGTAATTATGTAATTTAATCCCAACAAAAATAAATTTAGTTAAAATGGTTTTATCTTTTTAAAAATATTTAAACTACTAAATCCCCTAAAAAAACACAAGTATACGTATCACTTAAGTAATAAAGGGTTCTAATGGATTACTAGATATCAATCCCACAGGGAAGTTAGAAATGCTTATAAGTAATTTTTTTATGATTATAATGTAAACTACAATTTAAACTACGAATATGAAGTATGAAATTTGAATATTGAGTAAATGAATGAGTGCTAAATAACATGCAATTAAAAGACCAAGTTAATTAAACTAATTGCTAAACTTTTGAAAGTAAACTTATGAATACTAAACAAAGTTTTTGTGACAAAGAGTTCAAATTTAAGAAAGCATCGTTCCCCTTTACAATGAATGTATGAATTTTGAAGAAATTAAAATCATTTTAAATAATATATATAAATTATTTAGTGCCAAATAGAAGCAATCCTAATCTTTACCCTCTTCGAAGTGCATAAAGAACATTAACTAATCCAAAGTTTGGTCCTTAATTCTATGGTTAGGCTAGGAGGATACGTGCTGCAACTCCAGAGCTCCCACTACTGCCTCACCTGAGGGCTAACAATCTTGTATTAGTTTCCAATCAACTAAACCAAATTGGGGAGTTTAATCAATCAACTTAAAATCTCCAATTCTACATCCAAAAAAACTATATTTTCTTACATATTTGCACTCAACCCAATGGATGACATCCTCTCCCATGGAATGAAATTTGATTCTCATTATTTTGTAGAAATCATAACCCTTTGACACATATGTTTCTCAACGCATTTTAACATTTCAATTAGTCAGATCAAAAAGTAGATGAAGATCAGAGTTTAAATCATCACAAAGTTTTAAAATTTAAAATCATATAAAATAAATTAATTCTTCACAAAATCAAATCTCATTTTAGGGAGAAGGATAAAGAATACTATTCAGAATTCATGAGAAGGATATGATAAAACACTTATAAAATAAAGAAATAAAAGAACATAACTAATCTCACAATCCTTCCCAAGAAAATCTCTAGAAGTTTTCTTCATGCACTTTCCCTTTTTACAAGCACTCTCAATTCTCTCTTAGAAAAGTAATTAAGAAGAAATCTCTCACCTTCCCTATTCTCTTACAATCCTTGAAGAAAGTCTCTAAGCTCTTGAATTTCTCTCACACACTCTCTCTCTCTTACCTTCTTAAAAAATACCTCACACGCCTCTCTCCCTTCAAGCCCTAGATTTCCCTCTCTTTCATTAGAGGTTGCCTTCCTCCAAAATGAATTCAAAATTACCTCGAAAAATCCTATCAAAAAGTCAACTCTTTTGAATTTAAAAGACATGTTTATTGATCCAAAAGACATATCCCTTTCGAAAAGAACCTTCCAAAGTGTGTAGATGAATCGAATCACTCCATAAGGTGTTTGGAACAAGTGTCCCTTTTGAAATTAGCTCAAAATTCATTTTCAACCACTTTAATCCTTGAACAGTCATCTCTGGGCGCCTTAGGCACTGGTTCTGGTGTTTCAGGTACCATCCTGCTTAAGATCGCACAGTTCTGGGTTTTGGTGCTTCAGGCGCCAAGTTTTGGCGCTTTAGGTGCCACGTTTTGGTGCTTCAAGTGCCAACTCTCTTCAAATGACTCTTCAGGCGTCAATTCTAGTGCTTCAGGTGTTAGCTCTCTGTAAAGTGGCGCTTCAAGTGCAAGAGTCTTAAAATTCACTATTTTGGCTCCGAATTTTGTCCTTTTTGCTACTTTTACTCCAAATGCCTAAAATTAATTTATCTGTAATAAGAAAACATGAAAATACTCTTCTTTAAAGTGTAATATCACCAAAAATAAGCATAATATGTATACTTAAAATAACATTATTTTGGTGTATCAAAATCCCCCAAACTTAAATGTTACTTGTCCTCATGTTACCCTTTTACTACATAAAAACATATGTCTCAGGATAGATATTAACTTATAACTTCTATACTTTAGTATAATAAATAAATTAGTAAAATTTAATAAAAACCTTTAATAACTTAGATTCAAATTCAAAGTCTAAGAGCACTTAGTAATCAAATTTAAGATTTTTGAATTTCTATTCATTTCAAGAAGAATTGTAATTTGTCTCATCAAGGATACTTAGAACATTCATATGAAAAAGAATTTCATGAAAACTTTACTACTAATGCCACTAATACTCTAATACAAGGTTAAAAAATGTAATAAAGCCTTTTCCTTAAGTTTATTCATGTGAAGCTAATTTTTTATTAGGCATCTCCTCAAGCTTCTCCTCACTCATTTCTTTTCTTTTCTTTTCTTTTTTTCTTTTTTTTTCATTCAGAGTCTTTTCAATCCTTTTCTTTCATTTCTTTTTTTTTTCAAGTGAGGATTACTATATCTGGATAGCATTTAAAAATTTTAAATTTCACTATCCTCTTGTTAAAGTCAAATCTCTTTACCTTTCTTTACTTTATAAATTCATATTAGTTTATGATTTTTCATAAAATTTCTCTCATTTCTTCTTACATGAAACTTTAAAATTTTTAATAGTTCAAAAATATAATTTCCTTTACATTAAATAGAAAAACATAATCTTATCTTTTCATACCAAATATCTTTAACTTAAGAAGTGAACTTTATTATTATAAACTTTTACCTAAATTTACCATAATAATTTCAAATATGAGTTAGTCATTTAAAGATAAATCTTAATGTCCCATGTCATGTCAAATTAATTTAAAAAATACAGTTAATTGAGAACTAATAAAATTTAGTTTACTTCTTTTTAAAATATTTTTTTTTTCTCCAAACTTAAATTTTTAAGTAATATAAAAATATTTAGTACAAAATTTTGTAGGTAGTAGAAAATGGTAAATACATGAAAATAAAAACTAACCTATAAGGGAATTCTGAGTATGAAACTAGGCTCTAGCATACTGCAAGTACTAACTTTAAAAATACATACAAGCTTTAAAGCATTAAATGAAACATAATATATTTTAAAGGATTTACTAAAAATTAAAAACAGAAAAAAAATTGAAAATTCTAAAAAAGCCGAAAAAGTAAAAAACTACAGTTACTATTATGACTTAGGTCCACATCATAACATTAAAAGTTTTACTACAATAGTTTTAAAAGATAACAAATAACAACCAGTCAAGATAACATACTAAACTCCTAAAAATATCAATCATCATTGTCTTCCTCATCATCATCATCCTGTTCTTCTTTTTCTTCATCATCATGATGTGGAGCATAAGGAGTGAAGCTAGGGCAAGTTGAAAATTCTACATTGTATTCACCCCTAAGGTATCTAACCAAAGTCTCCTCATAAGCTATGTCATGTTGAGCTCTCCTCTGCTTGTACTCATCATTATAAGTATTTCTTTCTTCAATTCCTCCAATCTTATTCTGCTAAGTCACAATATCTATTTGTTGAATCGTAATATGCTATAAAATATTTTCAAGTGAAGCAGTGCGAGAAGTAGATGCCCTTGCAGCTGATGCTGAGGGTATATCACTACTTCCACTCCCAGACTCAACAAATGATTCAACTCTTTGAACCTTATGCTTCCCAATAGGATTTTATGGCTACAGCTTTTCCTCATTTCTATAGGACTATACTCGTGATTGCTCACATAAAATGAAAACCAGGGTAGGGTAACCCAAACCACTAGCTATTGTACTGCTAGCTATACTCCGAGCATGATGAACTATAAGAGCACCAACATTTACTACCTTCATTTTCTAAATGCATAAGTTTAGCACAACTCTATCCTTAGTTACTTTGCTGAGATGATTTGTTGACAATAATTTAGCAGAGATGAAGTAGTGGCATACCTTTGACTGAATAGTCATCATGGAAGCGAAGAAGTTAACTTTCCTATTATTTTTAATTTTCCATTCTCCTTTTCCATCAGTCAGAAAGGAAATCGCTTCATCCAGGGATGATTTAGTCATCACAAATACAACGTATTCACAATGGAATACATTCCTTAGTCCATAAAAAGCATTAATACTTTCTCTTGCAAATTCAACTTGCTCACCTTTCACCAAGATGTGATCACAGTAGTGAACCGCAAGTTTGCATAGAATTCCCAGATCAAATGTATAATAACTACTGCAGTGAAGTAGCAAAAGCTCTCACAATTTCTGGCGATAATCAAACTCTCGATCTCGCCACCCGGGTTAGCAAAAGCCCCTTCATGGTTCAACATGCTTGATTTCATTTGAGTATTGTAACAATAGTGGGCTTTGAAATTGTCAAATTTCCTTGCATCAAAATCTCCCATCGACTTTCCTCTCTTTACTCTTAAAGCCATTGAAATTTCTATGAAAATCAAAATAAATTAAAAAAATAAAAAATTCAACTCTACAAGTAAGATTATTTGGTAAAGAACTTTTCACAATGGGTTTTCTTCAAGATTTTCCATCCAAAATCCCAAATTTTGGATCTCCCATAATGTAGGAAAAATCCAAGGTGAAAATAAAAAATTTCTAGGTAAAAGTGAAGCTCTTACCAAGAGAAGATTAAATCTAAGATCGTTGGCCTTCGAAATCTTCTGAAATGTGCATAATGTGAAGTCTTAGGTCAAGGTTTAGAGGTAGGAGATGACCCAAGCAGTAAAAATGGTATTTTACAGAGCTATTTTGTGGTTTTTTAGGCAATCTGGCATTTTCGGGAGTATGGCGCTTCAAGCGCCAATCAGGCGCCAATTCATTAATTTTTTCAATTTTTTTTCTGAGGAAATCTTCTTCGTATCACTTTACGTCAACATCAAATTAACTCAAATAAATTTTTATACTCATAATTAAACACTACTCTAACACCAAACTTTCACAAACAAAACAAAACTCACTTTTATATATAAAATTTGCGCTATTACAAACTGATAATTTTCAACCAACAAACATCTAATTGAGTGTCCAGAGCAAACCAAACATCCTAACATTGAAATCTAAAACATTGAAATATCAAACACAAACATAAATAGAGTTCAACAATGAAAGTAAATGCAGTCCAACACAATGTAATAACTTAAACAAGAAATACTAGACAAAACGTTCCATGCATAAAGTAAGTTCAAACATATTCTACGCTCTTGTCCTTCTGGATATCTCCCACGAATTGGTAGTGCATGTACAAGTGTAGAAAGATTGATATAGAAATACGTCAGTTGAATCATACTCAATCCAAGCATGTTTCTTGAACATACGTACCAAACCATTTTTAATACGTCTAGTATGTTCAAAATGTTACTTCAGCCTCCACTCCAGATGATCCAACAACTCAGAAACATTCTGAATTTCATGCATAAGGTTTTGTACCTCTTTATCCATCTTATTGATCCTTTTCAAAAGTCTGCTTGAACTGAAGTAAGGCCGAATAAGTGATGAATTATGGGATGCTTGATCCATCAGTACATTTATATCATTCTCATCTCCCATTCCAATACAACCTTCCTCAGATACCTTCAGTGACTCTGTCTTTACCACATAAGAAAGAAAGCATTTCTTGGTCCATTGGCTTCCAAAGAAAAAAACACTTTCTCTCAACTCTCATAAGGCACTTGTAATTGACTTCATAGTAGAAAAATGGATGTTCTTGTCTAGTAGCAGATCCATTGACAATCAAACCCAAAGCCAATTTCACAATTATTGCTCCAATATTATCAAGTTTTATAGTTTGAATACAATAATCCAGGATAACACTCTCCTTAGTTACTTTACTGGTTTTAATAGTGGCGAGTAATTTCGATGCAATAAGGAAATGCCACACCTTAGATGTTGGATTCAACAATGACGAAGAAAACTTACATTTCCATCATCTCTGGTCTCTCAATTTGCATCTTCATTCGTAAGGTATCAAATAAGTTCATTCATATTATCTCTTGTCGGGGTAAAATTTACATAGTCGCAAATGGGAAGGAACACTTTCAATCATAAACATTTCATTTATTCTTGAAGGAATGAATTGCACAAACATGCCTCGCACATAAACATTTCCTTGGTTGATTCCATGTAGATTTGAATAAAACTATTTCACCACAGAAGCAACTACAGAGACAATAGTGTAGCAAAGCACTTTCTAGCATCTCCGTGAAATAATCTCTTCCACTCGAGTATTCGGTGTGTTGAATTTTTGATTGACAAATCCCCTTTTATTTATTATCCTCTTTTTCATAAGAAGTCAATCATGTAACTTTTGCGCATCAAAATTGATGAACTTTCTTCGGTTGAAAATTCTAAATCTCACAGAATTATTAGAGTGGGAAGCCATAGGATTTGAAAAATGGCGACTCTTCCCTTGTTTTCCCTCCTAAAACGGACTTTGTTATCATTTTTTGGGAGTTATAAAAAGAAGAACCTGCCAAACCTGCCAAAAATTGCCAAAAACTACCTTTTAAAAAGTTTGAAGTCATTTTCATCGCCGCGGTGCCTTAGACCCCAGTTCTCTAGAATGGGGCTCTTCAAACACCAATCAAGCGCCTTAGGCGCCAATTCCGAAAAATTTGCCATTTCAATTTCCATCTAATTAATTCTCAATTCTTCCATAAAATTAGGTAAATAAAGATGTTTTTAAATATTTTCTTAATTTGAAGTTTCTCGAATACATAGAATCCATAAAAGTACAAATATAAATATACATTAAATATTCTAAAAAAAGTATAAAAGAAAAATAAACAACGTTAAATATGGGTTACCTCCCATAAATCTCTTAGTTTAATGTCGTCAGCCGGACATTCGCAGTCTTCATTATGGGAGCCCAAAATTACAGTCTCTTTAAGAACTGGTCTTTGACCATCAAAACAAGGTTTCAATTTATGCCCATTCACTTTAAATATCCTTTCAGTCGTGGGATCTTCAATATTAATAGCTCCATAAGGATAGACTTTTACAATTCTGAGTGGCCCTTTATACATAGACTTCAGTTTTCCAGGAATAAATTTCAATCTTATATTGTATAATAAAACATCCTAACCATGTTCAAAGTCGTTTTTTATTATGTTTCAATCATGCCATTCTTTCATTCTTTCCTTATAAATCCTAGCATTATTGTAAGATTCATTCATAATTTCTTCAAGCTCATTCAATTGCAATAATCTTTTCTCACTAACATCTTTCAAATTGAAATTGAATTCCTTAATAGCCCAATAAGCTTATTGTTTCAATTCTACCTGTAATTGAAAGGTCTTCAAAAATATTAATCTCTACAGGGACATTTCTATAAGTGTCTTATAAGCTATCTTGTATACCCATAAAGCAGTATCTAATCTAACAGACCAATCCATTTTATTAGGATTCACGCTTTCCTCCAAAATTCTTATAATTTCAAGATTAGATACTTATGCCAAATCTCTAGTATGGAAATGATAATCAGTTGTAATTTTATGCAATATATTAAATTTTCTACCAACCATGCAATTGTTGCATTCTTAAAATGAGATCCTCCATCGGTAATGATGACTCTTGACATTCATAACTTGTAAAATATTTTTAATTAAAAAATTTGAAACTCTCTAAGCCTCACATTGAGGTAAAACAGTTGCTTCAATCTATTTTGAAACCTAATCCACTGCATTCAATATATACACATTTTCAAATGAAGATACAAATGGTCCCATAAAATTCANAATTTGTGGTAATGCTATATCTTCAAATTTAACCAGATTCATTGGCATGCTATTTCATTTTGTTTGTAAAAAGAATTATGTTATTAATTAACTTAGATTAATTATAAATAATTGCTGGAAACCATTTTTCTATAATTGCAAACAAACAATGAAATGCGCCAATCTTCTGGCTGTTCAATTCAAATCAGTCTCTATTCTACGCTAGTACTATACTGACAATTACGAAATAAACCTCATAAAAGATAGAACAGATAGAAACAGATAACCAGAAAGAAACATTAACTTTTCTGATTAACATAGTTAGAAAACAAAAGCTCATGTGAATCAAGTTAAGTATAATTCAAANACTGACAATTACGAAATAAACCTCATAAAAGATAGAACAGATAGAAACAGATAACCAGAAAGAAACATTAACATTTCTGATTAACATAGTTAGAAAACAAAAGCTCATGTGAATCAAGTTAAGTATAATTTAACTTTCTTATAAGTTTGAATTGACAAGTAAAATTTCACAGCACAAGTTTGCACTGTTTGATATAAAACTGAATTAGTCTAACTAGGTTGTATGTTTCTTCCACAACTAATTTGTTGAGCTATATATGAAGCTTGAGATAATAGAGAATAACATTTTTCGAATGAAGTATATAGTGACAACACTAAATTAGGAAATGGCATTCAATTCTTGGCAGGCAAATTCGATGGACAAATTTTCAGGTAAATTTAGGTAAACTTGAAGCTAGATGAAACCTCTGCTGAGTACAGCCAAGAACCAATTAAATGTTGTGAGCAGCCTCGATGATTTGAATTGATAAATTCGCTACCAAGTTCATCATGTTTCTTGTTGTCTTAAACAATGTAGAGAGGTCATTGAATTTTTTGGCAACTTGCTTAAAACTTATCTNGAATTAGTCTAACTAGGTTGTATGTTTCTTCCACAACTAATTTGTTGAGCTATATATGAAGCTTGAGATAATTGAGAATAACATTTTTCGAATGAAGTATATAGTGACAACACTAAATTAGCAAATGACATACAATTTATGGCACGCAAATTCGATGGACAAATTTTCAGGTAAATTTAGGTAAACTTGAAGCTAGATGAAACCTCTGCTGAGTACAGCCAAGAACCAATTAAATGTTTTGAGCAGCCTCGATGATTTGAATTGATAAATTCACTACCAAGTTCATCATGTTTCTTGGTGTCTTAAACAATGTGGAGAGGTCATTGAATTTTTTGGCAACTTGCTTAAAACTTATCTTACATCTTCTTAAGATGCGTAAGCTAAACAGCCTTTTTCACAACATCTATGGAATCATCATTGCAATAACAACTATCACTAAGGAATATAAAAATTAAATCTGATGAAATGCTAAATNATCTATGGAATCATCATTGCAATAACAACTATCACTAAGGAATATAAAAATTAAATCTGATGAAATGCTAAAGCTAGCAATGGATCTTGGAACCTTGGCCATTCTTGTAACTTATAGTAGTGATAATCTACCAAGGGCAATAATTCCTAAGATTGCACTTTAGTGTGATGTTGTTACAAAGGATATGCTTATTGCCAAAGACAAAGGCGAACAACTTAAGATTCTTTTAATAGAATCATAAAAAATTATTATTAAATTTATTCCGAGTAAACTTTTTAGTATATATAATAGGTTGATATATATTATGAAGTTAGATCAGGATAAACATTTAGTTATTCTTTCAAATACTCATGTCGGTATTTTTATTAAATTGGAAAGTAAATGAGTATTTTCTTTCCAAAGTTTGTGTGAAATAATTTATTGTTGAATTTCTCATCAACTAACCAAATTTCAAGTATTTTTAGCCTATTTTATGTAGAGTTACATTGAAAAGCGTAATGTTCTTACCTTAAACAGAAACTTGAAATGGAAGTTATTACAGATGTTAATTTTAGATGATTAGTAGTTGAGATGTTAGAAATTGATGGAAAGAATGAGAAGTTGATTTTGTTTTTCAAATCACTGGAGTTCTACTTAGGCCTTAAAAAACATTTCCTCTAGAAATTATTTAAGAGGTTTATAATTCTAAGTTAATTACTTTGCTTTGGGTTGATGATTTTGTTTAAGTTTGATGAACTTTATTTGTGGCTATGAATGATAATAATGCTAAATAGGCATTAGCCAGCCCTAAAAGGAATATGTCAAGTAGCGTTCGTGACTTAAACATGACAATCAGACTATGATTTTGTTAGGTGACTACAAGTTGAAGTTGAGCCAACTCTTTTTACCTAGCAACTAGCATTGAATTTTGTTCATTGTGAGCAACAAGAATTGGTAAATCTGATCATAATTTTAATTGGGTGCACATGACTAAAAAGTTTTAAATTTTGCTTTGGGTTGATGAACAAACTCTTTTTACCTAACAACTAGTTTTAATTGGTTGCACATGAATCTTAATGAAATTTATTAGAAGTTATTAACAACAAAAAACTTAACTAATGTAAATATTTTATTTGTTCAACATCAATTAATTAGGACGTTATGGTAGAAATGGTTAAAAAGTATGGTTATAAGTTTTTAATGAATTCATTTATTTACAAATAAATCCTTTTTTTTTGGTGATATATCAATCAAAATATTCTTTTTTAAATTTTCAGTCCTCTAAATTATAAGCATATGGCATTTATCAAACTTGATAATCATATTTCTTGATCTAGGTTACTGAACAAATTGGAGGATTACTACTCAATGTTTAATTTATGATTGGGTGTTCTCTTTTTCTATAGAGTTTTCATTTTGTGTTTATGTTTTGTGTGTTCACTGGCTATACTAAGATAGAAAGCACGAGGACTCATACCTATCTTAGATTTACTAAGCAAGGCATTGAATTGCTAAATATTTTATGGCACACAAAATCCAATGAACCCTAAACATTTCATAATCATTAAGAATAACATGGTTCAAAATTATATTTTTAAACCTAAATTTCGTTAGGCGTGGACATTAATCTTTAGTGACACATAACGCTGACCAAACGTTAACCTTTAGATCTAAGTTCCAGCTTGGATCATAGGTGAGTCCAAAGCCTAACCTATCTATGGCTCACTTATCTCCTCTAACTATTGAGTCTAATCCCATAGACTCAAAGTTCAAATGATATGACACCTAAGTTTAAACAACTTAGACTTACTCTGAAACTAAGGTCAACAATTCAAAGCCACCTAAAATAGTTAGAAAAATTAGAATGACATTTTTAAACTCTAAAATGGTTAGAAAATTTAGAATGACATTTTTAAACTCTAAAATGACAATTTTTAACCATTGAGAAATTTAAAATGACATATCTATCTGTATGGTTAAAATTGTAAACTTCAAAATTACATTTTTAAACCTAAATTTCCTTAGGCTTGGACATTAATCCTTAGTGACACATAAGGTTAACCAAACCTTAACCTTTAGATCTAAGTCCCAGCTTAGATCATAGGTGAGTCAAGACCCTAACTTATCTAGGGTCCACTTATCTCCTCTACCAATTAAGTCTAATCCCATAGACTCAAAGTTCAAATGATATGACACCTAAGTTTAAACAACTTTGAGTTACTCTGAAACTAAGGTCAACAAATCAAAGCGACCAAGGATCAGTTTAGACGAACCTATATATCATGAACCCTAATTAAATCTAAACCGCAGTTAAGCTTAATTAAACTTAGTTAAACCTTTAACACATTAGGTTTAACTTAGCAGAACCCTAATTAAGTCTAAACCACAATTAAACTTAATTAAACCTAGTTAGACCTTAATCACATTGGGTTTGACTCAACAAATCGTACTTAAGTCTAAAGAACAATTAGACTTAATCGAACCTAATTAAACCATAACGAGATTAGGTTTAACTCAAAAAATCTAATTAAGTCTAAACCAGAGTTAGATTTAATTAAACCTAATTAAACTTTAACCACATTAGGTTTAACTCAATAAAACCCTAAAGAAGTCTAAACCAAAGTTAGACAAAGTTAAACGTAGTTAAACCTTAACCACATTAGGTTTAAATCAACAAAAACCTAATTAAGTCTAAACCACAACTAAACTTAATTAAACCTAGTTAAACCTTAATCACATTTTGTTTAACTCAACAAATCCTACTTAAGTCTAAACAACAATTACACTTAATTAAACCTAATTAATGCTTAACGAGATTAAGTTTAACTTAATAAAACTTAATTAAGTCTAAACCAGAGTTAAACTTAATTAAACCTTAACCACATTAGATTTAACACAACAAAACCCTAAATAAGTCTAAACAAAAGTTAGACTTAGTTAAACCTAGTTAAACCTTATTCATATTAGGTTTAATCCAACAAAACCCTAATTAACTCTAAACCACAGTTAGACTTAATTAAACATAGTTAAACCTTAACCACATAAGGTTTAACTCAACAAAACCTTAATTAAGTCTAAACCACAGTTACACTTAATTAAACTTAGTTTGACCTTAATCACATTAAGTTTAACTCAAAAAAAACATAATTAAGTGTAAACCACAATTAGGCTTAATTATACATAGTTAGACCTTAATCACATTAGGATTAAGTCAACTCAAACCCTTATGTTCAACCTAACTTGAGCCTAACTTAACACAAACCCCTGGATTCAAACCAACTTGAACCTCACTTAAATCAAACCTTCAGGTTCAAACCAACTTGAACCTAACTCAACCTAAACCCTTAAGTTCAACCCAACTTGGACATAAATTAACATAACCTTTGATTCAAACCAACTTGAACCTAACTCAAGTCAAAACTTCAGGTTCAAAGCAACTTGAAACTAACTCAACCTAAAACCTTAAGTTCAACCCAACTTGGACTTAAGTTAACATCAAACCTTAGGTTCAAACAAACTTGAACCTAACTCAAATTAAACCTCCAGATTCAACCCAACTTGAACTTAACCTACTCTTAGGTTCAACTCAAGACTTTAAGTTCAACCTACATTGAACTTAAATCGACCCAACTCTAAGTCCTTACCATATTAGACTTAAGACTATCTTAGGTTCAATATTTAACCTAAATAAGTCTTAGATCCCAATCACATTGAATCTCAACTGAGTTTAAGTCCTATCTATATTGGACTTAAAATCATTTCAAACCTTAAGTTCAATCCATGTTGAACTTAAAACATCTTAAGTCCTACATATATTGGACTGAAACTGTTTTAATCTTTAGGTTCTACCTACATTAAATCGAAAACATCTTATGTCCTACCTACATAGGACTTAAACCATTTTAAAACCTTAGGTTCTACATATATTGAACCTAAAACATCTTAAGTCCTATCTACATTGGACTTAAACCATTTTAAATCCTTAGGTTCTACCTATGTTGGACCTAAAAATAGTTTAAGTCTTGCCTACATTGGACTTAACTCATTAGGTTCTTTCTACATTGAACCTAAAAATAATTTAAGTCATGCCTACATTGCACTGAAATCATTAGGTTCTACCTACATTGAACCTAAAACGTCTTAAGTCCTACCTACCTTGGACTTAAATTATTTTTAATCATTATGTTCTACCTACATTGAACCTAAAAATAATTTAAGTCATGCTTACATTGCACTGAAATCATTAGGTTCTACCTACATTGAACCTAAAACGTCTTAAGTCCTACCTACCTTGGACTTAAATTATTTTTAATCATTATGTTCTACCTACATTGAACCTAAAACAAACTTAAGTCTTACCTATGTTGGACTTAAAACATTTTTTTAATCCTTAGGTTCTACTTACATTGAACCTAAAACAATTTAAGTCCTATGTACATTGGATTTAATAATCTAGGTTCAACCTATATTGAACCTTAATCATCCTCATACCTTAGGTTCTATCAAAATTTAATGATGTCAATCTTCAAGTTCACGCCACCTTTAGAGATAACCATGCTACTTCACCTTAGAGAGCA
>JXCR01145103.1:19205-36477 GCA_002079205.1 Phalaenopsis hybrid cultivar | reverse complement strand
TATATATATATATATATATATATATATATATATATATATATACACACACACACACACACACATTCACTTACATACCACACAATTCTCTTATAATTGCATATATAGCACCTAAAATTTAAAGTAAAAAAATTAAAGTTTAGGTGTTAGCTATATATGTAAATACATAGGAATTGATCTGTGGTCTATATGTAAATCTTTCATATAAAAATTAAAGTTTACAAATAAAATATCTAAAAACATATAAATTGAGTGGCATTCATGTAAATTTTTCNTATATATATATATATATATATATGTCATTTTCAAAAAATTATTGATAATTATATTTTGAGTGTTATATATATAAATAAGAAAATTTAGACGTTAAATATGTAAATATATAAGAATTTTAGGTTATGCTTGTAAATGCCTCGAAACATACACATGATGATGAGCTACTTCTGAGGTGGAACTGACTCATTTTAAAATATTTTAATGAGATATTTTATTTAATTTTAATCCAATATACGCTAACAAAATAAAAATATATTTGTTTGTAATAATAGAAATATATAATTTATCTATCGTATGAAATCTGGATAAGATTGTACTAAATCAGAGCCGTCCAGATCGTCAACGACTGCAGCAGATTTTTCCGAATAAAATTCGGCCGTTGATGTTGATGTCTGCATGTTAGCTGACTGTTAGGTTAACTGCTAAATAATAATTAAATTTTTATTCTATGTAAATATGGATTTAAGTAATTGCTTGTGCATGTTGATGTATTTATATGAAAATAAAAAAATTAGATAGATTTATTTTTTAAAAAAATATGTTTTTAAGGGTCTGTTTGGGGCAACTGCAGCTTATTGAATAATCAGCTGATAAGTTAGGTGTTGTTGTGGTTATTATAAATTTTTATTTTTTGAAAAAGTCATACTGCTGTCAGAAAGTTGTCAGGTGTGAAATCACTGTTTTCGGTGTTTTGAAAACGCATAAGCTATCAAAATGCTGTTTACCCAAACAGGTCAGGTGCATTTTCAAAACGTCACCACACCAAGTAAGCTGCCCCAAACGGACCCTTAGTTATATTTTAATTATTTTTGTAATTAAAAAAATATATAGTAAATTTAAAAAGAAAAATTTTCATTGTAGTGCACAATTCTTTTGTTTTTTGTATATCTCACACATAAATTATGGTATTTACATGCATGGCAAATTGATGCTTTATATTTACATAAGATAACGCAGATTTTATAGTTAAAATTTGATAATAATGCTATTTTTTTATATGATATTAAATATTTGGTGTCATTTGTATAAATATAAGAGTTTAAGTGTGAGTTATGTAAATACATAAGAATTGTGTGCTATGCATCTAGTTAATGCTCCAATATAAAATATTTAAAATAAAATTTTCGGAAAATATGTAAATAAATCATTCTTTATGTGGCATATATGTAAATTTTCAAAAAAAGAAAAGAAAAAAAAAACAGGACAGTCAAAATGAAATAAAATATGCAATATTGTTTAGGAATCCAGCCGCTAACTCGTTTAAGGGAGAAAAATTTGAGTATGTAAGACGTACGTAGCGCTGCATACGTCGGGAAGGTTATTCAGAGGGTATTGGAGGTTATATCTGCGTTATACTCCTTGTAACCTACCTGTTTTCATATATTTGTAGGTTATATGTATATTACAGGTAGACTACAGGGATGTTACAGGAATATGATACGTAAATTCAAATATAATTATTAAAAATTAATAAAAAAATATCCTCAAACTTGCACTTTCATCTCAATTATAGAGCTACTGAGCCATGTGACATCATCAACAATTTTATAGCTTCATTTATTATTTTTCATCTCATTCAATATTATACGAATTAAAAATAAATAAAATATCATTGTTCAAAATTACAGTAGTATGATATATTTATTNTTTGCCAATCCTCCTCAATGGTTTGTTTCAGTTCATTAATGCTTGGTTCCTGTGGGGCTTTGTCAAGTATCTTTGTGATGATTTTCTTCCCCTTCTCAGTAAGCAAGGGGGATGAGGGTGTGACAATTATGATTTCAGGATTTTCCTTCCTGATTGATCTGTGTAGTGGAATATCATCTTGGTTGTAGGGTTCAGATAGCTCTCCAAGAGGATCAACATCTGGTAAATCCTCATTAGACCTTGGGGGTGGATCTTCTGGCCTTGGATTTATTTCCAGCCGTTTTTCTAACATAATTTCTTCAGTAGTGCCCCTTACATCATTAGCCACAATTTTTTCAGTTTCTGTGTGGTTTTTTCTTGCCATCTTCCTGTTTGGGGGGTGTAATCTATAGCACTTGTCTGTTGTATGCCCAAACATTTTGCAATGTGGATAATAGTAAGGCTTCTGTTCAGCTAATATGTCCTGCAAGAACCCATCAGCATCAGAACCAATTCAGATTCTCTTTAGTTCAGGGAGTGTGATATCTCTTTCAACTTGAATTCTAGCAAGACCAGGTCTAGCCTTATTATAAGTGGGAGCATCCACTCTCAGAAGAGTTCCTAGTGCTCTACCAATATTAAATATGGCATTGAGCTTAAAATAGGGTAATGGTAAGCCAGGTAGCTTAAACCAGATGGGGACAACAGGAGGCTCTTTACTAGGATCAAAACCAGGGGTCCATTTGATGATCTTCATAACTACTCCAGCAATGCTAACAGATTGTTTGGCAAACAATCTAGCATAATCTTCCTCAGCTGCCAATTGGATTAGAAGGTGTCTCCCATCTAAAAGCCCAATTTTCCAATTACCTATGAACTTCAGAGAATCAAAAAAACTTCTAACTAGGTCCATTTTTGGGTATCCTAGCTCAAATTTGCCCACAAGAGTGAACTTAACCTCTTCACTTAAAGCCTCAATTTCCTTAGTAGTGAAATACACAGCTGTTTCACCCTCTTTAGTTCCCAGGGGGTGAATACAAGGACTGCTTCCTTTTCCAGCAACAGTATCATGGAAAGCTTGTGGGAATACTAGAAGGTCATAATCTTGTAAAGAGTCAGCGGATTTCCCCACCACTCCAGCATAGGTTGCTTTTGTCCAATGGGAGTCAGTTAAAATATCAATGGGGGATGCCATCACTCCAAGGAGGCAGCACCACCAACAAGCAGCAGCAGCAGCAAAACTCCAAAAAACCAGTAAAGGGACAAAAAAAGAAGAAACCAATGGAACGATGCCACTAGAGTTAGCAGGGAAAGAAGCAACAGCCCCCAAAGAAATAGTGTCAGGGAAGAAAAAGCATAAACAGTAAAGAACTCTACCACCACCAACAAGCAANATATATATATATATATAAATTTCTTTAAATAGAGTGGGCCAATAAAATCCAAATTGTAAAATTTTATGAACAGTTCTATCATTCCCAAAATGACCTCCAATTTCAGAATCATGACATTTTTGGACAATTCGTTAAATTTACTTGTAAGGCACACATCTTCTCATTACTAAATCTTTGCATTGTTTATACAAATATGGGTCATCCAAAAAATAAGATTTTGCATCATGAACAAATTTCTTTTCCTGTTGTTTTGTGAGCCCATCTAATAAAATACCACTAATAATATAATTCATAATATCAACATATCACAATATTTCCTATTCTTTTAGAGGATAAAGTTGTTCATCATAAAAAGTTTCAAAAAAAAAATTTTCCAAATCAAGTATTTCTTCGTGTTCTATTCTAGATAGATGATAAAAAATTTGATTATCAGCCCCTTCACTATTGACTACTACAAAATCAAACTCTTGCATTAGAAGTACCAATCTAATTAATCTTAGTTTCACATTCTTCTTTTGCTTTAAATATTTAATAGTCGAGTAGTCAGTATGCACAACACATTTAGCTCCAAGTAAATATGACCTAAACTTATCAAAAGCATAAATAATGGCCAATAACTCTCTATTTAGTGGTGTCTAGTTAGTTTGAGCATCATTAAGAGTCTTACTAGCATAGTATATGACTTTAAAAATCTTGTCATATGTCTGCCCTAAAAAAACTCCAATTGCATAATCACTTGTATCACATATCAATTCAAAAGGTTTCACCCAGTAGGTGAAATAATTATAGGAGCAATGATTAATTTTTCCTTTAAAGTTTCAAAGGTTTTAAGGAAATCTTAGTTAAAGTCAAAATTTGCATCTTTTTCCAAAAGTTGGCATAAATGCTTTATAATTTTTACAAAATCATTAATATATCGCATGTAATATCCATCATATCCTAAAAAGCTCTTTTAGTAAGTGGAGGTAAGTTTGATATAATCTATATTTTTGTAGAATCTACTTCCATGTCATTTTCTGAATTTTTATGCCCAAGCACAATTCCTCCTGCAACCACAAATTGATATTTCTCCTAGTTTAATATGAGATTAGTATTTTCACATCATTCAAGAACTTTTTATAAATGATTTAGACATATTTAAAATGAAGTTCTAATGCAAAAAATCATCCATGAAGACTTCAATCCCGTTTTTAATTAAATCACTTAAAACTGACATTATACATCATTGAAATATTGCTGGTGCATTACATAATCCAAAGGGCATTTGCCTAAATGCAAAAGTTCCATAAGGACTAGTAAATTTTATTTTCTCTTCATCCTCTAGAGCAATAAGTATTTAATGATAACTGGAATATCCTTCTAGAAAACAAAAATATCTATGCCCAGCCAACCTATCCAACATATGGTCCAAAAAGGGTATAGAAAATGATCTTTCCAAGTGGTAGAATTTAATTTTCTATAATCTATGCAGATCTGTCATCCACTGACTTATTGTGTGGGTATTAATTCATTATTCTAATTCATCACTACAGTCATTCCTCAATTCTTTGGAGCACAATGAATTGGACTAACCTAAGCATTATCTGAAATAAGATATTTTATTCCAGCATCTAATCATTTTAAAATCTCTTTCTTGAAAACTACTTTCATCATAGGATTAAATCTCCTTTGAAGACCAGCTCTTGGTCCATGTTGATCTTCTAATAAAATTCTATGCATAAAAATTGAAGGGCTGATTCCTTTAATATAAGATAATGTCCATCTAAAAGCTTTCTTATATCTTCTCAAAGTTTCCAACATTTATTGTTCTGGCATATCAGCTAATTCTGAGGATACTATAACAGGTAATGTTGATAAATCTCTTAAGAATGCATACTTTAATGTGTAGGAAGTGTTTTCATTTCTAGTTCAGGAGGTTTCTCAATAGATGAAATCAAATTCTTTTTACTTTCTACAGTAGGATCTTACGTTTTAAATTTTTCTTGAACATAATCCAAATCTTCATCACTCACTTCTGTAGATTCATCTAGAATTTTATCCTCATCTTCATATTTCAAATTTTCTTTTTCAATTTTCTTTTCAAATATCTTCTTAAAATATTTATGGCTTAAAAATTCGTTGATGTCCATTCTGAAGTATTCAATCTCTTGCTCTTTTGTAGTGTATCTCACAAATTTTGCAAAATTAAATATAACCTTTTGATCACTAACCCTCATAGTTTATTCTCTTTTTGCACATCTATCAAAGCTCTTCTAGTGACAAGGAATGGTTTTCCTAAAATGATAGAAATTTTGTTAACTTCCTCTGTAGCTAATACAATAAAATCAATGGAAAAGATAAATTTTTCAACTTTTACAAAAACATCTTCTATAACTCTTTTAAGATAGGTAGTCGAATGATCAACTAACTGAAGAGTTACAGTTGTAGGTGAAATATCTCCTAAACTCAACCTTCTAAAAATTGATAGGCATATGATTAATACTGGCTCTTAAATCACAGAAAACTTTTCTAAAAAATCTTTCGCTAATAGCACAAAGAGTAATAAAACTATCAGGATCTTTAAGTTTTTTAGGAAGCTTTTTCTGAAGTATAGAGTTACAGATCTTACTGAGTGCAACAGTCTCATTATCTACAAACTTCCTTTTCTTATTAAGTATATCCTTCATGAACTTCACTTAGCTTGACATTTGTTACAAGGCTTCAACAAATGGAATTTTTATCGTTAATTTCCTCAATATTTCTAAAAATTTTGAAAATTGGTTATCTCTACTTTTCCGCTTAAATCTTTGAGGAAATAGAGGTTATGGTATTTCTACAGCAATTTTCATTGGTTTAATAGAATATTTAAACTCAAAATAAAAACTTCACTAGATTTGTCCTTTTCCACCTCATCTTTTTTAACTTCAACTTCAACTTCTTTTTGAACTATGGTTTCTAATTCCTTTCCACTTCTCAGTTGAATAAACTTAATTGCACTTTATTCTGGTCTTTAGGATTTACTTCAACATTACTAGGGAATAATTTTTTAGGTCTATTGCTAGGTGCAGTAGCAATACATCCCAATTAATTTTCCATTTTTCTAATTGTAACTCCTTGACTTTGTAATTGGCTTCCCATTTGCAATATCATTTCTTCCATTGACAATTTTTTCTCCTAACTCTGTTAATTATTAAAACCTGAAGGGTAATAAGGTTTATAAGTTAGATTCCCTTGATTGTACGTATCGTTGTTTCCCCATTGTAGATTTTCAACATTAGAGTTATTGTTACTCCAACTAAAATTTGGTTGATTTTCCAACCAGGATTATAATAATTAGAATAAGGATTATTAGAACAATTATTTATTGCAGTTAAGGCCTCATAAAAAGATTTAGATTCTATCATTTGTCTCAAAGAGTTTTTCTCAAGCACAGGTAATGTCTGAGAATAATTCATTCCATATTGATCTATCTTCTTTGATATATGAGCTATTTGGGCAGGTAACATAAATATTTCATCAGAATCATGAATACTACCTACTCTTTTTGGATTTTCCCTTTTAGAGGGCCATTGAAAATCATTAATAGCCATCTCTTTAATTATAGAATATGCTTCATCAAATGCTTTTGACATTAATGATCCACCAGTAGCAGCGCCAATTATTGATCTAAGAGATCCAACCAATCTATTTTAAGAAGTTTGAATTATTAACTAATCTGGCAAAGCATGGTTGTGGACACTTTCTAAGGAGATCTTTAAATCTTTCCCAGACTTCATAAATTGATTCCCCTTCAAACTAACAAAAAGATGTAATATCATTTCTAAGCATAACAGTTTTCAAAGGTGGGAAATATTTAGATAAAGATTTTTGTGATAAGTCTCCCCAAGTTCTGATAGATCCAAGTGCTAACAAGTTTAACCACATCTTAGCTTTATCCCTTAGTGCAAAAGGAAAAAAGTGTAAGTCTGACAACATTATTCGATACTCCATCATATTTAAAAATAACACACAATTTTAGAGAACTAGCAAAGTGTAAATTAGGATCTTAAGTTGGTGTTCCTCCAAACTGATTGTTTTGTACAATTTGGATAATAGCAGGTTTAAGCTCAAACATGTTGGCCTCTACAACAGAGTTTTGTATAATCAAATAAATTTTATTTGTTATAGGATTAACATAATTTCTTTCAGGTCTTCGATGATGTTCATTTTCCTTTCCAGAATTACTTGAGTTGCAAGTCATTTTGCTAAAATGATCTCTCACTTTTTGTTGTTTTCTAATTTTTATAATACTTCTTTTTAACTCTAAATCGTAAGGTACTAAATCTTCAAATCTTACAGTACTTATAAACAAGCACAATAAGTAAATAAAATAAGCAAACACACTAAAATATGAAAATATTTGAACTAAATTACAAACACTATTTCTTTTAGTTTAAATAATAAAATAACCTACTAATTCTTTCTGTTACTTCCCTGGCAATGCCGCCAAAAACTTGATATGGGCGGCTTTAGTGTGTTATTTTTGTAAATATTTTCAATATTATAAAATACATACGACAGATACAATAGTAAATATGCAATTTAATCCCAACAAAAATAACTTTTGTGAAAATTATTTTATATTTTTAAAAATCTTTAAACTACCAAATCCCCTAAAAATAATGCAACTATACGTATCCCTCAAGTAATAAAGGGCTCTAATGGAGTCCTAGATATTGATCCCAAAGGGAAGCTGAAAATGTTTATAAGTAAACTTTTATGATTATAATGTAAACTACAATTTAAACTTCTAAAGTGAAATACAAAATTTGATTCTAGAGTAAAAGAGTGAATGCTAAATAAAATACAGTTAAAAGAATAAGTTAATTATTGTAATTGCTAAACTCTCAAAAGTAAACTTACGAAAATAAAACAAAGTTTTTGTGACAAAGAGTTCAAATTGAAGAAAGCATCCTTCCCCTTTAGANTATTCATATAATATTTTAATTTCTAAATCACTTAAAATATTATTAATGATGCATATATTTAAAATAAAAAAACATTTTTTTTATAAATTTTAATATAACTTTTGCTGGAACTTGATATGTTCGTGGGCATGCAACTTAGGCCAGAACAACTGAGCACTAATGTGAGAGAGAAAAAGAAGAGAAAAGTAGCTGCATAAGACAAGTTTTCACCTAGTGTTCTATATCAAAATATGATTGTATAGCATCTATTTCGCATGTTCTGGAGCCCAACTACCAAAATGACTGAACTTGAATTGATCCCACCTTCCAAAGTAGATGAATTGAGCCGTATTGTGGAAATGCTCTTTATTACTAATATCCGCATCACATTTTTTCATCAAGAAATCATAAATGAGTATCTCAGACTACTAAAGACATTTTTTTAATATTTTGTTTTCTCTTATAAAAGGAAAGTCAAGCTAACAGCCGTATCTGAACAAAGCACCTCTCTCCAAGAAATTTTGTAGTTCGGAAACCCCCCCGACAAGCCTAAGATGTCGGCTTAGAAGGCTTGAGTTCAATTGATAATTTTTGAGACCTCATCTTAGTCTCTCTCTCTCTCTCTCTCTCTCTCTCTCTCTCTCTCTCTTCTACCTTTTCTAAACAAAAATAAGATCTTTATTAGTTTGCATATACCCACGAACCATAATGAACCCGACATCATAAAAGAATTCAACACACATATATAATTTAATTTGATATTTACAATTCATTTGTGCACATAACCCTCACATATTTCTATTAGAATATAAACTCTCATGGCATCCACTTTTCACTAGAATATCAGGGCCACTTCTTCTTCCATGCAATTGCACTTGACAAGAAAAGTAGCTTTCACCATTATAAGCGATGTCTCATCATAAAGTAATCAATTCCTTGAAAATTCCTAACAACATTACATGGATTGAAAGGCTATAAAGCACAACTTAGTAGATAAATAATAATTCCTTTATTTGAAATTTTTTACTATAATATAAATTTAATAAATGCATAATTTATGGGCCCATAAAATCAATTTTATTTTTATTTTTATTTGAATTAAAACATTTTTTTTATTGTGATGGCTTCTTTTAAAACTATTTAATTTTTAGATGTTGGGTATTTTAAAAAATAAGTTTTTTTTTAAATAAAAATAAAAATATATAGCAATTTTATATTTTCAAAAAATATAAGTAAAATTAAAAATTAAAATTATGCCAAGTGGGGCCCTTACTTGATTAAAATCTTATAATTTTGTAAATATTTTGAAAAGAAAAATGAATTGGTTTACTATTTAGACACAAATTGGAACACCAAAACAAAATATAATAACTAATCAATATAAATAGAAAAGCATAATTAAGAAGGAAACACACAAGAGAACAAAAGTGGTTGATGAATGATGAGAGCAACAGTGAGTTGGAAAATTGGGCAGTATAGGAACAGACAAATTAATCATACCTCATTGCTTACACAAAAGCAACACAATACATTGAATTAATCTTTATGATACTTTATAAGGAAAATGATATAAATGTTACTTTAATTATGAAATTTTAAGTCACATAAAAAATACATCTATTGTAACTTGTGGAAAGTGAATGTGGTAAATATATGCAAGAAATAAAGTTTATGTCGTGCTAAACAGTGTGAAAGACAAAATTACGCAATAAACAATCAATCGAACATGATGTGACTTGCGCTATTTGGCACAAATCCGCTTATAGCCGCATAAATAAGTGAGGATTAGGTATACAAATTAAGAAGTTTTCAAGTGTGGTAAAGATAGTATATTTAATTTTTTTTTTTTCAAATTAGGTTTCACAATATAGAAAGATTATATAATTAAATCTATTCAAACTAGATTATATAATATCAATCTTTCTAATGTACACACTTCCTAATTCACAATCATTAGATTTTATTGCTTTTCATTATAATTTCTACCTCATCTCTCACTTCTAGATAAGTGGGAGATGATCAAAATGAGCTCCAGCACAACAATGACTACACCATGATGGTTGCCTACGTATCCCCTCTCCCAAAAGGATTTGGTGTCTTCTGAAGTAGCACTGTCAGTCTTTATTTTGTCATTTGTTTGATGTTGTTCTTGTTAAGGAGTCGTCAGTTTGTTTTTCATTCTGCTGTCATTTTCTCAGAATAGTTCTCCATGTCAGATCAAGTAGGTGAACTACGAGATGAGAAATCGGAGGATTGGGGCAGGGAATAACTGGAAAAAACAAAAGAAATGTCCGGAAATCCTTCTTAAGGTGAATTTTTGCTTTGATTGCTCCAACATATAAATCCAAAGTGAGATTACTTTTGTATGATTGAAAGAAACCTTATGAAAGCTACTTTCCAGAGAATTCAGGTTGATGTAACAGTTCTGAGGTTCGCATTCTCCTATAGGGACAAATCCTTATAGTTAATTACATTTTAAACAGTCAATACTACTTAAGAAAACTTCCGATTGAGGTTATAATATGTTCTTGAAAAGATTAAGTGTTGTTGTCAAGGAAAGAAATTTCATTGTTTTATACTAAGAGTAGTGGAGTCCTAATGATTCCAAACTATCTTATGGGTTTGTCTTTAATTGAAGTTTACCCTTCGTTCCAAGTTTTGAATGTCTATCCCTACAAAATAGAGTTAGCTGATGCGGTTTTAACTTAAGTCTGGGTGCACTTCAAACTCTGGAGTCTAACGCAAGACCACGTTTCACTTTTGTGAATAGGGACTTTTGAGTCAAGGTTGTTGAACCCACAAGGAAAGAAAGTAATTAAGTTTCAGAAAAGTTCAAGTCTACTAAATTCGTCCTTAGCATGGAAATCAAGTTGGTTTAAAGTTATGCTAACAAGTCCTGATGAATTTATAAATACTCCTAAAAGGTTACTCCTACCATTACTCCACTTTATTTGACTTGGTGAAAGTCAAGCTATTGACCCAACTCACAATTACACGATTATTTATGTTATGAAAGATGACAAAAAACTTGACATAATTTATATTTAGTGGCTAGTGTGCAAAATAAATATGTTATAAAATTGATTAATGGCTTACACACTAGAGGTACTACGCAAGTATATGCATCGTTTCAAGTAATATAGAGTTTTTTTAAAAAAAAAACCCAGTATCAAACTCATAGGGAAAAAGTGAATTTCTAAGTCAACTTAAAAATATTTTACTCAAACTGTAAACAAAATTTGCAGGAGAATAATATCAAAATTTTTGTAAAAGAGTATAAAAATAAAGTTGGCTAATTCTAAATTAAAGCTAAAAGTAAATGCAAATTTTTAAACTACAGATGTGTAAAGAAGTATGGTTATAATAAAAGTTTTTCCCCTTGCAAAGAGATTGTAATCAGTGTAGGAATCAAATGCTTAAAGATAAAAATGAGGTTTTATGACAAATAGGAGCATAACTATCATTTACCCTCTCCCAAGTACATAAAAAATATTGACTAATCTAAAGTTAAGTTTCTGATAAGTATAGTTATGTTGAGCAGATTCTAGCGTCTCACTTCCAGATTACCCATTGTGTCATCTTTATTAGGACCAACCAGGCTTCAGGTTCAAACTAAAGACCAAATTGATAAAGGTTCTAGCCTTTCACTGTAGAATCATCAATTTTACGCCCATCAAAACTTATCTCTCTATTTATTTGCACTCCCCGTTGGACTTGAGTCCCCTCCATTCAATGTTTAGTGTGGTACTCATTAGTTGGGTGAAATTATAGCCCTCCAGGATTATTATGTTTTGCAAATGATTTTAACATCACAAATGAACAGTTTATAAAGTAAATTAAGAACCGCTAGAAATACCATCACAAATTTATGGAATAAAAACAATCTTCAAAGCATTCTAACCCCACACATAATTACTTCTTATTGCAAGGAGGAAGATAAGAAAAATACTAAAAATTCATGAGGATGACAAAACAAAATATTATATTTATTAAAAACCAAGTTTACAAGACAAAACTTAAACAAAAGTACAAATACTTATCTCAAACTCTTCCCCAAGCAATCCTCTAAAGTTTCCTGATTAATATTAACTCCACAAGACTCACATATGACTCAAAAAACACTCACAATCACAAAGATTCACCACACTCTCACTATGGTGGCCGCCCTCCCCATTAGTGGCCGAAACTACCTAATAACAACTCTCTTTTTGTTTGGAAATATTTCGTATTTATAAAGCTCTGAAAAACACCAAGGTCACTTCAGAGACCTTTTCGAAATTCGTCTAAATTCAATGTATATAAACTCAACCGTTTCTGGTGCCTAGACGCCCAACCGTGACAACTAGGCGTCACGTTAATTTTTGTTCTTTAGCTCCATTTAACCTAGTTTTGCTCCATTTTTTGCTCCTTCTGCTTTTAAACTCCATTTCTTGTACATGAAATCAAGAACACACAAAATACCTTTCATTAAAGCAAAATATTTTTAAAAATGAACATCAAATACATATAAAAAATAAGTAATTTTAAGGCTTGTCAATTCCCCAAAACTTAAATATTACTTGTCCTCAAGTAACCCTTGTACTATGTAAACCAAATATAACAACTTATGGCAATGAGTTTCACTTAAAGAATCTTATAGTGTTACCCCGTACATGTAATTATGAAACTCTTAGAAAAAATTTTCAATAATTCAGTTTAGAAATATAATGTAAGTATATTCAATAATCAAGTTAGGAATTTTGATTTTCTATTCATTTCAAAAGAAACCGTAATTTGTCACAATTAGGAATCTTAGAAGAATTAAAATAAGAGAATTATATGATAACTCTATTAGTAAAGATACTAATACTTTTAAAATTAAGAATAAGCTCGGAAGTGTAAATAAGTTTTTTTTTCTTTTCTTTTAAGATAATTCAAGTGAAACCAATTTTTAAATAGACATCTCCTTAAGCTTCTCCCCACATATTTTTCTTTTTGCTTTTCTTTTCTTTCAGGATCATTTTCAATTCTTTCTTTCTTTTTTTGTGAGGATTACTATATCTGGATAGTCATTAATGATTTTGAACTGCACAATCGTTTTTCTACAATTAAAAGCTTCTCACATTTCCTTACTTGATAATGTGTATTAGCTTTGAAAATGATTTTTCATAGAGTCTCAATTATTTTTGAAGTATATATCTAAAATTTTTAGTGTTACAACTTTTCCTACTCTGAATAGTAAAAGCATATTCTTATACTTATATAGTAAATATCTTAACTTTAAAATTACTCTTTATTACAAAAAAAACTTTTACCTAAGTCTACTATAACATTTATAGAATTAAAATTATATTTATCTAGAGCTAACACCACATATCACATATTATATTAACATAGTTTTAAAAATATATGGTTTTATGAGGACAAATAAAGTTTAACTTTAAAAGTTTTTCTCCCTCCCCCAAACTTGAATTTTTTTAATAGTTCAAAACATTACATTACTTAATAAGTGTGAAGAGAAAAAATTTTAACATATTAAATATCGATCAACGGGTTCTAAACGTGAAATTAGTGTAGGTACGATAAATAAAAGCATGTATGTGTAGTTGTAAGTAAATTTCAAAAACAGGTTTAGCAAATAAAGTTTTAAGTAAATAACTATTATCACATATATGCGGTATATATAAAAAAGGTACTACAAGTGCAGTGAAAGTAAAAAATGCTTTAAAATTCACAACGACAGAAAATAAACATAACATAATGTTTAGCATATCATAACAACAAGGGAAAAAGTTTATGACAAACATGAAAAATAACTACAGAGACATAAAACTACTCCACCTCATCCTCATCATCATCATCAACATCTTCTTCCAGCATCTTTCGGCGCTCAAAAGGAGGGTAGTGAGGATACTCAGGAAACTCAGCCTGTGATCACCACGTAAAAAGTTCACTATGGAAGTGTCGAAGCATGCTTCATAATCACTCTTCCTTCTCATGTATTGTTCTATGTGATCCCATTGATCTTCATTATCCTAAAGCCGACATTGCATTAAGAATATATCAGATTGAAATTCTAGTGTTCGGTCTCGAAGTACTTCCCAAATACCACGAGGTGGAGCAGTAGCGTTGGAGGTAGAAGGCCTACAGGTATAAGAAGATGGAATATCAGAAGCCTTACCTCGAGGTCTTCCATATATGTCCACATTAGCCTTTCCAATAGGCTTTAGTGGCTTAAGTTGCTCCTCCAAGTCTCATATTTTACTCCAGATCCTTTTGCATATAGTAACGATTAGAGAAAGAAAGCCCAAAACTGCAGAAGAGCTAGTTCTGGCAGATGTGTAAATTATCAAAATAAATTGGTCGTAATTGTGCATTATTCAAACTTTAATCAAGCCTTGAGTAATCCCTAATGATCTCTTAGTAATCCCGACTGATCCCTTATTAATCGAGTACTTATGAAATTATTCAATCTTATTCGGTTAATTAATCAAGCAATCATAAACAATTTTTAATTAAGCTAAGCCACGGATAACTTATCGGACTCTTAATTTACTTTTAGCCCAATCACTAAGCAAATAGAGCGACAAGGATTAACCTTTTCTTATCAAAGCCGGGTTTGAATCCTTATTTTGATTTGTACTTAATGATCATAATTAAGAGTTAATGACGAAATATTAGGAGAAACACAGTGGATTAAATTAATAAGAAGAGAACAAAATCAATTTCGGCGCTTGGGAAGGCATTGAACTGTCCCTAACCTCTCTTCTTAATATTATCTTAAACTTAATCCTACTACTTATCCTAAACTTAGGCTTAACCGAACCAGCATTATTAGTGAATTGTCTAAGGAGAAAAAAATGAGGTAAAATACAAAATAATCAATTATATATTTAATTTAGAATAAATTTATATCATGTCAAAGATAGCCTATCTTAATGAGGTTAAATTAACATTTATTGAAATATTTTAATGTTATCTTGGAATATTTACATACATGCCATTTGATTCTTATGCATTTACATAACTAACAATTATACATCAATATTTAGTTATATGTCACATTATCTATGTATTAAAAGCTGTATTTCACGTTTTAAAAGTCAAAATAGTGATATTTTTGTATAAAATATGAATACTTTGAGCGTATAAATGTAAAAAAAAGAAAGTTTAGGTGTTAGACATATAAATACATTGGATTTTGGTGGTATGTATGTCAATCATTTATCTAATATATATGCATGTGGAAAATTTAATGAGATGTGTCAAATAATATTAATTTTTTAATATGCAAAAAAAAAAATTGAAGACATTAACAATACTCAAATTAAATTTATTTTTAAATAAGTAATTAATTATAAAATTAATAGTAAATATGAAAAATAAATTGTAGTAATAATTAAAAAATAATAAAAAAATAGATAATATAACATAATTTTTTTATCATTTAATTAATGAAAAAAAACTCATCTAAATTATTTGAGCTCATAGAGTCAACATTGAGAGCTGATCAAATTCAAGATAAACACCTTATTATATATAGCCTTAGTCCATAAACATAAGTACGAGCTATGGAATCATGCCATGTATATCGCGGATTAATTAGACTAACTCTTGGTTCCATCTCATTGAAGAGAAAATATTGCATCCGGACAACTGCATGTCAAGACAACCAATCGTCAAGCACCTGCTCGTCATAAGGTGTTTGTTGAGCCGTCTGGACATAATATTTTCTCCTCATTGAGAGTATTTGGTCAATCCCAACATGTGTTTCTTCGTATAAAGTTCATTAAAGAGCTTCTCAACTCTCTAAATTAGTTATGAACTTAATGATGAACATTACACGACTATCGCCAAGAGATTATCATTAGTTCTTGAGTTAATCCAAGTGTAGCGGCCTTCGACTTATTCAAACTTTAGGAAAATATGATCTATATCATTCATTATTGGCAATTAAGAAAAATCTTCAAACATATTCAACCATAATCACCTCCATCCACATATTTAATATACATTTGATGTGACATTAAAGATTAGGATATTATATAAGCAAATATTAAAGTCCAAATATTATAAAAAGTATTGTAGCATGTAAATTCTCCTACATATTAATGTTTTTATATATATAATGTGTTTTAAGAAGTGATCACTTGGGTCTGTTTATGAAGGCATGTGTATAGAGTCAGAAAAGCAATTAAAGACATATTCAGAAATGTGGGAAGGCTATACAAACCATACACCGCCATTATTAAGAAGAGATGAGATCTATATCATTCATTATTGTCTTATGGCTACATGATTAGGGTTGTTAAAAGGTCTCTTTGTTCGTGAACAGCTCGTGTTCGTCTCGTTAAGCAAACGAGCCGAACACGAACACACTTTTTGAGCTCGAAATATAAACGAGCCGAACACGAGCTGAGCATGGCTCGCTCCTGTTCGGCTCGTTTACACCCCTAAATGTTAATCATAATAACATGTTTTGTTCTACTGTTCTACATATATAAAAGTTAACTATTCATATTTTTAGTCAAACGTCTTCTTCATCTGGATACGAAAGAAACAAGAGTGTTTTTTAGCAAACTCGTACATAAAAAAAAAAAAAATCATTTAGCGTATCAAAAACTAAATGATCTAGCAAATGTTCGATACAATCCTACTCCGGTAATGATCTAGCCGAACACGAGATGATGGCAACTTGTCCAACTCCGGCTCAGCCGCTGAATATTAAACCTCTTCTGCTATTGAAAACCTTTATAATGGATATATAAATACATAATATTTGATTGTGATGTACATATTTTTTTTTCTTTTATTTAATGATATTTGTTGGGAAATTTCTTGACTTTAAAAATAAAATAAAATTCCAATAACAAATAATCCATAATTCATTTTTCATGACAAAAGAAATTAATAAATTCTATTTTTTTTAACTGCCACCTGGCAGTTTTTTACCGCCTCTCATTTCTTTCAGTCCATTAGTCCATATTCAAAGATTAGC
Organism: Phalaenopsis hybrid cultivar; assembly: GCA_002079205.1. Taxonomy (NCBI): domain Eukaryota; kingdom Viridiplantae; phylum Streptophyta; class Magnoliopsida; order Asparagales; family Orchidaceae; genus Phalaenopsis; species Phalaenopsis hybrid cultivar. The sequence goes on along the minus strand of JXCR01145103.1, from coordinate 19,282 downwards.
GGGACCCAATGAAGACATTATCGCAACGCTAGTAGGAGAAGTGCACGCTACGACTTGTTTGGTCTTTTTTTTTTTTT
>JXCR01145103.1:5903-19171 GCA_002079205.1 Phalaenopsis hybrid cultivar | reverse complement strand
TTTGGTTTTTTTTTTTTTTTTTTTATTTCCCTTGAAATTATTCAACGTTATAAATGTTCTTCTTGACTTCATAATTTTGAAATTATTTTGGGCACATTAATTATTTATTTAAATTTTTTTAATATATTTTAATCATATTTAGAGAAATTAGCATACATATTTATGGATTTATATATTTAGTATTTAAATTTGATATTTACATTTGTAGCATATTGGTATCAAAAATGCATATATGAAAGGTGTATTTTATCTTTTAAAAATTACAAAAATTAGATTTTTTCTTTTTATTTGGTGTGAAGGATTTGAGTTGGGCTGTCAAAAAAGCTCGTTGTTCGCGAACAGCTAGTGTTTGACTCGTTAAGTAGCTGGTGTTCGGCTCGTTCATTAAGTAAATGAGCCGAACACGAACAGCTCTTTGTTCGCTTGTGTTTGGCTCGTTTTAGCTCGAAATAAAAAAATTATTTAAGTATTTATATAATAATATATAATATATATTTATATCTAAATTTAAATCATAACATCTCATTTGATAATGTTGATAGCGTTTTATTTTGTATATATTTGGTCCGGGTTCGAATCCTACACTTTACAACTATTTTTTCAATTTAATTTTAACGAGCTAATTTTGAGCCGAACACGAGCCGAGCACAAACACAAATATTTAAATCAAGCCGAACACGAACACACTGTTCACAAGCCGATTTTGAACACGAGCTATTTCGAACGAGCCAAACACGAACCAAGCCTGAACTCGCTCAAGCCCGGCTCGTTTACAGCCCTAGATTTGAGTGATATATATGTAAATATAAAAGTTGAGTAAGATATGTAAAAATATATGATTTGTGCAGCATGTATGAAATGTAAATGATACCACACTATGGATGTGTCATAAGTTAGAAAATATTGTGTATTTTCCATCGAATTTTTTATTTTTATTAAATGTAATTGCAATAATAATTAGAATAACTTATTTCTAATTTTAAAATTAATCCATATTTGATTATTTTGGGTCACATCAAATTATTGTTCATTCAAATTATGTTTTATGAGCTTCCATAATTTTCTTCCTTCACCTTTTAAGTCAAGCGAAATTATGGAGCGCAGTTCAGGACATTTGAAATTTCTTTTGATTCATCAAAAATATCTAAAAATTATCTAAGACATATATGTAAATAAACATAGAAATTAAGTTTATTGTTGGGACCATGGTTTTAAAAACCGCATTGGATTTGTCGGTTCGACCGATTCAACGGTGAACCGATCATTTAGTCGGTTCTGTCCAAACTTAGAACATTCTTTTGCATAAATTGGGATTGAACCAATCCAATTTATTAAATATTAAAAAAGTATTATCTTAAATCCAATAATTTATATATTCATTATTAAACCTCCAATTTAAACAATTGAATTTAATGTCTGGTACGATTTTCACAATTTTAATCGAGACGACAAATGAATATTTATAATTTGAAATAGAAATATATATTGTATATTTGTATAAATATCTTATTAATTATGTGCCATATTCATTCCTTGAAGTCCACTCTTGTCCATGTAATCATTTAAAGTTGATGACAAGACCCTCCAATGGGCAATGGACACAAACAAATTAGGGAGACTTAATATTCCAAAATTATAGAATTACATCTTTTTAAGTTACTAGACTTATTTTAAAATGCATTCATCTATAAATAAATGGAGTGTCATATATATATAATAAGGGTTTATTGGAGGTTTATTGGGGGCCCTGCAGCTTATTGAATAATTTGTTGATAAACTAATTAAAAATAATCTGTTGATAAGCTAATTGCGATGGCTATTAGAAATTTTTATTATTTTGAAAAAATCGGACCACTATCAAAAAACTGTCTCTGCACCTAGATAGGTCATTTCAAAAAACATAAGCTATCAAAACGCAATTTACCCAAACAGTTCATGTGAGTTTTCAAAACGCCACCTCAATTTTCAAAACGCCACCTCACCAAATAAGCTGCCCCAAACAGACCCTAAATCTAACCAAATTCACTGGCTTGACATCATTAAAGTTGCATGTTTGCTTTTATTTATGCTTGTGGAATAATGCTCTCATCATCTCAAAATCTCTTGCCCCTCCAAAATTGCCTATTGAAGATATTAATCACCAATAAAGAAAAGTTCTGGGATCTTATTGCAAAAGCTCTAGCTGCAATGTTTAGGCTTCCTTTAAAAAACCTCCATATTTTTTTTTGCTTTTGCAAATTCTAAATTTTTTAAATGTAGTTTTAATGTGAATGAAATATTTGGGTGGTATACATGTAAAAAAAACAAAATTTAAGTGTTAGATATGTAAATTCATAGGAATTATGTGGCATTTATGTAAATGCCCCTACATATAATCAATCAAATTGCACCACCTCCCATTTTTATATGGGAAATGTAGCACAAGTAAAGCATTTTATAATCAATTTCAACATAAATGTAACAAAATTTGTGTTGCATTTATCTTAAAACAAATTGAACACCTTTAATCAATTTATCTGAAAAAGAAGACGATTCATGGCTGCATCTCAATAAATTAAAACTAAGCAATAGCAGCAGTATATTCCTAATTTGAATGAAAGATTATGACTTTATTCACATACCACTTAATTTCTATGTAATTACATATATGACACCAAAACTTCATTTTTCAACTATATAAAACTTCTTTATACATTGAAAAATATATTTCACATTTCAGATGTTAAGTGATGTTTTTGATGTGATATGAAAGATTTGGGTCCAATAAATGTAAAAAAAATGCAAAGTTAAGGTGTTAGATATGCAAATGCATAGGAATTGGGTGGTATTTATGTAAAATACCCCGAGATTATATGTACAAAAGAGCAGGCAATACCAATGAATGTCAAAAGAGAAAACATTATGTGAAATGACAAAAGCATACTCTGCTAGAAACATGATCATTTTTGCCTTCCCCTAAATAATAATGTTTTCAACAAACAGATGCAGAAAAATTACTATTGATACATCAGAAAAGGTAACAAATACCTGTTTAATGATGCCACCACCATGATTATGAAAAATATAACAGCATCATGCAGACGGCGAATCATCATTGTTCAGATTTATTTTGTGGTACAGGTTTGAGGGCCTCCAGATCTCTCCTAAACTTGTCCTTCAGCTTTTCGATCTCATCGAGCCGCGATTGCTGACGTTAATACAAGAGAGAACTGATTATGAGAATAGGGATCATGAGAATAATAGCTGGGGGATTTACATAAATGTCGTGGGATTCTTATGTATTTACATATCTAATATCTAAAGTTTATTATTTACTTCGATTAACTTCGCGTCAAAAATACCACCATTATTAACTTTTTAAGAAAATTTTATATATATGCCACACATTTTCTATGTATTTACATATCTAACAATTATACTTTGATATTAATGTTTATGCCACTTTGATATCATAAACTTCAGCATGAAAATGTGTATTTTACTTTTAAAAAGTTCACATAGTGGGTTTTTTTAATGTAATATTTGGAATTATATGCATCTGAACATGAAAGTTTATGTATTGGATATCTAAATACAAAAGAATTATGTGGTATGTATGTACATGCCCCATTTTTTAATGTGAAATAGGCAACTTCATGCTTATGTTTTGAGTTGATTATGACATTGAAGTATTACATAAATATATGATATTCAACTTTAGGTGTTGGATATTTAATAATAAATATGTAAAAATAGATGGCTAGGAACCAATCCACAAGACTAAACAATCAAAATGGCATGGTGATTGCTCCTCTAAATAGTAATAGGCTAAGCATGGGCATTCACAGTTGTTAAGCACTCACATTCCAAGGAGAATCATGATATTAATTTACATTGACACCTTTAAATGCAAGATCAAAAATATACCTAATATTTTAATGCCATTTAAAAAAGTAAGCGATTTTAAAAAAAAAATTCTGAATATACATGATCATCAATCAGATGCATCTAAAATTTTATAATGTATGGTTCTGATTACAGGATAAAATAATCATTATTTCAAAGCCAAGAAATTTTCAAATTGCTCAATCAAATACTCAAGTTATTTGATGATATCTTGTATATATTGCATTATTTTAATTGGCATGATGTATGGATAAACCTAAACTTTTAGAAAGGCTTATATCAATAATCCTTTTATTGTTTATGTACCATATGAAGGTTTAAATCATTATGACATGATGAAACAAAAATTCCATCCTCATATTTGCAAGTTGATGAAGCTTCAAATCACTAAGATTATGTCAAGATCCACATTAAATCTATGTCTTATTGTATTGGTTATGGGAAGGATAAAAAAGATATTTAAAGAAGGATGCTCAATAATATAATTTCAGCAAGTGGCATCACTTTAATTAATGAGAGCACCATTAAGGGGGAAAAAAAGAATTGAAAGAATTAATGAGATCACCGTTAATGGGATACAGTATTTTTATGATTCTTCCAATATCATAATCCTTAGAAAAGCTTATTGCCAACAGTTATTTCTTAAAATATATGGTTTCACTTCAACATTGTGTCATTTGCATGTCTATCATTAATTAACATAGGCATGATAGTATATAAACAAGTAGCCTAATTAAGATATGCAATTAAATAACATTGATTCAATAAAATTTCTTATTCTACTTTTCAGATCATGCGAGTACAAGTTAAAAGTATGATTCCTTTGAGCAATGTAAAAGTGCAACTACTTGTTCTCAGAGAAAGCTATTTCATTATGTTGGCATAAGGCATGAATTTCTTTACATTAACAAATTCTTATTCTTGTTCTAATTTCATCTAAATATCTTGTTATTCACTTCTTAATTTTATTTCTTTCGCATTCAATGAAACCATGAATCTCGTAGTGACGAATGCAACAATGAATTGCAATTGCTCGTTACTTTTGTAAGATCCTAATTTTTGCCGATTTTTTCAATTTATCAAATCATTATCGTGTGAGACTTTGATTCTTGTACTCACTAAGTTGCACGTGAAGAAAATAACCTTTTGTTTATTAAGAGATCTTTGATCTACTAATCCAAAATTTCCATGCAAAAGGGACACATATTGTATCATTATAATTACATTTAGAAACCCTAAAGTGCACTTACAAAGGGCAGCATCGAAGCTAAGAAAGACATCAAATTCAGTTCAAGCAAATTAGGCTCAGCTCAAACTTAAAATTAAAACTAACTAAACTATAACTCAATTCAAAATCAAATCATTTTGAGTCTAGTCGAGTGCTCTCAAAATAATGCAATTTCGAGTCGACTCAAAATATAGTTTAAGTACATACATACATAATAAAAGTTAAATCATTATATGCAAGGCTGATATTGGTTTGACTGGTGAACCTCCCTTGAGAACCCAACAATTAAGTGTGCTTGTAATGAAGAACTTCTAAGATTGGCAACGTTTTTGAAAATTGAAATAAAAAGGGCAAAACAATAAGATCCTATTATGTAAGAGGCTTGGCCGATGCAAAGAATGGTTTGTATAGTATGACATTGATGGTTATAATTGATTAGAACACAGCCACTTATAATCCAATTTTTGGTTCAGGGATGAACCAAACATAAGCTAGCGAGCATATAATGCTTGAATTCAAAGATGGTGGTCTACATGGGAGAAGAGTGATCATTGGGGTTGGGGACTAGACAAGGAGCAATACCTAGTAGGCATACTGGGACGACAAGCTTCTAATAAATAAACGGCATTGAAATGACTTTAAGCCCACAGAGAAAAGGATGTTGGGTCGCAATAGTTAAAAAATTCAGTCATGGTGCTAGACACCTGTGTAATAGTTAAATAGTTGGGTTTGCCTTTAGAATTACATGGTTAGGCGTGTATTTAATGGGGAACTCATGAGTGTGTGATCTCCTAATAAGAAACAAAAAAAGAAAAAATTATGAGATCATGTACAGTATAAGATGAGGTGCATCAAAACCAACAACAAAATACATAATATGCTTCAAATTGCTACATAATTGATGTATTCAATCATCTAGAACTCTTTTAAAGATAAAAATTACGAAAAGCANTATATATATATATATATATTATATTTTTTGCCAAATAGGAGCAATCCTATTCTTTACCCTCTTCTAGGTGCATAAAGAACCTTCACTAATCTAGAGTTTGGTCTCTAATTGCGTGGCTAGGGTAGAAGGATACCTGTTGCCACTCTAGAGCTCCCACTATTTCCCACCTAAGGGCTAATAATCTCGCATAAGTTTTCAATCAACTAGACCAAACTAGAGATTTTAATCTGTCAACTTAAAATCTCCAATTCTGCATCCAACAAAGTATATTTCCCATTTATTTGCACTCAATCCCAAGGATGACATCCTCTCCCATGAAATGAAATGTGATTCTCATTATGTTGTAGAAATCGTAGCCTTTTCGACACATATGTTTCTCAACACATTTTAACATTTCAATTGGCCAGATCAAAAAGTATATGAAGATCAATGTTCAAATCATCACAAAATTTTGACATTTAAAACTGTATAAAATAAAAGAAATTCTTCATAAAAGTAAATCTTATTGAAGGGAGAAGGATAAAGAAGACTACTCAGAATTCATGAGAAGGATACAACAAAAAATTGATTTCATATATAAAAAACACATTACGAAATAAAGAAATAAAAGAACACAACATATCTCACAAACATTTCCAAGAAAATCCCTAAAAGTTCTCTTCAATAAATTTCTCTATTCACAAGCACTCTCAATTCTCTCTTAGAAAAGTAATGAAGAAGAAATCTCTCAGCTTCCCTCCCCTCTTACAATCCTTGAAGAAAATATCCAAGCACTTGACTTTCTCTCTCTCTCTCTCTCTCTCTCTTCCCTTCTTCAAAAATCCATCACACGCCTCTCTCCTTTCAAGCCCTGGACTTCCCTCTCTTTTATTAAAGGCTACCTTCCTCCAAAAAGAATTTAAAATTCCCTAAAAAAATTCTATCCAAAAGTCAACCCTTTTGACTTTAAAAGACATGTCTATTAATCCAAGAGACATATCCCATCATAAACAAACCTTAAAAAGTGTCTAGATGCATTAAATCACTCCATTGGGTGTTTAGAAAAAGTTTCCCATTCAAAATTTTTGTAAAATTTATCCCAAACAACCTTAATCTACAAAAAGTTCTCATTGGCAGCTCAGGCGCTAGTTCTCGCTCTTTAGACGCCATCCTGCTTATGACCACGCTGTTATGGGTTTTCGCTCGTTAGGCGCCAAATCTGGCTTTGCAGGTGCCAGCTCTCTATCAAATGGTGCTCCAGGCGCTAATTTTTGCGTTGAAGGTGCCAGCTCTATGTAAAGTGGTGCTTTAGGAGAGAGTTCTGGCGCTTCATGTGCTAGAATATCAAAATTCGTTGTTTTAGCTTCAAATTTTGTCCTTTTTGCTACTTTTGCTCCAAATGCCTAAAATTGATATACCTGCAATAAAAACATGAAAATACCCTTCTTTCAAGTACAACATAACAAAAATAAGCATAAAATGTATACTTAAAAACAACATATTATTTTTGTGTGTCACTAACTGTGTTTTGTAGGATGACATTCAAAAGCAAAATTTCATTACAACAAAACCAAAACAAAAAAAAAACCTAAACAACAAAATGAAAACAACAAAACCAAACAAAATGTCAAAATACACCAAAACAACATGACGTGACAAAAACAAACAAAACGACATGACATGACACCAGTAAACAAAAAAAATAAAACATTTTGGGTTGAATCAAATTCTAAGAAATTTATTACCCTAGGAGTAAAACATTTGATGTTTCTTTTCTTGAATTTGATATTTCTTAGGAGAATGAGTGTTCATGAGAATCAGGAGTTTTCTTAGATAGTTTTAACTGTCTAAGATGTAATACTATAGAAGTTTGCTCCTACAGGAGAAGTAAGAACTCGAAATAGGTTATACACTTAAAATCTCTGGTTATTTATTTTTCATGTGAATTTCCATATATGAGAAAACATTTCTCTATAATATTCACCACAATGAAAAGTCCTTTTGGCATTTCTTTTTCTCATGTTTTTTTATTGTTAGCCCATTCCTTCCTTCTCATAGTTTACTAAAATCTTGAAATCCTTGACATGATTCAAGAGAATAAGTTAACTAGAGATTAGGGCAATAAAAATAGATAAATAGAGTGACAACTCCTTTCAATTAAAAGACACACATCACGACGCGACAGGAATTGGTGGCAAGCGGATCCATCACTAGGAGCCATAAAGAGAGTGGCAGCTCCACTGAGGACCTTCTCTCTCCTCATCTTTCATTAAATCATTCATTCTTCATTCAAATATATTCTATCGTTTGACAGATGAAATTAACTTACCCAAATTTTAACTCTTCGACATTAAGAGTTAAAATGCAAGAAATTCCAAGGTTTTCTATTTTTTTTAATCAATTTCATCTCTTTCACAATAAGAGTTATCATGAAATTTGTGATAGACATACCATACAGACATTCTATGACATGTGTGACTGATATTTCATGACATTCAAGATAGACATTCTATGACATCTACGACAGAAATTTAATGACATTCTTGATAGACATTCTCTGACAAAAAAATCATGACATTCATGAGAGACATTCCGTAATGTTCACAACACACAATCTATGACATTCACGACCTACGTTTGTCATTAGGAATTAACCATCATTAGACACCCCCTCACCTCCCTGAGCCCAGAAATGACTTAACCTAGGTAGCCATCACCGCAATCGCCAGAAACAACCAGCTTATGAAAGCCCCAAATGGCCAAAAAAAAAAATTAAACTTCTCTAAGTTGGCTAAGTCCTATTGGCCGTTAGAGTTTTTCTTCCCTCCAGCTCAGCAAGCTTTTTCACCCCTTGCCAAGCCCTGAGCTCCACTAGGTAGCCATGGCTATAAATTGAACACTTCATGGCTGAAGGGGAGTGTGCCTAAAACCTTGGGGAAGCTATGCAAAAATCTTACCAGAGCTTCTCCAAACCTTCATCAGTGCAATCCCCCTACTCTCAGCCACCCATAGCCACCACTCAGGGTCAATTTCATCACTGAAATTTGCCCTAAAACCAGGATAGATTTCTCCACTCCAGCACAGTGCACCAAACTTCAATTAAAATTGCACACACCATCCCTAGAGTGAGATGATTTGATCCCTCACAAAAACCCCATCACAAAGAGCCTCTAATCTAGCTCTCGACCAAAACTTGTAAACGGGTTTGATCAAAATCATACCTAAACAATTCACCATAGCACAAGAGCACATTTGAAGGTTTTTTGGGGTCATTCTAAGATTCTCCAACCATCTGATTGAGGCCTACCCTCTCGGATAAAGGTATTGAGCTCTTTTACTAAACCGAGCTTAATTTAATTCTCCATGTGCATAGACTATATTTCATACCATATAAACCATATGAATGTGCTTGTCTTTAGTAGATGAAGGTGTAGTAACAAACCTCATGTGATTTGATTGAGTATCGAGAGAGATCTTAAGGTTTGAAGTTGAACGACTCTCAAGTTAGGGAGATTGGGTACAATGAACAGATCTCGTCCATTTCCACGTTTATTCAATGAACGGTCATGATGGAGTCAGACAAGGAGTTGGTACGAGAACCACAGGATGCATAGCGTTAAGGTGGCTGGCGACATCTAATAACGAAGCGCCGCGTTTAAAGCTCGGAGCTACGGGGTTGAGGTGGCGCTGATTGGGTTAATTATTTTGACCTAGGTGAACCTCCAATACTTTTCCCATAAACAAAAAAAATATTTTGATTGATTAAATAAATTAATGTTGAAAATGTTATATTCTAAGTTAAAATAATTATTTAAATTAAATAAAATTTGAAAAACACATTTTCTCCTTTGATGTTTTAATTGCTCCATGGACAGGGTACCCTAAAGTTTTCAAAGTCATTTGAATTGTGTTTAATGAGTTATAAAGTGGAGAGCCCCAAGAGAAAAATGGTCATTTTAGATTCTGGTGCCTTAATCAAAATTTAGGATTAATCATAGTGAAAATGTGTAATGTTGATCATAATGAATATTGTTGGATGATTGAAACATGAAGGGTTAAAAGGTAGAAATCAATTTGCCATATTTCCATGATAAGAGTAAAACTATAATTTTCTATCAAATGATTCTCAAGTGATGGGCCTAAGCTAGGAGGATAATAATGCCTTTATTTGTAAGCCCTCAATAATTGATAATATGATACTTTAATAAGGATATGTATCACATAAATTAAAGTTTTAAAAATTGTCAATTCTTCTATTGAGATTGTTAATGGTTTGGTAGTGATCTAAGCTCGATATTTAAACTAATTTGATGGGATTTAGAAAAAAGTCACATGATTGATGATAAACACTTCTAAACACTAGGCATTTGCCTAAATAACTCTTAAGTGAAATATCAATCGATTAATTGGATACCCTATCATTTGGATGATTAAAATGTCAAAGTTCACCTAGTAGTGGGGTAATTTTAACTTGACCTTGGATGATTAAAGGAACTTTATGACAAGTTCAAATGAACTCGAAATGTTTCAAGAGATTTTTCAAGTTGTTCAGGGTCATTCCCCGAGCACTTTGGAATCTTTTGGACATTTCAGAGGATAAATTGAACTTGCTATATTTTGTTCTAAAATCATTCACTAAGATATTTCGGGATTCAATAAGTCATAGTTTGGTGTCTGTTAGATACACCTTCATTTACTCTTGCAATTTATTTAATTTCTTGCAAAATCATATACATGTTGCAAAAGCTAATTTTTCAGCGAGAATGCCGAGAAGATGATAGGTACGCTTTTATGGTGTTGTTTAATTTCTGTCATTTTACTTTCTAAAATTTACTTTTGCTAGAAAATATTATAACGTCTTGGGTGTGCACTTTACTTTACTTGCAAAAATCAAAACCATTTTAAAAAATTAATCAATATTTTCAAAAATTTAAAATAAATTATTTCAAAGGTAACCATAAATCCTTTGAAATTTCACTAAACATAAACGTCCTTTTGAATTTATTAGAGTCCCATGGAGGAGATAACCTACGGTTGCTAACAAGTCTCCCTGGTTTAAATGAGTTTCACAACTCGTTTAAGCTAAGTAAATTCAAAAGAAAAAAAATGATACTAGAACAAGGGAACTGTGGGATCCTAACTGGTGTTGCTCAAACAACTTAACCCCTGCCCCCTTATTGAACTTTAAAACTGTCATTTAAACCTTTTTGGACCTTAGACTTTAAGACTGCTACTTCGTCGAGGATGTTGGACCTAACTCTGTGGGCATCAATCTACAAAAGCAGGAGGATATAGAACAACATAAGGATCTACAACAACACATATTTCCTTAAAAATTAAAAACAACTCATACAATTTTGAGGTTGTTTGCCTAGTGCGACATAAATTCTCATGTCATCTTTAAGCTTTTGCACAATCATGTTGTGTAATATAAGCTCTAACTTGTTTTAGGATTCTGAGGTTGTTGTTCGTCACGAGCTAAACCCTCACATCTTTCAAGCTGTTTATGTGACCGCCTCACATGAATATAAGTTCTAATTAATAAAATTGGCAGGATGAAATATTTAAGTAATTCTTCTTAAAACTGAAGCTGAATCGTAGAACAGCTTGGGAAGTCACCGACGTTCTCTTCAGAATCCATAACGTCTCCTAGTTCTTCTTCCTTTGGATTATAATTCCCAAAATGGCATTTTTGGAATTGTTCAAGGCGCATATTTTTAAAATTTAAAATACTAATTTTCCCAAATTATATATATATTAATTAAATTAAAACGGGAGTCGGCATATCGATCTCGGCAACCGATAAATTTTATTCTAGCGACTGACACCCTAAGATTTTCAAAAATGCTCAAATTGTCAATCCTCACCCAAAAATCATATCAAACCACTTAAAATCATTCAAATTGACCAAAATACCTCATTTTCCTTCAAATTCACAAAATGCCCCAAATTACCCAAAATTACCAAATGCCCTTCTTGCTCCAAAACTTCTTAAAATCTCATAATTCATTCTAAAAATTCTCAAGGTCAATTATGATCACCCAATGATCCAATTGCAGCCAAATTTACCAAAATTGATCAAATTTCCTAAATAGCCCTTAAAGGCCCAAGTTCTCCAAATCACCCCCGAAGTTTCGACCAAGTTCATTTCAAATTTCTCTAATTTCAAACCACACTAAATTTCATTTTGTAAAAGACCAATTGAAATCAAATTAAAAATGAATTTAATTAGCCCATGATCAATTTCAAAAATCAAACTTATCATGCATGCTTTACAAGCCCATATCGATATGTATTCTTAAAAGCCCATAAATTGAGCCCAATTTTAAACCTAATTTAAGCCAACATGAAAAATTTTCATCTCATCATCCTTTTAATAAAAATCATGTGTCATTTTCATGCACATGAATCCATGCTTCAAACCATCCATTTTGGGTCTAATGACCTTCTCCCACTAACATTTAAAAAACCCCACACATGCCATTCTTATGAAAAATACCCCATGGTCCCATGCATGACATGAAGCTGCCCATGGAACCATTCATGAGCCTCATATGGCTCATGCATACCACTTATGGTGAAAGGAGGGGATTTTTGCTCTTCCCACCAAGCCTCTTACCTAAACCTTAATCCAACCAAATTCTTCTTCCTCACGCCAAATCAATCACCCAAAGCCCAAGATGTTTGACCCAACAACTCCAGCCACCTTAGGACCATAGGGTTAAACCAACCTATCTCACCATTTTGGAGAAAATTGAAATTGTCCATGCTTGGACCAAATTGGCTCCACTATCTCCCCACACCCGGCCTCCCTGAACTTGGAGGTGACTTCCCTTGGCCAACCATTCACCTTAGATGCCAGTAAATGACAAAATCAGTGCCACATCCCTCCTCACTGCCAAAGCAGAAACACAGAGTTTCCTTGGTGACGCCCTACCAAAATCACTCTAGACCTCACCTCAGTCTTCTTAAGCACACTCCAACCATTTTCAGTTTATCTCCCCTACCGTCCAACCTTGATTTTGACCTCAAAATTTAGGGCATTTCACGGTGTCGGCATTATTTTTGGTGTGGGGTTTGCCCGTAAGAAGCTGTCAGTCATCGAAATTGAAATCTCGTTGCCCGCTTCGGAAGGACGTTAAAAAATTTAGTTTTGAAAAATATGGAGTCAAACTGACCCCATAATTTTCATAGTTTAGATGAAAGAGCACTTTACCTCAAATC
>JXCR01145102.1:19200-37360 GCA_002079205.1 Phalaenopsis hybrid cultivar | reverse complement strand
AATTAAAACCAAAAGTAGTCTAAAACAAAAGATAAAAAATTATCTCAAGTCCTCCACCAAACACTTGAAGTTCCTTTGAATCGCTTCTCTTTTGCAACTCTCTCAATATAAAACTAAAATAAAAAGGATAAATGTGTGGTGCTTGAAAATCTCTCCAACTAACTCCTCAGTCTTAGAACTTTCAAAACTTTCCCAGTACTTTCAGTACCCCTTTTCAAAGTCTCAATCTTCCTTCTTTTATAATTCTCTAAAAGGTGTATTGGTATCTCTTCAAAATGTCCAAGAGATGCATCCTTTCACAATAATTTTTGTCCATGGTGGTTGTAACCACCTATTAAGCCACTAGGTGCCTCAAAAATCTCTTCAAATTTTGCAAAAACAGAATTTACTCATCCAATAATTTCCACTGGAGCTTAAGCGTGGGGCCTCTGACGCTTAGGCATGGCCTTCTCTGTTTAATCGGCGCTTAAGTGTCGGATTTAGCGCTTAGGCGCCAAAACACTTTTGCACATTTTTCACCTATTTGCTCCAAATTTGATCCTTTTTCACTCCTTTAAGCATTTTTTACCTTCTTACCTGTATCTAAAAGAAAAACAAAAAAATACCTTCCATTAAAGAGCAATATCTCAAAAATAGGTATAAAAATGTGTCTAAAAACACTATATATTTTAGGCATATCAGGGGCTAAAAGGAACTCTTGAATTTTCGGCCACACATTATTTAATCACCATTTTTGATAGACAATGGGGGGTGAAGGAGGAGAAAAGAATAAAAACGAAGAGGCAATACTTCCATACATAGTTTCTTTTGAGAGATATTAAGATATTCATCTTTAAGAGTTGTAAGAGGAGAGGCTTCTTTGCAATCCTTAGAGAGGGGTGCATATCATTGTAAGTAGAAGGAATAGATTCAAAGCAACTTCAAGGGATTTGCCTGTGGAGGAGAGTAATGTAAGTTGTTTACTTTAATTATGTGTTGTGCAAACTTGTTTCAATATATATAAATCCATGTTTTGTTATTTCTTCTCCATGAATTATGAGTTGTTGCTTTGTCTTTCCCTTTACAATAAGAAGTAGTGTTGTGAAGAACTAATAATTGTTTGAAAATGATCTGAATTTCTTAAATTATGACGATTCATCTTGAACTTCATTTACTTTCAATCTAGCCAATTGATTTGTTAAAATCTATGCCAAAACATAAGAGCCAGGATGGCCATGTTTTCAACATTCAAGTAGGGATCACACTTTAATGTCATGGAAGAGTGAAGTCTCCATGGGAATGAGTGAAATAAATAAGGAAATATTATTTGATGGGTGTAGAATTGGTGATTTTGGGGTGACAGACTAAAATGGGCAATTTGGTTCAAATGTTTAGAAACCATATTATGCAATTATTAGCTCTCAGGTGGGGGAGAAGTGGGAGTACTGGAGTGAGAGCCAGTATACTCTCAGCCTAACTAGGGATGTGGATTCAAAGCATCTGAATTAGCCAATGTCCTTTATCGCTTGACTAAAGGATTAAAGGATATTATTGCTCCTATTTGTCACATGCAATTAATAATATATTTGATTCTTCACTAGCTACGACATTATTCTAAATGGGAAAGATATTTTCTTAAATTTGAAACCTTCATTAAAATTACTTTACCTGCCTATAGTAGATTTAACTTTTAAGTTTGCAAAACTAGCATAGTAGATCAAGTTTGCTATACTTGCACTTCACATTTAACTTTAGCTGTTGTAGTTCTTATACGATCAATTTAGGTCCTTTTAATTAGGTAAGAGTTTAACCTTCTCCCTACGAGATCGATACTTAGGACTCCATTAGAGCCCTATATTACTTGAGTGATATATATACTTGTGTTTATGACCTAGTGAATATAAAAGATTGGAAACACAGTTTGGGATTACAAAAGTAAAATTATTGGCAAATTAAGCGAAAGGATTTTGATCTATATAAAAGTTGCACACACTAGGCCCATATCAAGTTTTTGGCACCATTGTTGGGGAGTAACGGTAAAATTCTAATTAAAAGTTAAAAAGATTGTATTTGAACTATTNGGAAGATATGCAATATGCACTTTTTGGAAAACTTTCTATTTTTAAAAAGACAATTATTTAAACTAAAGATGTATTCGCAATAAAGAAAGTTTAAATATTTTTGGTAATTTTAATATTTTGACCAAAACAAAACAAGCTTAAAAAAATAACTTGAGTTTTTGTAGAAGAAAAGCACTAAATATGAAAATAGATTTCTCCTTATCATGAATCAAAAAAAGTATAGGAATTCTATTGTGAAAGTATGCATATTGTGTTGTGTCAAATAGGAGCAATAATTTCTTTAACCTTACTAGAGATGCTATAAAGAACATTGGCTAATTTAAAGTTTGAATAATTCTGAAGACCGGCTAGGCAGGGAAGATACTAGCTCTCACTCTAGAGCTCTCTCAATTCCCTCCACCCGGGGGCTAACATATCGTATCAGAAACTAAAACAATAAACCAAGTTGGGGGCTTTAACCTGTCAGTTTAAAGTCCTCTAACTCTACACCCTTCAATGAACATTTTTCTATTTATTTGCACTCAATCATATGAACTACATTCTCATTCATATAACCTCATGTGATTCTTATATTTATTTGCACTCAATCATATGAACTACATTCTCATTCATACAACTTCATGTGATTCTTTTCAATTGTTGACTGAGACAATACCAGCCCGTCTTACATGTTCTCACAATAAATTTTAACATCTGGATTGGCCAAATCAAGAAGTAAATGAAGTACATGGATTTAAATTTACATGTTCTCACAACAAATTTTAACATCTGGATTGACCAAATCAAGAAGTAAATGAAGTACGNAAATATAATAACCCTCACATGAAAAAGTAAGGATTAAAAAAGATCCTGAAAGAAAAAGAAAAGAAAAGAAAAAGTAAGGATTAAGAAAATCCTGAAAGAAAAAGAAAAGACAAGCATAAAAAGAAAAATATAGAAGGAGAAGCTTGAGGAGATGCCTAATTAAAAATTGGCTTCACATGAATCAACCTAAAGGAAGAAACTTATTTAAATTTTTTTAGCTTAATTTTAATTCTAAAAGTATTAGTATCTTTACTAGTAGAGTTTTCATATAATTCTTTTCTTTTAATTTTTTTAAGATTCCTATGTATTACAAATTACAGTTATTTTTGAAATGAATTGAAAATCAAAATTTCTAAATTTGATTATTGAATATTTTCATACTTTAGTTCTAACTTGAGTTTTTGAAAATTTTTCTAAAAGTTTCACTATCACTTTGTTAGGACAAAAACTATAGGAACTTTTAAGTGAAACCCACTACCATTAGTTATAATATTTCCACATAGTAAAAGACACTTAAGGATAAGTAACGTTTAAGTTTGGGGGAATTTACATGCCTTAAAATTACCTATTTTATATATACAATTCAAGCTTACTTTTTATGATATTGCACTTTAATGATAGATATTTTACATGTTTTTGGTTGCAGGTGCAAGAAATGGAGTTTATAGGAAAAGAAGTGAAAATGGATGCAAAGTGGAGTTATGGAGCAATGGCGCCTAAGCGCCACTTCTGGTGCCTACGCGCTAGAGCCCGGAAATGATTGGTGCATAGATGTCATAGTTAGTCGGGTGCCTTGGCTCCAGAGATAGTTACCCTTTTTATTCAATGAATTTTGCCTAATTTTGAAGAGGTGTTTGAAGAAACCCTTGATGATTTTCAGAGCTTTACATATAGGGATGAAGTCCAAACGAAAAAGAGAGTGCTAGGGGGTTCTAGTGTGTGTGTGTGTGTGTGTGTGTGTCTGTGCAGGAGTGATTAGGGTAGAAACCCATAAAAGTCTATTGGAATCAAGGAGGTCAAGGAACTTCAAAGGATTTCTTGGGAAGAGTTTACGATAAGTATTTGTATTTTTGTTTAAGTTTTGTTTTGTAAACTTGAATTTTAATATAAATCATGTTTTTTTTTGTTATCCACATAAATGTTGAATAATTTTCTTTTCTTTCTCCTTCCAATAATAAGTAATCATGTGGAGGATTTGATTTGTTTAGAATTTCTTTTATTCCCAAAATTGTGATATTATTTTCACTAGTTCTTCATTTACTTTGCAAACTGACCACTTCTAATGTTAAAATTAGTTGCAAAACATAATGACATGAGAGGGCTATGATTTCGCCCAACTAGTGAGTATCACACTAATTTTATGAGGAGGGCGAGCACAATCTAAGTAGAGTGCAAATAGATAAAGAGATAATTTTGATGGACGTAGAATTAGTGTTTCTAGGGTGACAGACTAGATCCTTTACCAATTTGGTCTAGAGTTGGAACCTAAAGTTCCTAGTAGGTGCTATAGAGAGAGCACAGTGGGTAATCTAGAAGTGAGAGACTAGAATCTACTCAGCATTACTATACAATAGGGAACTTACTTTAGATTAGCTAAGTTCTTTATGCACTCAAGAGAGTGTAAACATTAGGTATGCACTTATTTGTCACAATACATCATTTAAAACTTTAAACATTTTGATTCCAACACATATTATAAATTCATTGCAAGGGGAAATATTCTTTTCAAAATTAGAAGTCTCCTTTACATTTAGCATAGTTTAGAATTTCTACATTTACATGTAGTTTTAAATAGAACTTGTAAGAATTTTGCAGCTTTACTTTACATCTGAATTTGCTATTATATTTTCTAGATTAGTTTCTGCAATTTTAAGTAAAAGTTTCACTGAAAGTCAATTCAAAGAATTAGAGCTTCTTTGTGAGATTGATATTGGGGTTCTTATAGAAAACTCTATATTACTTAAAATGATACCTATACTTGCATATTACCTCCAGTGTGAAAACTATTATGCTATATTTTATAACATTTTTTTTATTCATACTACCGCTAAGTATAAATTGGGTCAAGTTTTTTGCCATCTTTTGGATTATAAAAATTTAAATTATTGCGGGTCGGGTCAGTTGTCTCTCTTCTCGAAAGCATTTTGGAGTTTCTATTTTAATTTCTTAACTTAGGAATGATAACTACATGGCTTCATCTTGTAAGTTTGCTACCTTACTCATTAGCTTCTTTAAAGTTCTAATGGTTAATCTTTTCAACATGAAAGCGATACACCAAAAAAATGTTCAATTTTTCATATATTTTTAATGACTATATTTGGTCATTTTTGGTGAAATTGCACTTTAAATAAAGGTATTTTCAT
Source organism: Phalaenopsis hybrid cultivar (assembly GCA_002079205.1). Taxonomy (NCBI): domain Eukaryota; kingdom Viridiplantae; phylum Streptophyta; class Magnoliopsida; order Asparagales; family Orchidaceae; genus Phalaenopsis; species Phalaenopsis hybrid cultivar. The sequence continues at coordinate 32,133 of JXCR01145102.1, read as the reverse complement.
GTTTTTGTGTAGGTATACTCAATTTGGAGATCTGGATTAAAAAGAAGCAAAAAGAAAGAAATTTAGAACAAAAAGGCAAAGAAATGCTCTGGTGTCGAATGGCGCCAGCACACCTATATGGAGCACGACAAGTGTCGAATAGTGTAGTTGGCACCAAAATGGCACTGAGACGGTTATTTCACAAAATGCATTGAATTTGGATATATTTTGAAGGGGTGTGATCTTGAAACTGCTTATATGCAATATNTATATATATATATATATATATATATATATATATATATATATATATATATATATATATATATATTATTTATGATTTTGTATGTGTAGTTTAGGATCTCAAGGATTACTACCTTTTAATTCTGAATTAGAAAGAACTATAAGAAAAATTCAAAAATAAGAAAGAGAAAATATTAATTTGATCAAAATGGAACATCAACAAAGACCTTCAAGAGATTATGTTAACCTGATAGTAGATGAAATTCACTTGAATATTCATACTCACAATGTTGTTGCAAATTCATTTGAACTTAAACCAGCTATCATCCAAATGGTACAAAATAATCAGTTTGGTGGAACACCATCTGAAGATCCAAATTTACATCTTGCAAATTTATAGAATTATGTGCTACATTTAAATATGATGGAGTGTCTGATGATGCTCTCAAGCTTAGACTTTTTCCTTTCTCATTAATGGATAAATCTTAGGAATGATTAAATTCATTAGCATCTGGCTCGATCAAAACTTGGGGAGATTTATCTCAAAAATTCCTAGCAAAATATTTTCCACCATCTAAAACTACTAAACATAGAAATGATATTACATTTTTTTATTAGTTTGAAGGAGAATAAATTTATGAAGCCTGAGAATAATTTGAAGATCTCCTTAGTAAGTGTCCACTTCATGCTTTACCTAATTGGTCGATAATTCAAACATTATATAATGGATTAGTGTGATCTCTTAGATCAATTATTGATGTTGCTGCTAGTGGTTCATTAATGTCAAAACCATTTGATCAAGCATATTTTTTAATTGAAGAAATGGCTACTAACAATTTTCAATGGAATGTTAAAAAACTAAATCTAAAAATAGTTTCCAATGTTCATGATTTTATTGTTATGTATATTATGGCCGCTCAAATTGCTGCTATGCCTAAGAAAATAGATCAAATTAGAATGAACTATTCTCAAACACCTTCTGTGATTGAGGAAAATTCATTAGCGCAAATCATAGATTTTCAATCGTTTTATGAAACTTTACATTTCATAAATAATCAAACTAATAATACTTATTCAAATTATTATAACCCAGGTTAGAAGAATTATTCTATTATAAATTGGAATAATAATAATTCTAACAATGTAAATCTGTAATAGGGGAACCATGTGAATCCATTAAGAAATTTAAATAGCCAGGGAAATATTAATCCTGAACCTTATTATCCTCTAGGTGTTAACATCAATCCACAAATTAAGGAGAAGAAATTATCAATGAAAGAATTAATATTGCAAATTGGAAATCAATTACATAACCATGGAGTTGTAATTAGAAACATGGGAAATTAGTTAGTGTGTATGGCTACTACGCTGAAGAATAGACCTTCATGAACTTTGCCCAATAAAGTTGAGATTAATCCAAAATACTAGAATAAATAACAAATTAAGGCTATTCAATTGAGAAGTGGAAAAGAATTTAAAACCTAAACTTGAAAGGAAATTGAAGTTGAGAAAGATAGAGAGGAAATTGAAAAATCTGAAAAAGATAGTCAACATGAACCAGAGTATCATGTTGAACCAATGAAAATTACTGTAGAAAAACTGTCACCTCCATTTTCTCAAAGATAAAGACAATAAAATTTTGATAAACAATTTTTAAAATTCTTGAAAGTTCTTAAGAAATTAACCATTAATATTTCTTTTATTGAAGCCCTGGAACAAATGCGGAGTTATGTAAAATTTATGAAGGTTATAAGAGAAGGAAGTTTATTGCTAATGAGACAGTTGCACTAAGCCAAGAGTATAGTGAAATAAACCAAAAAAAGCTTCATGAAAAACTTAAAGATCCAGGTAGCCTTACTATTCCTTGTGTTATAGGAGAAGATTTTTTTAAAAAAGCTTTATGTGATTTGGGAGCTAGTATTAATCTAACGCTCTTATCAATTTTTAGAAGACTCGAATTAGGAGAAATTTCCCCTATGATTGTAACTCTTCAGTTACTTGATCGTTCAATCACTTATCCTAAAGGAGATATAGAAGATGTAGTGGTTAAAGTGGATTATTGTATTAGATATGAATGAAGATAAAGAATGTCCAATTACTTTAGAAAGACCTTTTCTTGCTATTAGAAAAGCCTTAATAAATGTGCAAAAAGGTGAATTAACCATGAAGTCAATGATCAAGAAGTTACATTTAATATAGCAAAATCTATGAAATATCCAGCAATTGGAAAAGATGATGAATGCTTCAGAATGGAGATTAATGATGATTTAAGTAATGAATATTTCATTAAAAATTTTTGAAAAAGAATTAAAGAAGAATATTTGGAGTATAAAGTTGAGGACAAAATGGAAGATGAATTTATCAAAGTAATGAGGATTGAGATTATATTCAAGAATAGTTTGAAATATTAAATACTACAAATAATAATAAAAATTTCAGTTCTTCCATAGAAAAACCATCTAAACTTTAAATGAATATGAGTATGCATTTTTAGGAGATTGGTCTACATTACCTGTTACAGTATCCTCTACATTAACTGAAATGCAAGCAAAAAAATTATTAGAAACATTAAAAAGTTATAAGAAAGCTTTTGGATTGAAAATAGCTGACATTAAAGGAGTTTGTCCTTCAATTTGTATGCACAGAATTTTATTAGAAGAACATCATAAACTGAGAGCTGATCCTCAGAGAAGATTAAACCCAATTATGAAATAAGTGGTAAAGAAAGAAATTTTAAAATGGTTAGATGCTAGAATTATTTATTCTATTTCAGACAGTGTTTGAGTTAGTCCAATCCATTGTGTTCTTAAGAAATGAGGAGCGATTGTTATTGTAGATGAGAAGAATGAACCAGCATCAATAAGAAAAATCACTAGTTGGAGATTATGTATTGACTATCAAAAAATAAATTCAATCACTACGAAAGATCATTTTCCTCTACCTTTTTTGGTTCAAATGTTGGATAAACTAGTTGGGCATAAATATTTCTATTTTTTGCATGGATATACCGAATATCACCAAATCTCTATTGCTCACGAGGATCAAGAGAAGACAATGTTTACTAGTCCTTCTTGCACTTTTGCTTTTAGACGTATGCCTTTTGGTTTATGTAATGCACCTGTAATATTTCAAAGGTGCATGATGTCAATTTTTTGTGATTTGATTGAAAAAGGAATAAATTTTTTTATGGATGAATTTTCTGTGTTTAGAACATCATTTGAAGCATGTCTAAATCATTTAGCAAAAGTTCTAGAACGATGTGAAGAAATAATTTAATATTGAATTGGGAAAAAATGTTCATTTATGGTTGTAGGAGGAATAATACTTAGGCATAAAATATCTGAAAATGGTATGGAAGTTGATCCAACAAAAATCAAGTCAATGCTAAATTACCTCCACCAACCACTGTGATAAGGGTTAGAAGTTTTTAGGCCATGCTGGATTTTATAGGCATTATATTAAAGATTTTTCAAAAATTATTAAGCCCCTATGCCAACTTTTAGAAAAAGATGTAAAATTTAATTTTAATCAAGAATGCTTAAATGTTTTTGAATTGCTAAATGAAGATATAATCACGACACCTATAATTTGTTCCACCTGATTGGTAGAAGCCATTTGAATTAATGTGTGATGCTAGTGATTATACAATTGAAGCTGTGTTAAGGCAAAGATATGATAAAATTTTTAAAGTTATATATTATGTTAGTAAAACTCTAAATGATGCTCAAACTAATTATATAACTACTAAAACACAGTTATTAGTGATTGTTTATGCTTTTGATAAATTCAGATCATATCTTATTGGAACTAAATGTATTGTGCATATTGATCATTCTATAAAATACTTATTGCACAAGAAAGATGTGAAACCAAGATTAATTAGATGGATCCTTCTGATGCAATAATTTGATTTTGTAGTAGCTGATAGGAAAGGAATTGATAATCAAATAGCTAATCATTTATCAAGATTGGAACATGAACGATTAATTAACTTTGAAAGAAAAATAATGAAGAATTTCCTGATGAAATTTTTTTTGTTGTTAATGAAAAGCCAACACCTTAGTATGCAAACATTGTTAATTATATCGTTAGTGATCTTGTACCAAATGATTTAACACCACAACAACAAAGAAAATTAATTCATGATGCAAAGTCTTACTTCAGGGATGATCCTTATTTATATAATCGATGTAAAGATCATATTATTCAGAGATGTGCACCTTTTTTAGTACATGAAGAAAGTGATATTCTTAGTGCAAAGAAGTTCATGCATGAAAACTTGAACTAAAAAGGTTTATGTAAAAATTATTCCAAATGATAGTCAAAATTATTTTCAAGGGCTATATATGTGATAACAAACATCATACAACTTCCAGAATGAAATTTTAATCTCTAAATCAACCTGAAGAGAAAATGATAATTTTGGGATATTTATAGGCTCAAATTGATTTTAAGTTCAATTTTAAGTTTTGGTTGAAGTTGGTTATATTTTATTTTGTTTTGATTTGGTTGATTTTAGTTTTTGTTTGGTTAGTTTTATTTTTGCTGAATAAGAAGTTGGTTCTGGTGAGGTTCAGATGAATATAAATCAAGAAAATGGGTTGACCAAAAAGTGAGGTCAACAATGAGGTAATTAATTGCAGAGTGATTGATATTATTTTTAAATTTGTTGCTTATTAGGTAAGATCTAAACTTATCAAATGCAAAAACTATCGTAATGTACTCCTCTATGGTGTTATAATTCACTTGTGCTTCATACAAAATCTTACTTGTATAGTATATCACATGAAAAATCTTATCTCCACGTTGTCCTTGCATTGTCGACACTAGCATCACGCATTAGCTTAAATGGAATCTCTCAATTTGGTGCAATAATAACTTGTGTTGTGACTAATTTCTTCTTTAACACTCCATGGTTATGAGGTATTTTTTTATCAAACTCCAAAGACACATCATTCTCTAACAAATGACATACTTCTTTGGATATCTTGAAGATCCTGAATATATCTAAGACATAACCCTATGTGCCTAAGGAAGCTCCCAATTTCTCTAACGGATGTCAATGCAGTTAGTTTTTCTATAAATTAGATTTTAGCCTGATCAACTTCCATACCTTTCTTGGATAACTTATGTCTAAGAAAAATCCCTTCACAAACCATGAATCAAACATTTTTCCTACTTCAACACTAGATTAGTCTCTTCAAACCAAACCTTTGTTGAATGCTCAAGGCAGGCATCTAAGGACATGCCAAATACCAAGAAATCATCCAAACAAACTTTTATTCTATCAATTTAAAAAAAATTATTAGTGTACATTTTTGAAAAGTAGCAGGGGGTTGCAAAGTACAAAAGAAATTCTTCAAAAGACGAAAGTTACATAAATGTGCCCTTATCCTAATCTTATGGAGCTATGGAATTCAATGATAGCTATAATATCCATCTAGGAAGTAGTAGTAAGGGTGTCATGCCAATCTATCATATAGTCAAGAAAGGGGGAGGGAAAATGATATTTATTAGTTGTTATTTAATTTCCTATAGTTTATGCATATTCTTGACCCCGTTACACTCCTAGTGGATGTAAATTTTTTTTGGTCATTTTTTTAATTATTTTCACTCCTTTTTTAAGGAAACAAAGTATTGAGCAAACCCATGCACTACACAAAAAAGGGATAGATGATTCATGCATCTAACCACTTTAATTTTCTTTTTCACCACTTCTTTCATAATAGGGATTAGCCTTTGTTGACCTTACTTTTAGTAACTCATCATTCCCTGAAATATAATACACAAAATTTAAAAATCAAATCAATTAACTTCAATCAGATTTTAAAGTGGGATCGATATGCAACTCGATGAGAGAATACTCAATAATAATCTTTTTTATGCCCAAAATTATCATTTTCTCCACATATCATTGTAGTTCTTTGAATTTGATGCAATGAGATACATTTAGTTCATTATCAATATATAAATAGTGTGAAATAATTTTAAGCAACTATCAAATGACTTCTTACATGTAATTTTACATGGAGAGCTTTCATGCATGAAACTTTGTCCTACATAAAACTTTTCAAAAAAGGTTTGTTTTGCAAAAAGGACTCATAAAATGTGTTTGGATGGTTGAATTCTTTCAAATGAGCCCCTCTGTTTCTAAACCAGACTCCGTCTTAAAGATCATTTAGTCTATAATAATTTGGACAACTTGAACAATAATTAAGATATTACCCTCCAAATGAGCTCAAATCAATCTCCTAGATCAAAATATAATCAAATAGAGCTCAGAGCATCAAAATTGACCAGTTTGGAGTTCATTTAAGCTCTTATTAAAAATTTTAGTTTGTGGAACAGGATCCACACTTTGACCCAAAATTTCTCAATTTGAACACAACTTCATGACCAAAATCAATATTAATCAATACTCATCCTCCTGTGAGAAGATGTTCAATATTGGCAAGGTCCCCAATGTTAAAATAAGTTGAAAAAGCTCAAACCCTCACAATGAATGGCATACCATGCCACTCTTTGACATGACCACACTATCCCCACCGTGACCACGCCATCTCTGGCATGGTCACATTAAAAAAATGTCAGACTCGAGGTAGCGTGAACACGCCTAAGCTAGCATGACCACACCCAAGTCGGCTTGACTAAGCCCAAGGTGGTGTGACAGCTCTGCCCCTGCTTTGACATTGTTGTCGCACCACCTAGTAGCAAGGCTATGACGTCAAAACTCTAAGTGCAATGTAGCCACGCCACCTAACAACTTGACCATGATGTCGGTAATTCATGGTCCTGCCCACTTGATTATGGCCAATTGATGCATCGTTGTACCATCAAAGATTTTTGGGAGCTCCATTGGTGATCTGTGAGAGCTCCAGCCACTAATGGAAACATGGCAGTTGATCTTTGCCTCAATCAACATCATCGGGGTCGATCCATGGGAGGCAACTGCTCCCACCACTGGCTCTCCCTCCTGATGATTATAAATAGGTCATCCTCTGCCCTATTTAGAGCTCCTCTCCCCCTCTTCCTCCTCCCTCCTCTTCTCTGGCATGGTGTTCTCCTTCGATTTGTTCTTCTCCTCTGGCATGGTGTTCCTCCTCTTTAGCTCCGATCTCTTCTTCCCCCCTCCTTCTATAAGTTATTATTTTTAATTTGTTTTGTTTTGTATTTTTTTAATTTATTATTTTTGGATAATTAATTAAACATAGTAATTATGTTTAGCTTAGGTTTAAGCTAGCCCTAGGTTAGCTCAAACCCAACCTAGTCTGAACCCAACCTGACTCGAACCCAGCCTGACCTGAACCAGACATGACCAGAATCCAACCCAACGTGAACAGGAACTGACCTAACTTAATTTGACATGAATCCAACCTACCAAGCCCAACCCAACCTTGCCTAACTTAACCCAATTAAGCCCAACCCAACCTAGCCCAACCTAACCTAACTTAACCAAACTCAATCCAACCTAGCCTAACCCAACTTAGCCCAAGCCAACCTAACCCAATCTAGCCCTACACAAGCTAGCCCAACATAGCTCAACTTAACCAAAACCTATCCAACCTAGCCTAACCCAACCTAGCCTAACCCATCCTAGCCCAACATAACCATACCTAGCCCAACCTAACTCCACATAATCATTCCTTACCCAACCAAGCTCAACCTAGTATAACCCAACCTAGCCCAATCAAACCTAACCCAACATAGCATAACCCACTTAGATCAACCTAGTCCAACCCAACCTATCACAACCTAGCCCAACCTAACCTTACCGAACCTAAACCAATCTACACAAACCCAGCCTAGCCCAACCCAACCTATTCCAACCTAGCCCAACCTAACCTTACCCAACCTAAACCAACCTACAAAAATCCAACCTAGTCCAACCAAACCTAGCCCAACCCAACCTAATCTAGGCCAACCAAAGCTAGCCCAACCTAACCAAACCTAGTCAAATCCAACCTAGCCAAACCTAAACCAGCCCAACTTAACCTAGTTGACAATAGCTTAATTGAACTCAACCCTAGCTCGAGCCACAAGCTTAACCTAATAATCCATGTATAACATGTGTGGCTTGTATACAACATGTTCCATGTGCAATTTAGTTCAATGCATGTTTCATATGTAGTTTAGTTCATTACATATTCCATGTGTAGTTTAGTGCAAGGTATGTTTCATGTATGGTTTAGTTTAATATATGTTTCATGTATATTTCTTTTCATATGTCAAGCACCTGCAAATAAATAAATGGCCAAAAGAAAAGGAGGAGGGGAGCCTCTCATATGTAGTTTCTTATCATGAGTATTTTAATAAAATCTTTTAAAAATAAGATAAAATAACTTCAAGAAAAAAATCCATCTTAAACCTTTTTAAAAATGATTTAAAACAATTTAGTTTAAAACAACTTAAAAACAATGTAAACCATTTTTTAAGATAAAATCAAAATAATTCAAAATAATTTAAAACATCTTAAGCCATTTAAATCAAACGTGCTAAAATAAAACATTTTAAACAAAATATTTTAACCTAGAACACAAAAATTTAGATCTTAAGGACCGGTTAGTCCTAAAGAGAGGGCACAGTGGGTAATCTAGAAATGAGCGGCTAGAACCTATCAAGAATAATATTTGATTCAGGAGCATAACGCTATGTTAGTCAATGTTCTTTATGCACTCAGAAGAGGGTAAATAATAGGATTGCTTTTATTGACATTGGCCACATTAGATTATAAACATTCCATTCCTACACTTTCTAAGTTGCCGCAAGAGAAAGGTAGTTTTTACATCTCATAATTTCCCAAACCAATTTTTCTAGTTAGGTTTATCTTTAGATTTTAGGTTGTAGTTACAAGTAGTATTTATAAAAAGATCTTTCATCAACTTTCTAAACTAAGACCTTATAGTAGTAGACTAGAATTAGCCTAAATAATTTCTTACCTTGCTTCTCTGTGGGATCGATACTTTACGTTTTAAAGAAAACCATGTATTCCTTGAATGACACCTGCACTTACGTAAAACCCCTAGTGTGTGAAATATAAATCAAATTCTAAATTCTATAACATATCCATTTTGCACACAAACGACCTAAAGAAACTAGGTCAAATTTTTAGCCAGGAAACTAAATAATTTCGTAATTAAGGGTGGGTCACAACTCATCCATATTACCATAGGTAATCTCACACCCACTAAGACATTTGTGTTGTGCCCTCCCCCTTAAAAGACACATCAAGTTGTTCCTACTACAATAGCTCGCGTCAAGCCCACCTCTTCAGCGAAGAAGAGGTCGACGCCTGATAGCAATGTAACGTAGCGCCCTTCAATCTTTTCTAGGTTGTTGAGCCATCCTTTAGTTTTTTCTATTTATGTAATGCAACTAGGCCATTTTGCTCAGAAACATGACTGAGTGATACTCGACTCAAGAAATACAAGTTAACAAACAAAAAATACACATGATGAAGCCCATGAAGATACATTGGGTTGCCTCCCAAATAGTTAGTTTAATGTTTTACCTTGACTGAAGCCAACATAACACAAAACATAAGATAAAACATACATACTATCAAACCATAATATAATGCTTGGGTTTACTCTCTAATAATGCTTAGTTTAATGTACTTAACCAACCAATGCCTTATCATGCCTAAGGGTTTTCTCTAGTATTAAATTATCATTTTAATAACCCTCGATTAGCCACCCAATATTTTTATTCTCTGGATACTCTCCTATATCATTCACTTGGGGTCCCAAATTATCTTTTTTTTTAATAATTTTTTTTTTCTCTCTCTCTTTCTCATTTAATATTTATTACAACTTTTCTATCTTCAATATATAGCAATCTTTAGAGGAATAAATAGGTGAACGAATAGGATTGTAGATTTAAAAAATTAATTTTTTATCTTGTAATTTAATAGTCAATTCCTCTTTTTGCAAATAAAAATTCATTATGCCAGTTGCAAGAAATGGTTTTCCTAATAAAATTGAAATCTCAGCACCTTCATCCATGTCCAATATAATAAAATCCTCAAGAAAGATGAACTTATCAATCTTAACAAGCACATCTTCTATAAGTCACCTAGTATAGGTAACATAACACTCAGCTAACTAAAGGGTTATAATGGTAAGTTGGACTCCTCCTAGTCTTAGTCTTCTAAAAATAGACAGCTGCATGAGGTTGATGCTGGCCCCCAAATCACATAAGGCATTCCTAAAGAATTTCTCCATATGGCACAATAAATTGTGAAACTATATAGATCCATAAGTTTTTGTGGAAGTTTCCTCTATAAGATATCACTACGTTTCTTTGTTAGGGCCATAGTCTCAAAGTCACCTAGTTTTTTGTTATTTAGAGTGTCCATCAGGAATTTAATATACCTAAGTATTTGTTCTAATGCTTTTGCGAAAGAGATGTTAATGGTAAGTTTTTTGAAAAACTCTAAGAATATCGAGAATTACTAATCTAACATTTGTTTCTAAAGTCTTCGAGAAAAAGTTGGTTGTGGACTCTCTTACTCTTTCAAATGAGGTGAGTCAGTTTTTTGTAAGCTGAGATATATTTTTTACTTAATTCTTTTAGGCTCGGGTTCAGGTTCTTCTAGACTAGCCTCCCTCCTAGTTATCTGTTCTAGCTCCTTTCTACTCCTTAATATAAGGGCATTACATTGTTCATTTCTTTGATCCTTGATATTCATATTAGTGTTGCTTGGTAACATTTATTGGATGTATACTTGAGGAATTAGTTATTTACTCTAATTAACTTTCAATATTCCTTATGATCGCAGCTCAACTTCGTAATTAGTTTCCCATGTGCAACACTACTTCATCTAGTGATAATTTATTTTCTTTAAATTGAAAATTGGAAGTTAATAATAATGGGTAGGAAGGTAAAAGATTCATTGTATTATTTACCATAATTGTTCCAATTTCCTGAGTTAGGTTGGTTGTGATCCCATTATTGATTTTCTACACAGTGATTTTAGTTATTCAAATTAAAATTTGGGCAACTCTTCTAACCATGGTTATAGGTATTGCAATAGAGGCTATTGGGTCTATTGTTTATAGCATTTAGTGACTCCAAAGAAGCACTACTAGGATCATCCAATTGTCCATAAGCAACATGATCACTTGGCATATATCCTAGTAAAGTATTCAATCATAAATTATCTTTCTTACTCAATATAGATGTTACTTGTGAAATTAGAATTGTTAACACATCATTATCATGAATACTAACCACTCTCACTAGGGTTAACTCTCTTAGTAGGTTATTGTAAATCATTGATAGACCTCAAATAATTTTGACATCAAAGATTTTGGCCAATTAACCATTTTGGTAGGGTGTGTTGTGGGCACTTCCTAAGAGACTCATTGAATATCTCCCAATTTTCATAAATGGACTCACTATCTAAGTTAGTAAAAGAAGTGAGATCATTCCTCAGCTTTACAGCTTTAGATAGAGAGAAATACTTAGGAACTTTGGAAAAGATTGTTCCAAGTAGTTATAGAACCGTGTGCTAGATAATTTAGCCACATCTTAACTTTATCTCTGACACGGCTTAAGATTATATATTTTAATCAATGCATTTCATGCTTATTTTTAAGGATATTGCGCTTTAATGAAAAATATTTTGTGTGTTTTTTATTTTAGATACAAGAAATAGAGTTTTAGAGAAAAAGAAGCAAAAAGGGAGCAAAAATGAGTCAAAATATGTCAAATGAAGCCAAAGGAAAAAAAGAGTGAGCTGGCACCTAGACACCATGATATTCTAGAAGGTTGGCGCCTACATGCCAAAAACGGTTAAGCTTATATTCATTGAATTTGGATGAATTTTGAAAAGGTTTCTTAAGCATTTACTACTACTATTACAAGACATCAACCAAACATTTATGGTCAACTATCGCTATTATAATTAAGAACTACATTTATTGTACCTTAGTTATGGTTATTATAACTACATCAGTATTGTACATTTATGATTATCAATTTTATAATTTCATCTTTCATAATTCAAGAGAATAGTAGATCCATGCTTACGATTAGGGGTGTAAACGAGCCGAACACGAGCGAGCCATGCTCAGCTTGTGTTCAGCTCATTTATATTTCGAGCTCAAAAATTGTGTTCGTGTTTGTGTTCGTGTTTGGCTCATTTATATTACACNTTTACTAACACATCTTCTATAATTCCCTTAGGATATGTAACTTAATGATCCGCTAACTGAAGAGTTACAGAAATTGGTGAGACTTCTCCTAATCCTAATCTTTTGAAAACTGATAGAGGCATAAGATTAATGCTCGCTCTCAAATCACGTTTAGCTCTTCCATAAAATTTTTCACCAATGGCACACAATATAATGAAACTGCCAGCCTTTTAATTTTTTAGGAAGCTTTTTCTGAATAATTGCACTACACTCTTTGCTAAGTGCAACAGTTTCATTATCCGTTAACTTCATTTTTTGGTTCAGAATATCTTTTATAAATTTCACATAATTGGGCATTTGCTTTGAAGCTTCTACGAAGGAAATATTTATCGTTAACTTCTTAAGAATTTCTAAAAATTTGGAAAATTATTTATTTTGTTTGTGTTGCTTCAATCTTTGAGGAAACAGTGGTGGAGGTTTCTCCATAGTAATTTTCATTGGTGTAAATGGATACTCTAAATCTGGGTACTCATGATCCTTTTCTTTTTCAATATCCACTTTATCTTTTTTAGTTTCT
>JXCR01145101.1:130230-156865 GCA_002079205.1 Phalaenopsis hybrid cultivar | reverse complement strand
GAATATTCTCTGCGTTACTTGATTTGGGGCTGTGTTATTTCAATAATATAATGGAAATTGAAATAACATGAAGAATATGTCGAATAACATAGTCCCAAATCAAGTAATGTGGGGGAATATTTCAATAACACCGCAAGGTAATTGAATATCATCACATAATACTTGAATAACATTTCATTTTTCACAAATAATGCTGATAGAATATTCATGTAACACAGCGAGATGTTCTTATAACACAAACATAATATTTTCTTATAACATATCGACTATATCCAGAGTCCTGACGTAACATGAGCTCCTAAAAAGGCTGGATGAGAACTCTGATTTTGTAGAATGTGTGGCGGCTTTGGCAATTAAATCTGGGTGCGTAGGTTCCGTATTTAGGTGACTAAGCATTATTGTACATTTGTACTATGCCGAGTTAGGGTTGGACAAGTTTATCTGGAATGGTTGTGAATTTGTCATGAGCCCTCCAATTTCAATATCACAGGCCTCTTCGTACTGCCAAAATGATTTAAAGTGGGCATACGTTTTTCAAATTGGTCTCAGATAATATTTTCATGAACATGATGATTTTTTTAGCATACTGGTAAATGATAACTTTGGGTGCTCAGAAGCAAGGCCTCTCGTTTTATCTTTCGAAGGATGAGTTCCTCGAGCACATCGAACTTGCTACACTCGATAGGGAGGCAAGTGTAATAAAAGATACGTGTGATATCCACATGCGTGCATTGGTAGTTTTGAGATCGTATTGTGGTAAATACCTCCCTAATATCACCAAATTTGCACCTATCCACACCTATCATGTCTGCACGTACTATTTTTTATAATAAAGTGTGAAGGGCTTACCTCATAAGCATTTATTTATTTATTTATTTTTGCATAGGAAAATTACATCGAGAAGAAAACTTGTTATCGTTTTTGACAGATAATTTAGATAATGAATCAATGTTCTGCCCCATATTCCTTTTGTTTCTAATGATACTTCAAGAGAATAGCAGGAATTGAGTCAGCCAACATGACCAATTTTATTATGCAAAAAATGCAAGACATGTCTCATTATTAAAAGAACTCTATCAAATATTGTTGTTAAAATGTTAAGACTAATTATAAAGTTACAAGTTCAAACTAGATGACACACACCATCTTATTTATCTAAATAATTACTTTAGCAAGGTCAACAAACTAACTTAAATAATATAAGTAAAAGTTAATGGAAAAGTGTTATAAGATGAAATGTGGAAAAATCAATTGGTTTAGTTTCCTTTTATCAAAAGTAAAAGATACATAACTTGGGTTTAGTCTTTCCTTAGAAAGAAGATACTAACAAATCGAAGAAGTTGTTATTCTGTTTTGAAGTTGCATGTCAATTTGTGAACAATAACTCATTATGATGAAAGTTTCCTCATTATGTATCTCTCCATATTGAATGATCCTTAAGAGCAGAGTTTATATTTGAAATATCAATTGACTCGACATTTAAGACCATGAAACTCTCTCAAGTTAAATACTTGGTCCATTTTCTCTCGATGTTTATTGTTGTTGATTGCATGCATGCACCAATGCCTTCACATTATAAATATAATATGTTGATTTTTCATTTTAAGAATTATGACAATTCNAAGATTGTTGAAAGGTTATTTTGGGTCCTTAATGAGCCTAGATTACATTTTTGAAACAGCACAAACAAACCAGAAGCCAAGAAAAAGAAAATATCTGACATGCAGCACAACTTAAAGCAATCCAAATAAATATATAAATAACCTAAATGTTGCTAGGTCGACAAGATATCCTAGAAAGCAGAAAAAGTAGTTGGACTCCAGATATATATGATTAGTCCTAATTCTAAACATGAATAGAAATTTAGAATTATGGTACGAGACATGAGCATCTGCTCTTGGTCTCATTCATGTGGTTCGGTGCATCATACACCTTCAAACCTATACTCGTACCTTATTTCTGATATAGGCTACATAAGGACTTTAAAAATACATATGAAAGTCTAGAAAAGACTTGACCTACAGAAGAGGTTTGCACGGGTTATATTCATGCAACACCTAAGAAGTCATGCCTTGCGGGAGGAGAGCATTAGCAAAACCTGCAGAAAGTGTTAATTATTAAATCACTACTTGTTCCTCTCTTTTCCTTCATTTTAGGCATGACTCCCTGCAAGAAGACCACTTCTATATATGATAGTGTGAAAGTCTCAAACTCTAAGTAAACACACAAAGCAATAATAAAAAAGATGTCTAGCTATGACAACAAAACGACATGGAATAATAGTCACCACATCAAAAAACAACCAAGCATATTAATCCTAGCTTAGCACACCATTTACGAATAGTGTTATAGTCACAACATCTAAGTGAATTTGCAGTGCGGGGGTGGAGCTACTGTAAGATTATGACCGGATCGCCAAAACCAGTCCAATTTTAAAGATCTAAGGGATCTAATATTTGTTACCCAACATAATTTTTAAAAGTGTTGACCTCACATATGACATATTTTGCTAATTACATAAATTTAAAAATATAACAGACTATTAAATGCAAGNCTCACCATATAAAGTGGAACTTTGGAACCTAGTCTAAGGGAAGAGAAAACACAACAAACAAACAAACATGAACGATGTTTTCATTTTTTGTAACTTTTGAAGTTGTCGCATTGTCTTATTGTCATTGTACAATTTTCTTTCGAAATAAACTCCTCTTTCGAATCATGAAGATGATTCAAATAAGAGAGGAGCTGAAATNAAGGGAAGAGAAAACACAACAAACAAACAAACATGAATGATGTTTTCATTTTTTGTAACTTTTGGAGTTGTCGCATTGTCTTATTGTCGTTGTACAATTTTCTTTCCAAATAAACTCCTCTTTTGAATCATGAAGATGATTCAAATAAGAGAGGAGCTGAAATAAAAAAAAAAACAACAAAAAAATAGACAAACAATTTAAAAAGAATGAGGAGATCCTTCATAAGGTAACCTTCGTGTGATAGCCTAAGAGTGTGCGTCTGAAATGAGATTGGATAAAAAAATACCTTAGAAATATATCCGCAAAGAAAATCTTACAAAAACAACACACAACCAAATAATCAATTTTTTCTTTTTGGTTCAATAACATCTCCCAAAGGAATGAATTCTTTTGGTTAATTAGATCATGGGGGATGCTCAAGAATACTCTCGATAAAAAGAGTCTTGCTTACATTATTTTTGATATCCGATAATTTGGGAAACCAAAGGATTATTTTCATCTCAAGTAGGAGAATTTTGATGCTTTCAACATCTATACTGGGCCATATGGTAGAGGGTGAATCATCGTATCCAGTACACGTGACAACGCCTAGGCATGCATAGCTCACGAGATGACATCAACAATTGTTTTAAAAGGATCATAGGGCTCAAAATAGGTGTCAATAGAAGGGGGGATCCCTAATTAGGTAGAGATAGCCATATCAAGATACCATAAATCCATCATCTAAGCTATGAAAACCCTAAGTTACCTGGTCATGAAGCTAGCCGACCCAACTCGATAAGGGACCTCTTGTCAGCAATCCATAAATTACGTCGTTCGAGGGAATTTAGGTAACCCTGAGGCTAGAGGAAAGAAACCTCTAATTTCTTATGACTTTCTAAGAGGTAGAATAGGTAAAGGTAGGACTTATACTTGTCAATTAAATGACGAAGACGCCACTAGAGTGAAAAGAGAAGTGGGGTCAGTTATAGACTTGGAACCGCNGCTAGAGGAAAGAAACCTCTAATTTCTTATGACTTTCTAAGAGGTAGAATAGGTAAAGGTAGGACTTATACTCGTCAATTAAATGACGAAGGCGCCACTAGAGTGAAAAGAGAAATGGGGTCAGTTATAGACTTGGAACCGTTCCTCAAAGGACTTATTTTCCATCTAGGTTGGGGATCCCTCTAACACCCTAATCATGTTAAACAACCTTTAAGGTAGAAATTTTACTCATGGCTTAGTTGATTAAAGGAGCACAAGGACTCATCCTCGAGACATGCAGAATGATACAATTATTTGTTGTTAAATTAAATGTGGAGGCTTTATTATGGATGATTTAGGTGATCGTCATGCTATGTATCCCATTTTAAAATCGGTCAGTAGGCCATGCAAGAAAATAAAGCAAAAAGTAAATTTCTCATTTTAAAGTTGGAAAATTGTAATCCTAATTTTTTTATTAATCTTGAAGTTTTTATTATTAAGATTGTTGAAAGGTTATTTTGGGTCCTTAATGAGCCTAGATTACATTTTTGAAACAGCACAAACAAACCATAAGCCAAGAAAAAGAAAATATCTGACATGTAGCACAACTTAAAGCAATCCAAATAAATATATAAATAGCCTAAATGTTGCTAGGTCGACAAGATATCCTAGAAAGCATAAAAAGTGGTTGGACTCCAGATATATATGCCTAGTCCTAATTCTAAACATGAATAGAAATTTAGAATTATGGTACTAGACATGAGCATCTGCTCTTGGTCTCAGTCATGTGGTTCGGTGCATCATACACCTTCAAACCTATACTCGTACCTTATTTTTGATATAGGCTACATAAGGACTTTAAAAATACATATGAAAGTCTAGAAAAGACTTGACCTACAGAAGAGGTTTGCACGGGTTATATTCATGCAACACCTAAGAAGTCATGCCTTGCGGGAGGAGAGCATTAGCAAAACCTGCAGAAAGTGTTAGTTATTAAATCACTACTTGTTCCTCTCTTTTCCTTCATTTTAGGCATGACTCCTTGCAAGAAGACCACTTCTATATATGATAGTGTGAAAGTCTCAAACTCTAAGTAAACACACAAAGCAATAATAAAAAAGATGTCTAACTATGACAACAAAATGACATGGAATAATAGTCACCACATCAAAAAACAACCAAGCATATTAATCCTAACTTAGCACACCATTTACGAATAGTGTTATAGTCACAACATCTAAGTGAATTTGCAGTGCGGGGGTGGGGCTACTGTAAGACTATGACCGGATTGCCAAAACCAGTCCAGTCCTAAAGATCTAAGGGATCTAATATTTGTCACCCAACATAATTTTTAAAAGTGTTGGCTTCACAAATGACATATTTTGCTAATTACATAATTTTAAAAATATAACAGACTATTAAATGCAATCCCATACATGCGAAGTGACATATGTTAGAGGCCTTAAAATCGTAGCAAAGTTGTACTTTTGTTCATTCCAATGTGATTACTCGCATTGTTCACCGAGATTTACCCAACAAGCAATTCTCATTAAATCATCACAATTAACACATGATCACTCACTTAATGAGTCTAACTTACTATCAAGACACAAAAGGTTATGTTCATGTATTGTCGACACTAAAAAGTTGAGGAGTTGCCCGTTTGAAGGACATTTAATTTACATATATATATAAGTTTTAGAAAAATATGAAATNTATATATATATATATATATATATATATATATAAGTTTTAGAAAAATATGAAATCAAACTGACCCCATATTTTCTATAGTTTAAATGAAAGAACATTATACCTCAAACCCTGTATATATCTCGAAGGATAAACACAAGACTTGAGGATGAAACCCGATCAAATAAACTAAGAAATATATGACATCTGTTTGGTCTGTGAAACCGTTTTATTTGCCAATAATTTCCCCTATTTAATATGAAGAATTAAATAAAGTTTATTTTAAGCTGGATTTGGACAAGCTTCCTATAAGGGCAAGCCCTTATAGTTAATTACATCTTAGATAAATGAAGTCACCTAAGAAAACTCTCGATAAAAATCAGGGAATATTATCTTTAAGGAATTCAAAAGGATAAGACTTTTCAACGAAATCAGACAAAGATGTGTGAAATGGGAATAACTCAAATTTGGAATATTTTTTTGTAGAATCCAAAGGAGGAAGAACTAGGGGATGTCATAGATCTGGAGGAGAACCTTGGTGACTTCTCAGTGTATCCTATTGTTTGGCTTCAATTTTGAGGAGAAATTATTTAGGTGTTTCATCCTGCTAATTTTATTTGTTAGGGCTTACATTTGTGTGAACCGATCACACAAATATCCTGAAAGATGTGAGGATTTAGGTCGTGACAAATGACAACCTCGGAATCCTAAAACAATTTAGTGCTTATATTGTACAAAAAAACTATACAAAAGCCTAAATATAAGATGAGGGTTTACGTTGTATAAGCAAACTACCCTGAAATCCTATGGCTTGGTTGTTTAATTCTAAGGAAGGAAATTGGTTTACTTGATGTAGACATGTTTTGTTGTTGAAGATGGTCGTACTGCTCATTGTGGTAGCTACAAGTTCATTATCGTGACGAGTTTAAGTTTTCTAGTGTCAGGTTATGATGTCAAATCAGATGACTCTATGATTAAAATTTTTTAAATGTTATGGGGCATTTTAAAGTTGATTAGAGCGACACCGATTAGGATCCTACGGTTCCCTCGTTCCGGTACCACTATTTTCTATTAGATTCACTTAGTCTAAATAAATTTACTAAACTCAACTTAATGTGTTCCATACTTTCATTTAGACCGTGGGAAGTCTCGTTAGCAACCGTAGGTTAACTCCTCCGAGAGATTCTCAATCATCTGATAGAGACATCTTAATTTAGTTGCAATTGTTGTTTTGTGATGTTTGTGATTAAATTTTGAGTTTTTTTATATTTTGAATGTTGTGGCGATGAATTTTATCTTGGTTGATTTTAGTTTTGGTTTTGGTTTTGCAGCTATCCTAGCAGTTTTAGTTTTCAAGCATGGTGACATTGTTATTTAACATTTAGGTTTGTGTTTTTTGTTCATACATGCAAGTGAGTAAGTATAGTAATGTACTAAAAAGTAAAGTATGGGAAACTAGAAATGCATGTAAAATAAAAGCGTATTTGGTGATTTACCAAATCCTAAATCATATCTTGGTGAGCCCTCATTAATTTATTTGAGGATGATTTCATTAAGCAAAACATACTAAGTTTAGTAGACCTCCGAGGTATCCAGAAGGTTAGGAAGAAGAAGCAGGTTTATGCTTCCCTCTCACCGTCTTGTGAAAAGTCTCGAGCTCATTTAAACTTATTATGTTGCTTAATAATTCATCCTGTAAATACCTCTAGTATTCAGTGAACATCGATGCTTCAATTATCTCTAAGTGTAGGGTAATTATCATTTGTCATTTAATTTGAGAATTATCTGGGTGAAGACCTTTAAAAGGGGCAAGTTAATGTTATTAAGACACTTAGCCAATTTCAGCTTTAACTTGGGCTTGTAGTGTTTTAAAGGTTTTAATTTCTGGTTACATTCAGTTTTATAATCCTCATTTAACCAAATTTGATTTAGCCTAGGTTACTACTAAGCCCTTAGGACCTTGGTGAACATATTAGTAATTTTTGAAAGAAATTGAATTTTAAATGATATTAATTCATCATCAAAACATTTGAATGTCATTTGAACGCCAAATAGGGGTATTAAATTTGTGAGTTATTAACGTCCAAAATCATACCCCTAAGTCTAGGATTATTTAATTTAATAGACCTCCAAATTTTAATGATTTAGGAGATTTAAGAAATTGCAAATTTATCCTTTAATTAAAAAAAGTGAAATTGGTTCCTACCAATTAATCCCTTATATTTCAATCATCTGAACATCTTAATTAAGATCAAATATTGTCCATTTCCCTTTCTTGAATTAAGCCTAATTGTTAATTAATATCAAATTTCCAAAATTATATCATTGCNCAAATATTGTCCATTTCCCTTTCTTGAATTAAGCCTAATTGTTAATTAATATCAAATTTCCAAAATTATATCTTTGCCCCCTAAGGCTCTATCACTTCATAATTCATCAAATTTAATTCAAATGACTTAGAATTTTTATCCTACCTCACTCATGGCTCAATTAAGATATCAAAGGAGAAAATGTGATTTTTCAAAATTTAATTTAATTTATATAATTATTTACATGCAAAAATAGGATTTTTCAAAGAAAATTCAATAACTTGACCAACGCAACGCCTAATCACTTGAAATTTTTACTGTAGGTGCACTTAGACTAGAGAACCACTTGACCAAATGTCATGATTTTTTGAGTTTTATTTGAATTATCATAATTATTTTAAGTTATGGAGTATTAATTAATTATAAAATAATTTAAATGTGGAAAATTAAGTTTTACATTTTTATTAAATCTCTCTGAGGTCAAAGAACTCAAAGAAATAAATTTCATATTTTTATGATTTTTCTTTAAATTATTAGAATTATTTAAATAAAAAATTAAAAAAATCCTTTTTAGCGTTTGAAAATTATTTTTAAGATTTTAAAATTCAATGTTTTTTTCTTAGAAAATTAGAAAAAATATTCCAATTACTCCTAAGTGCTTAGAAAACAATTTAGAACATTTCCATGAATTTTATTAATTTTATGACTTTTATTATTTTTTATTATTTAAATATTAAAAATATGCTTAAAAAAATTAAATTTTTAGTTTAATTACAATTTTATTTTTAGAAAATCCTTTTGATGACAGAGAACTCCTAAAACCAATTTTATTTTTTTAAGTTATATTTTGTTTATTAAAAATCATTTTAGTGTCAAAAATGCTATTTTAAGTTAGAAAATTAGATTAGGTTGTCAAATGAACTTCAAATATTTTGAAATTTTTATAGGGAGTCATCTGAACTTTAAATTACAGTGGAGAATAAAAATCAAGTCATTTAGATGTTTATTTTTCCCAAATTAATTTTCTTTGTATCTGACGTTTTTATGAAAATTAGGTGTGTTCTTAATGAATTGGCTCATGCAAAATTTTTCTTAGGGTTCTCTAGTCACAGTGAACCTACCAAAATTTTCTTGGATTTTTCCTAAGCAACATGCTAATTACCATGATTAATTTATGCAAATGATGGACATAAACTTAAAAAATATGGATTTATGTTTAGGGGTCTTCTCTGACTTCAGAAAAATCATGGAATATCCCTCATGACAGAGAAAACAACATGCCAAAATATCAAGTCATGTTGAAATACTTGAATGCATGGAGAATCAAAATACTTAGAACAATATTTGATTAATTAAAAATAAAATNATTTTTCCTAAGCAACATGCTAATTACCATGATTAATTTATGCAAATGATGGACATAAACTTGAAAAATATGTATTTATGTTTAGGGGTCTCTTCTGACTTCAGAAAAATCATGGAATATCCCTCATGACAGAGAAAACAACACGGCAAAATATCAAGTCATGTTGAAATACTTGAATGCATGGAGAATCAAAATACTTAGAACAGTATTTGATTAACTAAAAATAAAACATGCATCAAATAAACTTCAAACCATTTTCATATTATTCTCCTCTGTTCACTGAGCACTAGAGTATTTTTCTTTTATTTTTGTGATTTTTCTGTGCAAAGATATGATTTTTCAAAGTTATGGGCATTTAAATAAATAGAGAAATCCCTATTTTTTCTACTCAAACACGCGGCGCCGCGTCAACCTATGGCGTCTTCGAAGCCCTGCGTGGCACATTCTGGTTGGACGTCGCCATCCAAGTAGCCGCTGACTCGGCCCGCACTTTATGTATCGAAGCGTTGTCTGGCTTCATGTCGCACGTCCGTTTGAAACACGCGCCGTCCAACGACTCCCTGTCATCATCCCTGATAGCCAAAACCTGTGACCGTCAACCCTAAAACCTTAAGATCTCCCTCATTTCTCAACCAAACGATCTCGGGTTTGATCCTATAGACTCGTCTATGTGAGACGAATATATCCATATGGTAAACATGCCATTAAACTACCCTAATCACATGGAGAGTTAAAATAGGCTCGAGAAGGGGGGAAGTTCAATACATTTGCTTTGAGAAGGGAGCCTCAATCAGAGGTGCTCGGCACGTTCGTGGAGGTTCAAGGAGGCTAGGGATTGGGCCTCTGGTCGTGGTGAAAGTTCTAGACCCAAATTCGATCAAGGCCGAATTTAGGTGTTGATCAAAGTCTAGTGTGGAGGCTCTNTTTTTCTGTGCAAAGATATGATTTTTCAAAGTTATGGGCATTTAAATAAATAGAAAAATCCCTATTTTTCTACTCAATCACGCGGCGCCGCGTCAACCTATGGCGTCTTCGAAGCCCTGCGTGGCACATTCTGGTTGGACGTTGCCGTCCAAGTAGCCGCTGACTCGGCCTGCGCCTTATGTATCGAAGCGTTGTCCGGCTTCATCTCGCACGTTCGTTTGAAACACGCGCCGTCCAACGACTCCCTGTCATCATCCCTGATAGCCAAAACCTGTGACCGTCAACCCTAAAACCTCAAGATCTCCCTCATTTCTCAACCAAACGATCTCGGGTTTGATCCTATAGACTCGTCTAAGTGAGACGAATATATCCATATGGTAAACATGCCATTAAACTACCCTAATCACATGGAGAGTTAAAATAGGCTCGATAAGGAGGGAAGTTCAATACATTTGCTATGAGAAGGGAGCTTCAATCAGAGGTGCTCGACACGTTCGTGGAGGTTCAAGGAGGCTAGGGATTGGGCCTCTGGTCGTGGTGAAAGTTCTAGACCCAAATTTGATCTAGGATGAATTTAGGTGTTGATCAAAGTCTAGTGTGGAGGCTCCTTGTGAGGGGAATTTGATGGGGCTTCTTCTCCTTTCACTGTGGTGAAGATGTGGGTGAGTTTAATTGAGATTTGGTGCACTGTGGAGGAGTGGTGGACAATGTCCTGTCTTCGGCAAGGATTTGAGCTAAAAAATTGAGCTCTGGCAAGGGAAATGAGGGCAAGGAGGTCGTTAGGTTGCATTGAGGACGTCTCAAAGAGGCTACGTGAGCAATTTGGAAGGGTCTCCTTAAGAAAATTTTAGCACCCTTCCTTTGGCCGTGAAGAGGCCATTTTATAGTCATGGTCGGAGAGTGGATCTCAGGGCTTGGCCTTGGGTGCAAAAATCTGTTGAGGTGGTGGGCTAAAAGGCTCTAAAGCTTAATCAAGATGAGCCGGCCCCTAGGGTTGAGACTGTGATTAATTTAGGGATGGTTGCCCTCGGTTTTGATTNATGGGGCTTCTTCTCCTTTCACTGTGGTGAAGATGTGGGTGAGTTTAATTGAGATTTGGTGCACTGTGGAGGTGTGGTGGACAATGTCCTGTCTCCGGCAAGGATTTGAGCTCAAAAATTGAGCTCCGACAAGGGAAATGAGGGCAAGGAGGTGGTTAGGTTGCATTGAGGAGGTTTCAAAGAGGCTATGTGAGCAATTTGGAAGGGTCTCCTTACAAAAATTTTAGCACCCTTCCTTTGGCCATGAAGAGGCCATTTTATAGTCATGGTCGGAGAGTGGATCTCAGGGCTTGGCCTTGGGTGCAAAAATCTGTTGAGGTGGTGGGCTAAAAGGCTCTAAAGCTTAATCAAGACGAGCTGGCCCCTAGGGTTGAGACTGTGATTAATTTAGGGTTGGTTGCCCTCGGTTTTGATGTGCTCCGGTGACTAGGTCGGCCAGCAGGGTCAGGGGAGGTGGCTAGGAGGTCAGGTGAGCCAGAGGAATCTGTGACAATCATTAATTTGGGCTAATGATGGTTTTGGCAAAGATCTATTTGGCTTAAGCAATTTAAGAAACAAATCCCTTGATTTAGGGGACCTTTGCTCCATGTCTCATCTAGCGTGGGTTAAGTGAGTCTAGCTTTGTCACNATCTATTTGGCTTAAGCAATTTAAGAAACAAATCCCTTGATTTAGGGGACCTTTAGTCCATGGCTCATCTAGCGTGGGTTAAGTGAGTCTAGCTTTGTCAGTAGGGTCCAAAATTTGGTTGTGGAAGTCTTGCCTTGGTCAATTTGACATGGCTAGGTCAATTTTGGTGCATGGGTTCAATGTGGGTCTAAATGACCAAAAGTTTTGTTTGGGTTAGGCTAGCCATGACTTTCAATTGATTGATCAACATTGCGTAGATGATTGTAATGAAGATTTTTGGAGAATGATTGAAACGATTTTGAGTCCAATTGGGGGTTCAATTTGAAGGATTTTGGAATTTTGGTCAATTTGGGCATGCNCTTGGTCAATTTGACATGGCTAGGTCAATTTTGGTGCATGGGTTCAATGTGGGTCTAAATGGCCAAAAGTTGTGTTTGGGTTAGGCTAGCCATGAATTTCCATTGATTGATCAACATTGCGTAGATGATTGTAATGAAGATTTTTGGAGAAGGATTGAAACGATTTTGAGTCCAATTTGGGGTTCAATTTGAAGGATTTTGGAATTTTGGTCAATTTGGGCATGATGGGCTAAACTTGGGTCTATGTTGGGCTAAGGTTGGGCTAAGTCCAAATTGATTGTTGAGAATGGTATATAGGAACATCATGAATAGTTTCCAACATAAATTGGGTGTCAGTTTGGTTAGGGCAATCAATTTGGTGGAATTTGGATGTATGGCCAATTTGGGGCAAATTTGAGAATTTTTGGAATTGGGTTAAAATTGAATGTAATTGAGGCTTTACTAAGGCCAATTGAAGGTCAACTTTGGTGTGTAGGATTGCTATAAAGATTTTAGGATTCAAATTGAGGGAAATTGAGTAGGCCATAGGGTTCAATTTGATGAAACTAAGTCATATGGTCAAAGTTGGGGTTTTGACTTAAGATCAAAATTGGGCTCAAAGCATGAGCCAATTAAGCTTGGATTTGGTTTAGATTGGTCATTGAAAGGTGAATTTGAGTTTAGAATTAAAATTGAGGGAAATTTGGGCCAAATTGATGGGCATTTAAGGTGAATTTGGGGAAATTGGGTCTTTAAAGGCAATTTCGGGGTTTTGGTCAAAGTGGTCAAATTGGCTAAATTGGGTTTAATTGGAGGGCCAAAATTGGTTTTGGAAACATTTGAAGTGATTTTGGAGGTTTTGGGAAAGTTTGGAGTGCCAAGGGTATTTTTGTAATTTTGGTATTTTGGGGGTATTTTGGTCAATTTGGAATTTTTTGGTAGTTTTGGGTAACTTTGGTATTTTGAAAAGTTTTGAAATGATTTTTGTACAAATTTGGGTATTTTGGGTGGATTTGAGAATTTTGGCCAAATTTTGGGCTTTAAGCATTTAGGTAATTTGGGTGGATTTGGGAGCAAAATGTCAAGTTGGATATTTTGGTATAATTGGGGTGCCAACCACCCTATATGAGCTATGGACCAATGGAATCTCCATTTGGGTCCTCTATGCACTGGTCTTAGCTAAACCCTAGCCCAGGGCTAGAGGGTCTAGGAGGCCATCTACATGAGTCTCCCAAAGGATTAAGAGATGCAAGTTAACAAGTTTAGGTTTAGGGTTGTGAGTGAATAGGAGTGAAAGTGAGTGCAAGTGAGTGAACCAACTCTAGACCAACATCGAGTGTCAACCATAAGGTCAAGCAGTCCTGTGGGAACTCTCCTTGAGATCCTCTATACTGACCCCATCTATTAAATGCTAGAGGTTAAGACCAATATGTAGAACTTCAAGTTGAGTAAAGAAGAGTTTATAATTTCTAATAGTGAGGGTTCCTTTTCTAGTTTTCTAAGAATAGTCAATATGAAAATCCTATGGCTAAACTTTAGGCAACTAAAGAGGGAAAATTAAACCTCAACCAAAAGTGAGGTCAACATGTATTCATACAAAATAACACAATCAGATGGACACACATTATGCACTCAATGGGTTCAGTGGNCTTTTCTAGTTTTCTAAGAATAGTCAATATGAAAATCCTATGGCTAAACTTTAGGCAACTAAAGAGGGAAAACTAAACATCAACCAAAAGTGAGGTCAACATGTATTCATACAAAATAACACAATCAGATGGACACACATTGTGCACTAAATGGGTTCAGTGTCTTTAAAACGTGATCCAAATTAAACACATAAAGCTTAAACCTTTTGACATTCAATTGTAATGCCATAAGAGATAAGGTGACATGCTATCCATGTAGAAGCCTTAAACACCATAGGGCTAGCATTGCTAGCCACCGCTCATCAAAGATTTACAAGTATTAAGCTACACACATATGGTGGCATATGTATGTGGTAATACCACTGGCGCTGGTGCTTGAGGAGAAAGCACAAGCAAGCAGATGCCAAAAGCAAATTTTGGTTTTTCATGCAACGAGTCTTTAACATATCTCATAACATTCATAATTTTATTTTTTTATGCACATGCAAGCATGACTTCAAGCCGTTAGCAATGTNTCCATGTAGAAGCCTTAAACACCATAGGGCTAGCATTGCTAGCCACCGCTCATCAAAGATTTACAAGTATTACGCTACACACATATGGTGGCATATGTATGTGGTAATACCGCTGGCACTGGTGCTTGAGGAGAAAGCACAAGCAAGCGAATGCCAAAAGCAAATTTTGGTTTTTCATGCAACGAGTCTTTAACATATCTCATAACATTCATAATTTTATTTTTTTATGCACATGCAAGCATGACTTCAAGCCATTAGCAATGTCATGCAAGCAATGTGAAGGCAAGTGCAGGAAATATGACATGTAATTGATTCGTTGATCAGACCTTTGTGGCCAATCAAACCAAAGTGATTCGTTGATCATACCTTGATGGCTGATTGAACCACATTAATTGGTTTTGTTGATCAAGCCTTAGTGGTCGATCAAGCCAAAGTGTTTGGGTGATCAGACCTTGGTGGCGGATCATACCAAGTGGTTGGTTGATCAGGCTTTAATGACTGATCAAACTAAACTAATTAGTTTTGTTGATTGGACCTTAGAGGGTGATCAAACCAAATGGATTGGTTTTGTTGATCGAGCCTTCGTGGCAGATCAAAATAAAGATGGTTGGTTATATTGTTCCGGCCTTAGTGGTCGATTAAACCAAAGTGAATGATTGATTAGACCTTGGTGGGAGATCACACCGAAGTGGGTGGTTGACCGGACCTTGGTGGCCAAGCATACAAAAGTTGGTGGTTGATCGGACCTTAATGGTTGATCGGACCTTGATAGTCGATCAAACTAAATTGATCGGTCGATCGGGCCTCGGTGGCCGATCAAACCAAAGTGCTCGGTTGATCATACCTTAGTGAAGAAGATATTTTATATGATGTAAGAGCTTTCACAGTGTCCTCCAATATAAAATCTTTGAAATATAAATTTTGTTTCCACAATTCACATTTTGACAATGANGCTCGGTTGATCATACCTTAGTGAAGAAGATATTTTATATGATGTAAGAGCTTTCACAGTGTCCTCCAATATGAAATCTTTGAAATATAAATTTTGTTTCCACAATTCACATTTTGACAATGCAAATTAGATTTTGAAGTGAATTTCCATTTTGGCAATAGAAATTATATTTTACATTGAAAGATGCAGTGAAAAATATTATATCATATGAAATATTTCCTTCTAAGAATATATTTCAAGGTGTGTAATTAATTGCACAGAAGTTTATNATTAGATTTTGAAGTGAATTTCCATTTTGGCAATAGAAATTATATTTTACATTGAAAGATGCAGTGAAAAATCTTATATCATATGAAATATTTCCTTCTAAGAATATATTTCAAGGTGTGTAATTAATTGCACAAAAGTTTAAAAAGATAATAATTCTTAGATTTATGATTAGTTTTCGACTTTGGCAGAAAATAGAAAAGAAATAAACTTGTGTAATGTTTGTGTAGCTATGTTGACAGACAAGATTAAAGCCAAAAAATTTGAAAAAATTTTAGTCTGATTGTTAATCTTCGATAGCCTTAACAGTAGTAAACTGCTAACATTATGCTTTCTAGCTAAACATGGGTCATATATAAGGAAATGTGATCTTAAATCTTAGCTAGTAGCTTGACTCATTTATTTTGAGCTGATCTCTATCCAAGCTAAAATTTAAATCAAAAAATTTTTGAGTGATTAACCTTGTTCGAGCTATCTAAAATGTCTAATCCTTTTAATGATTTGATCACACATTATTGTAACTCTATGATTATGCCAACTACTAAAATTAAATTTTATGTACTAATTTGAATGTGTTTTATAATATATTTGATTGTTATCAAGTTTGAAGGTAAATATAGATATTCGTACATCAAGATCATGGATGTACAATAAACTTTATCCAAACAGAAAAATGATCATCAAAGAATTCTTTAATGGTATGGAGGCCTTCGTGGTTGCAGCATCACTAGTTCCATCTTACCTATCTGAGGGTAGGTTTTAATGTTCATGATCAAAACATAAGAATGGAGCAAACTTAACGCCTAATAAAGCAAGATATGATTTATATCATCGGGGTTTTTAGCTTGATTATTGGATCTAAATTTTGAATGGGGAATTGAGCCTACAACAGTCAGCTCAATTCCTTTGACAAGTTATGATCCTCTACTTGGATTTTGTCTCAAGTAGATTTTAAGAGTTGATCGTTGGTGAGGAATTGCTACATTACCAGAGTCAAGTGCAGGAAGAGACACCAAATCAGAAGCCTCAAACTTTTTCTGATTTACTGATTGCAACTCAAGGGGTCAACTGTAAGAGGGATGCACTTCTCACTCTGAGTTATCATTAGATNATTCGTACATCAAGATCATGGATGTACAATAAACTTTATCCAAACAGAAAAATGATCATCAAAGAATTCTTTCATGGTATGGAGGCCTTCGTGGTTGCAGCATCACTAGTTCCATCTTACCCATCTGAGGGTAGGTTTTAATGTTCATGATCAAAACATAAGAATAGAGCAAACTTAACGCCTAATAAAGCAAGATATGATTTATATCATCGGGGTTTTTAGCTTGATTATTGGATCTAAACTTTGAATGAGGAGATTAAGCCTACAACAGTCAGCTCAATTCCTTTGACGAGTTATGATCCTCTACTTGGATTTTGTCTCAAGTAGATTTTAAGAGTTGATCGTTGGTGAGGAATTGCTACATTACCAGAGTCAAGTGCAGGAAGAGACACCAAATCAGAAGCCTCAAACTTTTTCTGATTTACTGATTGCAACTCAAGGGGTCAACTGTAAGAGGGATGCACTTCTCACTCTGAGTTATCCTTAGAAATCTAAAAATTAAAAAAGAGTTTAATATGCCCCAAGAGTGCTTAGCCAAACTTTTTTTTAAATAGGACATCATCTACATACACTTCAACATTAATTCTTTTATAATTCAAAAAAATTATATTCATGAGATGTTGATAGGTGACCCTGGTATTTTTTAGCCTGAAAGACATTACAATGAAGAAAAAAACTCTATGTGCAGCGATAAAAGCAGTTTTCTCTGGGTCAGTCAAATGCATCTTTATCTGGTGATATCCTAAAAATGCATCGATAAAGCTCATCACGGAGTAGCCGACAGAGGAATCAACCATTGTGTCGATCCTCGGTAGGGGGTAGGTGTCTTTCAGACATGTGCTGTTAAGGTTAATGAAGTCGACACACATCCTCCACTTGTCATTGGGCTTTCAAAGAATCACCATGTTCAAGAGCTAGTAGGGTTTTGCACCTCCCTGATATAGCCCGACACTTTCAGCTTTTGAACTTCTGCTACTGTTAGTTCAACAAGCACCTTCGCGGTCGATTGAAGTTTTTGTTGCATTGATCGAGTGAAAGGGTTGATATTGAGCAGGTGGACCGTGATGTCAATTAGAACTTTGGTCATTTCCTTGGATGTATGGGTGAATACGTCTTGACGTGTGTAAGTCTAGATCAATAGGTCTCTATGGTTTGCATCAAAGTTTTCATTGATTAAAAAAAATTACCATGCTCATCCTCACTGATTGTGAACACCCGAAAGACGGTCTCACTGGTCTCGAGTCCTTCCTCCCTCTGAATTGGAATCTCGAGTGATTCCTGATCGATACTGGTGATCGCATGAAGATAGTAGCTTCTAGACTGTTCCAAATTCCCTCAGACTGTGATCATCTACTCTTCTCTTGGGCATTTTACAGCCATGAGGTAGGTCGAAGCCACTACTTGACNGTTGATATTGAGCAGGTGGACCGTGATGTCAATTAGAACTTTGGTCATTTCCTTGGATGTATGGGTGAATACATCTTGACGTGTGTAAGTCTAGATCAATAGGTCTCTATGGTTTGCATCAAAGTGTTCACTGATTTAAAAAAATTACCATGCTCATCCTCACTGATTGTGAACACCCGAAAGACGGTCTCACTGGTCTCGAGTCCTTCCTCCCTCTGAATTGGAATCTCGAGTGATTCCTGATCGATACTGGTGATCGCATGAAGATAGTAGCTTCTAGACTGTTCCAAATTCCCTCAGACTGTGATCATCTACTCTTCTCTGGGGAATTTTACTGCCATGTGGTAGGTCGAAGCCACTGCTTGATAGTTGTTCAGCAATGGTCAACCGAATATCACATTATAGGTCAGCAGGGATTCTACTACCAAAAAGCTCTCAATGTTGGTAAATTGTTTTTCTCACTCTCCCCACGAAACATGCAACGCGATCATGCCCATGGCTTCTTTCCTTTCACCTGAGAAGCTAAACAAAGAGCTGGTCAGAGTCACCAACTAGTTTATTTTGAGTCTCACTTTCTCATATACCATTTTAAACAGGATGTTGATTGAAAACCCGGTGTCAACTAAGATGTTGCCCATCTGGTAGTTGCTTATCAAGGTCGTGACAGTGTTTGCCTCGTTGTATGTCTTTGTCTTTGGTGGTGGGGGCGGTGGGTGCAAACTGCATCTGTAAAAGTGATTAGAGGCTGAGCACGAGTGTAAGAGTTGACGGAATAGACCTCCCCTGATCGACATCACTTATNATTTTGAGTCTCACTTTCTCATATACCATTTTAAACAGGATGTTGATTGAAAACCCGGTGTCAACTAAGATGCTGCCCATTTGGTAGTTGCTTATCAAGGTCGTGACAGTGTTTGCCTCGTTGTATGGCTTTGTCTTTGGTGGCGGGGGCGGTGGGAGCAAGCTGCATCTGTAAAAGTGATTAGAGGCTGAGCACGAGTGTAAAAGTTGACGGAATAGACCTCCCCTGATCGACATCTCTTAGGCGATCGGGATTATCCTCCACCTACGCCGAAGATAGCAAGGATGAACCCAGCCAGGTGGATTTGTGGATTCATTTTCTTGAACAAGTCCAACTATGGGTCCCTCTGTTGAGGCTTTTTCTCAATCGTTGTGTGCGGGCTCCAATGGCGATGAACTCTTTCAACTTTTCATCCCAGATGAGCTCCTCTAACAAAATTTTTAAGGTGACGACATTTCTTAGTATCGTGCTCGTAGTCCTGATGGTAGGCCAAATATTTTTTTGAATTGTGCAGTGCAGGTGCAGTCTTTAGTGAAGGGGCTTTGTTAAAGTAATCCTTATTTTGACACATTTAGGGATGTTGAGCCTTGCAGCTCCTGGTATATACGTGGCCGCTAGAAGTACCGAGGCGGTCGCTGCTCTGAGTGGCATCGCAGCTAACGCTGGCTAACTCGACTGCCCATCTGGTTGCCCTGAGATATCACGTCGGCGTTCAATAGTTGGTCAAGGGCTCAGCCACTATTTGTCCTTCTATCGTCATCCTAGTCCTTCAGCTTCTGTGGTCGGTGGTTGGATGCTCTTGGTTTAATTTCTGTAGACTCCACAAGGTCTTCTTCAGCAGCAATGTTGTCATTGTTTAATTCGAAGACCTCCACGAAGTTCTTTNTGGCATCGCAGCTAACGCTGGCTAACTCGACTGCCCATCTGGTTGCCCTGAGATATCACGTCGGCGTTCAATCGTTGGTCAAGGGCTCAGCCATTATTTGTCCTTCTATCATCATCCTAGTCCTTCAGCTTCTGTGGTCGGTGGTTGGAGGCTCTTGGTTTAATTTCTGAGGACTCCACAAGGTCTTCTTCAGCAGCAATGTTGTCATTGTTTAATTCGAAGACCTCCACAAAGTTCTTTGGCTTAAGTAAGTTCAATTCATACCTGAATCGCTTGTTGTGAATCCTCTATTTCATGGCGGTCCAATTGATGAGAGGCTCCAAGTTCTTCACCTCTGACATTTCCTTTTGAAATCAAATGATATAAGCTCATAGGCTTTCATTATCCCCTTGTCTTATCTTAAGCAAGGTCTCTGCATTATTCCTTGGCTTCTGTACATTAGCAAAGTGTGCCAGGAAGAGCTTATGTAATTTGAAGAACGATGGGATGACTCCATCTGATGGGCTATTAAACCATTAAACCTTGGCTTTCTTCATCATAATCAAGAGTAGCCAACATTTCATGGTGTCATCGATCTGCAGGACCCCAACCGTCGACTCAAAAGAGGTGAGGTGATTGGTCGGGACACTCTTTTCTTTGTGGGAATCGAAGTGTGAAATCTTGAGCTTCGATAGGTGTATTGTTTCTAGGATTCTTCGGAAGAAGGTGCTACCCGTAACTGTTCGAGCAAACATCCCCCCTCGATCCATCAANAGGTGATTGGTCGGGACACTCTTTTCTTTGTGGGAATCGAAGTGTGAAATCTTGAGCTTCGATAGGTGTATTATTTCTAGGATTCTTCGGAAGAAGGTGCAACCCGTAACTGTTCGAGCAAACATCCCCCCTCGATCCATCAAATGTGGGACCACTAGCATAGAGGTAGCGTTGTCTGTCGGTTGGGATTCATCTGACACCTTGGTTGTTCGGTCGACGGGCCAACCGTGGGGCGCTAGTGGATTTTTGAAGTGGGCCTTCTAGAAGCGGGTTCCTCGAGACTCCCCCACCCACCCCCACAGGCGGCAGTTGAGCACTCAACAGAATTATGGCCGCGCGAAGATCCGCAAGCTAGTCCATTATTTGTGTTTGCAATGCCTGAACCTCTTCCTATATGTCGCGGTGCACTGACTCTCTTTTGAACTCCATGGGCATTATTTCTCTCTGTAGGGATTCTCTTTCGTAGTTGGCTCCGCTAATGCACGGATCTTGATAAAATCTAATGTTCGAGAATAAAAAAGTAAAACGAAGGCAGACCCTCTGTGAGGAGATCGTGAGACCCACCTAACCGAACAATCAAAGCCATGGGAGTCAAGCTAACTAGGCCAAAACCGATAAAACNTCTTTCGTAGTTGGCTCCGCTAATGCACGGATCTTGATAAAATCTAATGTTCGAGAATAAAAAAGTAAAACGGAGGCAGACCCTCTGTGAGGAGATCGTGAGACCCACCTAACCGAACAATCGAAGCCATGGGAGTCAAGCTAACTAGGCCAAAACCGATAGAATAATGAGGCAGACAAGAAGATGACCGGGTGATCTAAGCACGAGCCATTAAACCAAAAAATGATGAGAACATTTGAGTCATCCACTGCAAGAAAACCGGCTCGACGTGATAGATTGTCCCTCAATAAAGCCGATCCAAAAAAAAAAAAACCAATTCCTCAATATATCTTTGACCATCACAAGGAGAATCCAAAAGACTCCTTGCTAGGGATCAAACATATTCAACTAGGCTAGATTAGCTGACCAAACTCTACCGACCAAACTCAATCGGTTGAGCTGATCCCGTCAACTTGAAATCAAAAGACAACCGGACGATAAAACCACACTTATAAAATCCAAAAACACACTAATACACACCCTTTCCAAACAAAAGTAAAAATATAATAAAATCGTTGATGTACTATCACTTCTAAAAATAAGAGAAACATTTTATGAAGAGGAAATCATTGAACATCATTCATTACTGTTCATCTCTCTCTCCTCCCTCCTTACACTATATTCCTCGAGTGAGACTCAGGGGGCAAACTCATATTAAAAAATTATTAAAAAATATTGGGACCCTCTAAACCATTACTTTTACTTAATGGAGTCCAAATCACTTCCAAATAAAAAATTATGAAAATCTTAACTACATTTTAACTACCAGAGTACCAGGTCAATCCTAAAGGGATTAGAATGTTTTATATATAAATATGAATTATTAGATATTAGATACATAAATAGCTAAAAATTCCATGGTGAAATGAACGCCATTGTTTGTTGAGATAAGCATCCATTCAAAACCTAAAACGAAGAAAAACTCATTTACAAAAATTCCGATCAGCGGAATCGATCAGAGCATTCAGGGGTTTGAAAAGCTGGAACCAAAAAGAAAATTTGGAGAAAAAAACCATCCATTATGATGCATGCAGGAATGAAATCAAAGCAACCACATCTCATAGCAATCATCATAATACATCAACATCTGCTCCAAAGAAACATACCCATCATCTTCAACCTCACACACATCTTCGATGGTGGATCCCTCATGCTCGAAAAGCTCAATCCCACTCGCCCTTTTCTTCACCTCCTCATCCACCTCAAATCCGGTACAATCTCTCACACTCAATCGCTTCAGATGCCTGCATCCGTCAACTATGGCAAGCAGTTCCCCTCTGCCCAACCGGCAGCTGCTTAGATCCAACCATTCCAGATTCGGAAGACAGCCCACAATCGCTGCGGCGTCTTCTTTCTTGATGGATCCCCGGAGCTTTAGCCCCTTGAATTTGTTGCAGTGGATACCGATCTGCTTCACCATCTCAGCAAGAATTGATGGCTTTGATTCCATCTCAAGCACCTCAAGCTCCTTCCACTTGCTTATCGCTTTCAACAGTTGTTCCTCATCCTC
Source organism: Phalaenopsis hybrid cultivar (assembly GCA_002079205.1). Lineage (NCBI taxonomy): Eukaryota > Viridiplantae > Streptophyta > Magnoliopsida > Asparagales > Orchidaceae > Phalaenopsis > Phalaenopsis hybrid cultivar. The sequence goes on along the minus strand of JXCR01145101.1, from coordinate 134,338 downwards.
CGATTCAACCCTAGGGAGTATCAGATTCCTCAGCTTCGGGCACCTATATTAGATCGGAAATCATCAGCCCCGCCTAATCGTCTCCAAACTATGTAACAATTTAATGAAATAGAACTTACTCATCGGACGCGAGGGATAGATCTTGTTTCGAAACGGAAAAGTGCGAAGGGAATCGGAGATCAACGGCGGCACCACGGGCATGGTCCAGCGCGAGCTTGAAGAAGCCGGAAAATGACAAGCGCGGAACCGAGAGCGCCAGGGCCAAGGGGCTTGACGAATTGAACTCTAGGTAGCGAAAATCAAGGATTCGCTGGCAAAGAGGGTCGAAGGAAGCTTGATTCCAAGATTTGCAGACGAAAGAGACGGCGGTGATGAGATCTTCGAGGCCGAGTCTAGAGAAAATGTTGACAAGGCAATCCGTCTGCATCCCCTCCCATCCTCTTAGCTCCATTATTAGGGATTTGAGCCTTTAGTTTCTGCGTGTTCCGAATTCCTTGTGTTTGAGGTGGTGGAAGACGGAGTTCAATGCGGTATTTAAACAAACAGGTGCACTGTATACCGCTCTGGAAAGGGAACTGCGCCCTGGAATGGTTTAATTAATGTCGCACATCGCGGTTGTATGATAGTGATCGTAGAGCGCACGTAATGATGTGTGGCTGTGATTGGAGAGCGCATGCAGCTCTGCATGCGCTCTCCGCACGCAATAATCGCTCTATAGAATACATATGGCTTTCGATCTTCATTATTTATCACAACAAATATGTAATTTAGTGGGTTTCATTTTTAAGTTTTTGTAAAGATAGATCAATCGACGGTGAAGATCGGATACCAAGTTCATAACTTTTCCCAAAATGAGAAGTCAGTTAGAGCTGTGGGGTCCACTGTTATTGCCTGCATTTTATTTTTAATTATTTTCTTTTTGTATTTATGGAGAAAAGCTGAGCTGTGCTTCTAGAAACCCCACGCTTTATCGCTACTAGAAGGTTTATTTTATTTTTTTTATTTTTGTAGTTAATTATTTATAAAATTCTATGAGCTGCATCTTGTTTTATAATAAAAATATGTGATGTATAATTATGAAATGAGCCATCATTTCAAGATCAATGGCCTATCTCAAGGCATGATCCCCCGTAGCTTACATCAAATATTAAACTATTGTGATGTTTAATTACTTAATGAATTTGATAGCAACGAGACAAGTTTTTAATAAATTAGGTAAAATAAAATATTATACTTCATTACATAAAGAATTTCAATCTTTGTGTGCGTAAAAATTGTCGACGTGAATCGATGATGGTGGGGAAATCAAGGTATCGGGTCATAAGCACAAGATCCAAGTAGACCATTTAATGGTGGATAGCTCGGTCGGTGCCACCCGACATATTGTGATGGGGAGATTCAACTGGCTGGTCACGCTTACAGTCCCGAACCACCTAAATTTTTCACAAGGGTGCAAGACTGCAACATATTGACCGACCGACGTCTTACTTTTGCAGACATGATCAGCACTCGACGGGTAGCCTTAGTCGAATAAATTCAAGCACGTCGACCAGCTGGTTACCGCCACATTTGAATTCAAATTATAATATAGATTTGACAACAAATCATCCTGATTGAATTGTATCAAGGACGGTTTCAATAACCGTTCTCTTATTTCTGTGATTGTATAGATATGCATCTATATATAGGAGGCAAAAGAACAAGTAAAAAAGACCTCTTCTCGTTTCTCTACGGCTTCCTCAATTAATCTCTCTCTCATTCTCCTTTTCCCGGATCTAACTCTCAAAGCATGTTTTCACAAAGAACAATCCAGGATTCAAGATCCTGAAAAGTAGTGCAGTGATCGTATAACTTGCTATCTAATGTTTCCATATATTTTAAATGATATAGGAATTTATTTGATTATGCTTTGGTACCACTCAAAAGCATAATGCGTATTATATTTGAATGTCTATGTGGTAAAGTAAATATTTAGAAATAAATGTATTACTAATAATTTTATAAATTGNTGCAGTGATCGTATAACTTGCTATCTAATGTTTCCATATATTTTAAATGATATAGGAATTTATTTGATTATGATGTGGTACCACTCAAAAGCATAATGCATATTATATTTGAATGTCTATGTGGTAGAGTAAATATTTAGAAATAAATGTATTATTAATAATTTTATAAATTCTCATATTCTTTAAGTAGTATCATATTCAATATAATGTTGGTATTCAAGTATATTATTAAATCAAAGTGGAAAGACCTTTAACGAATTGACCGAAAAGAACATTTTCTCATGTCATGGCTTGAAATCATGTCACAAGAAAAAATTAATCAAATGCGGTCTTTGATCTATGATACTAGACGTGGCACTAACCCAAACTACTACATGCTTATTTACCTTCCGACTAACTAAANCCATCCTCTTAGCTCCATTATTAGGGATTTGAGCCTTTAGTTTCTGCGTGTTCCGAATTCCTTGTGTTTGAGATGGTGGAAGACGGAGTTCAATGCGGTATTTAAACAAACAGGTGCACTGTATACCGCTCTGGAGAGGGAATTGTGCCGTGGAATGATAATTAATGCCGCGGTTGTATGGTAGTGATCGGAGAGCGCACGTAATGATGTGCGGCTGTGATTGGAGAGCGCATGCAGCTCTGCGCGAACTCTCCGCACGCAATAATCGCTCTATAGAATACATATGGTGTTCGATCTTCATTATTTATCACAACAAATATGTAATTTAGTGGGTTTCATTTTTAAGTTTTTGTAAAGATAGATTAATCGACGGTGAAGATCGGATACCGAGTTCATAATTTTTCCCAAAATGAGAAGTCAGTTAGAGCTGTGGGGTCCACTTATATTGCCTGCATTTTATTTTTAATTATTTTCTTTTTGTATTTATGGAGAAAAGCTGAGCTGTGCTTCTAGAAACACCACGCTTTATCGCTACTAGAAGGTTTATTTTATTTTTTATTTTTGTAGTTAATTATTTATAATATTCTATGAGCTGCATCTTGTTTTATAATAAAAATATGTGATGTATAATTATGAAATGAGCCATCATTTCAAGATATGATCCCCCATAGCTTACATCAAATATTAAACTATTGTGATGTTTAATTACTAAATGAAATTTGATAGTAAGGAGACAAGTTTTTAATAAATTAGATAAAATAAAATATTATACTTCATTACATAAAGAATTTCAATCTTTGTGTGCGTAAAAATTATCGACGTGAATCGATGATGGTGGGGAAATCAAGGTATCGGGTCATAAGCACAAGATCCAAGTAGATCATTTAATGATCTATAGCTTGGTCGGAGCCACTCGACATATTGTGATGGGGGATTCAACTGGCGGGCCACGTTTACAGTCCCGAACCACCTAAATTTTTCATGAGGGTGCACGACAGCAACATATCGACCGACCGACGTCTTACTTCGGCAGACATGATCGGCACTCGACGGGTAGCCTTAGTCGAATAAATTCAAGCGCGTCGACCAGCTGGTTACCGCCACATTTGAATTCAAATTATAACATAGATTTGACTACAGATCATCATGATTGAATTGTAATAAGAACGGTTTCAATGACCGTTCGCGCATTTCTGTAATTGTATAGATATGTCTCTATATATAGGAGGCAAAAGAACAAGTAAAAAGACCTCTCCTCGTTTCTCTACGGACTTCCTCAATTAATCTCTCTCTCAACCTCCTTTTCCCGGATCTAAACTCTCAAAGCATGTTTTCACAAAGGACAATCCAGGATTCAAGATCCTGAAATCCTGAAAAGTAGTGCAGTGATCGTATAACTTGCTATCTAATGTTTCCATATATTTTAAATGATATAGGAATTTATTTGATTATGATGTGGTACCACTCAAAAGCATAATGCATATTATATTTGAATGTCTATGTGGTAGAGTAAATATTTAGAAATAAATGTATTATTAATAATTTTATAAATTCTCATATTCTTTAAGTAGTATCATATTCAATATAATGTTGGTATTCAAGTATATTATTAAATCAAAGTGGAAAGACCTTTAACGAATTGACCGAAAAGAACATTTTCTCATGTCATGGCTTGAAATCATGTCACAAGAAAAAA
>JXCR01145101.1:78492-130127 GCA_002079205.1 Phalaenopsis hybrid cultivar | reverse complement strand
TATATATATATATATATATCTTAAGAGAATGGCTGAAAATTGCTGAAGGCTATGATACGAGCCCCTCCTTCCCCTTATGTATCTAATCATTCGTTCCTGCACTGCAAAGTAGATGCACTAAGGCGGGCTCAAACTTGTGACCCTAAAGGACTCGTGATTGACAAGTCTTTGGTTCTGAACCTGTGATCACAGGGACTCGGGACTAATCCGATGAGATTTTTGTGTTATTAACGGATTTGGGTCTGTTGTACATTTATTTTTTTGTGGGTAAATCGGGGGGTTGATAATGCAATTATCATCCCTTTGGCATTGAATTAATTCGACAAATACTATATGTGTCTTATTTACGTCGATTTAGCGTTGATTTTTGTGGAGACTCCACATGCGTCCTAATTTGGCATTGTAAAAACTGGAAGTCAACGATAGTGTCAGATCATCCTTGGATTAGCGACAGATAATAACGAACACGGAAAATAATTGATGTTTGAAAGTCAAAATTTTTTATGCAACACTTGCAAAAATTAGACGCAAACTCGTATCATAGAAAAAAAATATATAAAAAATAATTGCATTTTCACAACATTGACACAGCTGTTAATCCACATCGCAGCAGCAATTTATCCAACCGCACCAACACAGATTATAGCTCAAATTAATATAAATATTTTAAAGTTAAATAATGTAACAAATTTTTCTAAATAAAAATAATAAAATCAACCAAAAAATTCAAAGTAAATGTTCAAAGTAATGTTAAAAAATTAAAAAAAAAAAAAAACATAAAAAGTCACTCCTACTCGTCATTTCCCTTCTCCTCCTCCTCCTCTAGGGATGGCATCAACTAAGCGCTTCGCCATGCACGCTATAGAGTCCTTGACCTTATATTGGTCTTCTAGCATCTATTCATGCCAATAACTGAGCACTTCGTTCATTGCAGCGACCTACATGGCAAGAGCATTATGATTTGGTTGTAAGGAGCTCGGGAAACTCAATATTGCATGTAATAGATACAAGTTATAATAGATATATTGTGTACGTGTGCATTGTAATTTGTTATGAATATTTTGGATTTGAAATTCAATTCTCAAGCTATCTCATTTATTTATTTGTTCTAACATACTTATATTCTAGAGACGTATGGAGATGTGGTTTTAACCCTTAAGTTAGCTAAGTTTTAGGCATGCTTATTGTTTATGTGTTAATTACATTATTAAGACATTATTATGTGAACTTCACAATTATTCTTCTTGGATTTATGCTTGCATCTTGGCATATCTATGTATTAACAAGTTACATAGGATACGTGCTATTCCATATTGTGTAATTTTGATTCACACATATAGGCCGGCGTGCACGCTCGCGCATGTGCCCGTGCGCACACACATACTTAAACTCGTTCTCACGCAACATCACACAGCCTGCAGATGAAAGGGCTTGAACTAAGCCACTACACCAAGGTGGATTGCATATTAGGTAGCTTACATATATCCTAGAAGTAACTACTATTATAAAGCTCTCATGTATGCATCATATAATGTATTTAGTTTACTCTAGGAACATCTACATATCATACAAATTACTGTACATTTAGATCCCTCAAACAAAGCGAGACTAGATTTCCCAACATATTATAAAGCTCTCATGTAATAAAAACTGTTTTCTTTAATATAGTTTTTTATATATATTTAAATTTTAAATTTGACTAAAATTAAACAAATCTTAAATGAAAAATTACTGTACATTTAGATCCCTCAAATAAAGCGAGACTAGATTTCCCAATCAATGTCATTTGAGCTCACTCATGGCCACACTTACCAACATACCTAGGTGTTGTGATCTGACACACAACGTAGATGTTTTTTTAGTTTAGGGTAAAGTGAAGTAGGTTTTCATATACTTGGCTATTATTCTTTATTTTTAATCTCTAAATATGTAATTTATGCTTGCTTTATTTATGTTTTATTGGGTTTGATATTTGTATACTAGCTTAAGTTTATATGCGATTTTCTTCCAAGGAGGTATGCTCACAATGGGGAAAGCAACAAGAAAATATTACCATATGCTCTTCAATTAGTGCTAGAGAACTGATTCCCCCACTAGCATAACTCATTATAATGCTTACATGCGATTGATATGCTTGTGCACTAACCCTTTATTTTGTAGGTTATCGACGCTGTAATTTTATGACTTTATATGTACTTTCTAAAGCCCTATTTTTGAGTTTGTAATAAAAATAAGATACATGTATAGGTTCTTTGAAGGGGATGATTGGAACAATACATTGGAGAAGACTAGGTGTTACTTGGTTGTCTTATACATTTGTTTTAGATTACCAATTATTATTATAGGATTGGGATGTATGTGAGGATCCAAACCAACCATTTGTCAATATTATGGGATATGTTACAAATCCAACAACAACATATCTTTTATTTATTTTGTTATTATTTATGTGCTCTATTTTTATTATGAATGTGTAATGTATTTATTATTATTATAATTATTTTTTGCATTATTGATGCTTCTCAATTGTTTGGGTCACGATAGTAGAAGTAGAATCTTAGGATAAAACAATCTCTTTACTCAAAAATTAAAATCATGACTAACATTCTTAAATAAAATTTAGGCTCAAATAATCAAATCTTCATAGTTAAATACTATCTATATGTTTTTCTAATGTTTGGATTACAAACTTAAAAGATTTCATATTTAGATTTAGGGTTTTTAATAAGATTTTGAATTGCAGATCATTATTTAGGCTTTCTACATCTATCATAATAGAGAGCTCTTCTCCAGAGTTAAGCCAGGGTTGGATTATATTGATAACATTACTAAAACATGCCTAAATAAGTAGAACCAAAATTTAAGGAATAGTTTACTTATATTATCTACATGTTCCTTGGGAAATATCCTAACTTTATACATTGATATGAGCTAAATTTACATAGTTTATTACCTTAAATCCCATATTATCTCACTTATTTATTATGATATTACACTTGAAAATGGTATTTATATTGGGTGTGCAAGATACATGGTCTATGCCACCTAGGGAAGAAAAAGAGGTAAAGCGGAGAGCAAAAAGAGTGAAAATCAAGATTTATGACAAGCAACCCTACATTTACGCTTTTGCGCCTGCACTTGCACTTACCTGTGTCTACATGTGCACTCTGTGTGCTCGCACTTATGCACATCCATCCACACATCTGCAAGTGCATGCCATCAACACCTTATGTGCATGCACTTGCACCAACCGCTACCGCATGCTCCTTGCACTCATGCTCTCCTGGCATCTTTGCGCTCCCGCTGCTATTGTCGCACCCACAATAGCCCAGTACACGGATGCACATGTCCGTAACAATAGTCTGCACTTTTCAAGTTGCACGCACGTTCTTGCAGCCGCCCACACATTTGATTGTCTGTGCGCGCACCCGCACGTCACATGAGCAGTCAGGCGTGCATGTGCATTCACTCAACATTGCAGTGAGATTAAAGTTTTGAATTTCACAATTTGATTTATTTGGATAATTTGTATGTCTATTTTGGACTCTAATGCAGTATCTAAGTATATAAACTAATTTTATTATTATAGAAGCACTTTTGACTCTATAGACTAAGCCTCTATGGTTTGGGAAGTCTTTAGAGCTCTAGGGGTTTCTTCCTTGGATTTGCTCAAAAGAATATGTTTTCATTTTTTCCCTATTTCTCCCACTTTTCATGTTTGTTTTCAGGGATTTGATGATATTGTACGGGGAGATTGAGTGCATATCTATGAGAGAGATCCATAGACATTTGGATTGAAAGGATTGAACTACAACATATTGTAATGATCGATTGGCTCTGTAGTGAGTTCTTTGCACTTATTACATTGTTTTCTTTTTTTTTTCCTTCAATAACAAAGTTGTTCATGTTAACTTTTCTCATGCAATGTATTTAATTTTGTTTCATACTCCTACGATGTAAGGCACTTGGTTTTCTTATGATTTTCATTCTATAGATTTTTTATTTTCTTGATGCCTTTTGGTGCATGAAGTCTTAATGTTGATGTGTTAACTTTCTGATCATAATTTACTTTTTATCAAACACTAAAAAAATGTTGAAATCCATCACAAGCTATAACTTTTATCTAGTATGTAGTGGAAAAGATTAGGTTAACTACAATAATCTGATAGAATAGACATACCCGTGGTCCACCTTGGCAACAAGATCAACACCAACCTCCCCAAAAGTGGAGTTGATGATCACTAGTCTGGTGATCCAGACATCTACATCAAAAGGCAATATAAAGCATGATCCAGTAAAAGGAAATTCACCCAACAAAAATCCTTCATAATCATGTTTCATGCCTAGTTTAAAGTGGTGAAAGATAATTCTTCACACCAATCTTTTGTCCCTCACCTAGAGGAGAATGGTCGGCGACACCCTACACACCGAACGACGCTGAGAAATCTGTTGTCTCTCGTACAACACCCATAGTGGTTACTTTAGGTGTCCCGGGAAGCTCCAAAGCACCATTCGCTCCTTCCTATGCTCCCGATGTTGGAGTTTGAGTAGGAGTTGTCGAACTAGTTGGTCATTCCTTCAGATGGCCACTCTTCTCCACTAGAGATACTTTTGTTAGATGACCTTTCTCCTAACGGTCCCCTTCTCTCGGGCGGCTCTCCTCCACCTACACCTTCTCACTAAGTCGATCAAGGAGCGAGTCTGGCAACCCCACAAGATCCTTCGGGTCAGGTCTCTTCTCCCTCATCGCCGAGACTTTTTTGCCTCCACTCTCCTTCTGGGTGGGACATAGTCTCTCACCTCAGGCCCTCGAAAGCCCTCCAGTAAGCAACTTTGTTCTACTTGTCAGCCTGAGATAACAACTCATTAAGCCTACTTACAATCAGAATTCAAACAGATCGAGGGAATAATATCAGAGGAAGATGAAAAAAGTGCACCCCTTACTCCATATTTATAAGAATCACGAGCATGGAATTCAAGGGGAGTTCAATTATTGCAATGTTAAATAATAATAAACACTGGTCACTTCTTTGTATTAACTTTTCTGATTATTATCACATTGTAACTTTCAAGAAATAAAAGAATCAATAAACTAAATATGTACATAAAAATGTGTTAGCATGAACCTCGATGCAATCTGACAGCTCAAGAATTAGTGACATGATAAAGCAGGACACACTATAAAATAGCCTAGAGGCCTAACAAAATTGATTGGCGTATGCTCGTCAGAGTTCATCCGAAACAACCCAACAATACACATTTAGATGACAACCTCTGCTCGAAAGTACAAGTCTACTCAACCGATAAGAATTCTCTCGGTGGTAATTGAGGACTGAAGACCTCCCCAACTTATCCGCTCAACTAATATTAGTCGATCAGATTGACCTTGTTGACTGTCTTCAGAAAACCTGTAGGTTGCCTGTCATGGAAAGTCTGACTGACCGACAACCTCATTTAAAAGGCCGTCCAACGGCACTGATCAATTCACCTCTTCGATNCGGTGGTAATTGAGGACTGAAGACCTCCCCAACTTATCCGCTCAACTAATATTAGTCGATCAGATTGACCTTATTGGCTGTCTTCAGAAAACCTGTAGGCTGCCTGTCATGGAAAGTCTGACTGACCGACAACCTCATTTAGAAGGCCGTCCAACGGCACTGATCAATTCACCTATTGGACCCCAATCGATCGAGCTAGAGAATGACAAAGTCCTGAGCCCACAGGGTTATACTTCTGAGAATAGCTTATACAACCCTCCATAAAGCAATGTTATAAATATAATTTTCTTTCACTGTTTTCCCTCTCCTATAAATAAAGTGGTCTTTTCCTGAAATAAAACGTTTTGTCTCTCACTTTCGCTCTTATATCTTCACATAATAAGGGACTTCATTCTCTTCACCCTCTCCATGTACCAAAAATATTTGATAATACAAAAAGAGTCACAAGAGCCCAAAAATATTCCATTTTGACCTAGAGGAGCAATTCACCATCTCTCTCGTGCTTCAAATGCCATAATCCCCCTGGTGCGCCTCCTGCTGAATAAATTAGGATTCAACAAATACTAAATATTTTTTAGTGGTTATAAGCATATAAATGAGTAAAAATATTTATGATATTTTTTTTTATAGTAACAATTCCATTTCAAAGACAATTATGATAGCTCCTTTCAAAGATCATTATTACGGAAAATATTTGCGTACATAAGACGTACGCAGCGTTGCGTACGTCAGGAGTTATTCAGGGGATACAGGGCAGTTATGTCTAGGTTATACCCCCTGTAACCTCCGTGTAACTCCCCTATAACCTCCGTGTAACTTATTTGTACTCATGAAACTACAGAAGCGCAGAACTCATTTGTAGTTTACAGGTAGTTTACAAAGAAGTTATATGGAGATTACAAATGAGTATAACCCCCTATACCCCCTGAATAACTCGTGGACGTACGTTTTATGTGCACAAATATTTTCCCATTACTATACATCTGATCACTTTAATATTAAAAAAAAAAAAAAAGTATATGCCAAATATACTAAAAATAAAGCCTTGTCTCAAACCAAAAAGAAGGGCTGCTATTTTCTTCGGAGAAACGTCTTTACTAACAAACGCCAGTTAACTGCTGCCATCCCATTATTTCTAGAAACACACAACATCTTCTCTTTTATCGCCATCCAATTCCTAAGAAGCCAGTCAATGAAATCCCATCTAGCTTCTCGGCCCTACAACCTTGCAACGCACATAGTTACCGTTATTTCTAGAAACACGAAAATTCTTTTTTCTACAAGAAGAAGAGACAAACCCAAGTCCTGAGAAGCCATGAAAAGCGTGTGAGCATCTCCCTGTTTTCCATCTCGGCAGCGCATCACCAGTTTTTATCCCAACGAACCGTCTACCACCTTCCAGAAACCATGGAAGTCAAGCGCAGGGAAAAAAAAAAAAATAAGAGAAAAAGTTGATCCCCAAAAATTGGAAAAGTTCTGTCTGTACTCTGAAAGTAGCTTTACGCTCGAACATTAATGTTCTTGCATAATGTGTGCTTCGTCATGGAGGTTATTGAATAGAAATTCGTATAGTTTACTTCAATAATCTCGAAATAATCCTGAAATAACCTCCGCAATTCCACTTCAATAATTTAAAATAGCACCGCGGAATATATGAGTTTCTCTTCAAAAACACTGAATAACCAAGAAATAATCCCAAAATAGTCTCAGCGGTCTTATTTTAAGGTTATTGAAAGGGAATTTTAGAGGTTGTTTCGGAGTTATTGCGGAGTTAACAGTTTCATTTTAATATTTTTTAGGTAGGCCCGATATAGCACACATAACAGTATATTATTAGGAGTCCGCACGTAGAGCTATATCCGAAGTCCGCACAGAAACTTTTTCGGTCTGAAACAGATTCATTGGACTGAAAACCCTTCGCTATATTGGGCCTCGACAATCTTAGAACCACGGTCCCATTCTACAAATCTTGGAATCAAGGCTGTATGGACCTCCTTCGCCGTTGAATTCCTGTTCAGTGCCACTTAACGTTAATCCATTGAACACATTGGTCTCCGGATTAGCATTCGAGTTTGCCATTCCACGATTCATTCCTGTGGTGGCACTGCTGCTCTTCGGTTCTCCTCACTCTTGTTTTGCTAGAGAGTAAGATTTATCACTCACTTCTGATACTTCATTCTAAGAAATAATGCTGTGCATTCAAATTTGAGTTAAGGAAAAAGGACAAAATTCAGGCAAACTCATTAGCAAATAGGATCTGCTGAATCCGAATTTGACATTTGAGTCAAACCCAATGAATAGAGTATAGAACAGGAAGAATAGAGAGAGAGAGAAAGAGAGGGAGAGAGATTGAATGCATAGAAGGTTAAAAAATCAAGCCTTTTTACTGCTGATTCACTAGGTATAAATGGCTCCCTATTTGTAGGCAAAGAGGGATACAGTAGGTACAATAATTACCTTCTTGACCCTTCTTTAATAGNACGATTCATTCCTGTGGTGGCACTGCTGCTCTTCGGTTCCCCTCACTCTTTTTTTGCTAGAGAGTAAGATTTCTCACTCACTTCTGATACTTAATTCTAAGAAATAATGTTGTGCATTCAAATTTGAGTTAAGGAAAAAGTACAAAATTCAGGCAAACTCATTAGCAAATAGGATCTGCTGAATCCGAATTTGACATTTGAGTCAAACCCAATGAATAGAGTATAGAACAGGAAGAATAGAGAGAGAGAGAAAGAGAGGGAGAGAGATTGAATGCATGGAAGGTTAAAAAATCAAGCCTTTTTATTGCTGATTTACTAGGTATAAATGGCTCCCTATTTATAGACAAAAAGGGATACAGTAGGTACAATAATTACCTTCTTGCCCCTTCTTTAATAAGGCTATTACAAAGTAATTTGGTAAAAGTAAATAGATAAATATTTAATACATGTGTAAATGGCTAAGTAAATAAGTATTCAGCTCGGCACTTCAGCCAATCAATCATTTATGGTCCATAACCTTTGAGTTGGCGAGAGGCCGCTCGATGAGCTCTATTGGGTCTAAGTAATCGACCGACTGAATGCTTGTTGATCCCGATTTTATATTTCAATATNCAGCCAATCAATCATTTATGGTCCATAACCTTTGAGTTGGCGAGAGGCCGCTCGATGAGCTCTATTGGGTCTGAGTAGTCGACCGACTTAATACTTGTTGATCCCGATTTTATATTTCAATACAATGTATGCGGTAATATTCTTAATTTTTTTCTTACTTATAGTTCTTACTTTGCAACAGCTCCAAAAACTTGATCCTCAGCAACAGCTGCCGAAAACTTGACTTCGAAGCAAATAAGAATACAATTTTTATATTTAAATATGGGATACCCCGCAAGTATACATATTGTTATCAAGTAATATAAGACTTTTTGTTTAAGCCCCGAACATCAAACCCACTGGGACAATTAACAATATGCAACTAAAGTCAGAAGAAATTAGATAACAAATTCTACCTAGCAAAATACTCTTACTCAAACTGTAGATGCAATAATAGGAATGAAAGTTTGATTCATTTTTGTAATTTTTTTATAATTGAAAGCAAAATAAACAACTAATTAAACTTAACTATATATTTCTAAGATGAAGACAATATAAATAAAATATATTTTTTTTTATCATGAATCAGTAACAAGTGTAGGAATTCTGTTGTGGAAGTATTCAAATTGTGTTGTGTCAAATAGAAGTAATAATATTCTTTACCTTTACTAGAGATGTTATAAAGAACATTGGCTAATTTAAAGTTTGAATAGTCTTGAAGACGAGTTAGGCAGGGAACATATTAGCTCTCACTCTAGAGTTTCCTCTTCTCCCTCCACCCGAGGACTAACATCTCGTACCAAAACCTAAAACTATAAATCAAATTGGAGGTTTTAGTCTGTCAATTTAAAGTCCTCTAATTCTACACTCTTTAAATTTTATTTCTCTAATTCTTTGCACTCAATCATATGAATTACATTCTCATCCATACAATCTCATATAATTCTTATCATTTGTTGATTAAGAAAGTATCATCCCAGATCTTATATTTTCTCACAGTAGATATAACATCTTAATTGGTTAAATCAAGAAGTAAATGAAATACAATGTTTAAAATCATTACAACTTATTCCAACATTAAAGATTAATACTTCATACAACTTTCATCCAATACTTAATCACTTATCATTTTAAGAAAAAAAAATAAAGAAAATTACTCAAAATTCATGGAGAAAACACAGCCACACTTAAGTTTAAAAATAGAATTCATACAAACAAACAAGAAGTCTAAATTAATACGAAATGTTGTCACAAAGATAAAAAACTTATCTCAAATCCGCTCCACCAAAGTCTTGAAGTTCCTTTGAATCTCTTCCTTCACTTACAATACAAACTATAACTTGAAATAGAAGAAAAGTGGCGGCGACAGCTATGGGCGGCGGCGTGTGTGGGTGACTAGAAGGGGGTTGGCCCTCTTCTCTTCTTCAATCCAAGTCTTCTTTTATAATTTTTCAAAAGGTGTCTTAGTGTCTCTTCAAAAAGTGTTCACATTCAATAAATCTTCCAAGATTTGTCTACTTTCAAAAGCCAATTGAATGTATTTTTGTGTCTATTAACTATTTCCCATGTTTTCGCCAAGGGTTGCTTCAAAAATTTGTCCAAATTCATTGAATCATCAAATAACTACTTCTGACGCTTAAGCGCGATGTACTGGGTGCTTAAACGCGGTCTTCTTTGTTTTACTAGTGGGTAAGCGTGAATTCTGGGCGCTTAGGCGCCACAGTTCTTTAGCACACCTTTTTCATTTTTACTCCAAATTTGATCATTTTTTACTCTTTTCAAAATTTTTCATCCATTTGATTGTACCTGAAAGAAAAACACACAAATACCTTCCATTAAAGCGTAATATCTTAAAAATATGTACAAAAATATGTACATAAAGACTAAATATTTTATGTTTATCAAAATCCTCCAAACTTAAAATATTACTTGTCCTCAAGTGACACTCCAATCTTTTCAAACCAATGTAAGTAGATTATGTAATATGTGTTTCTTTACGATATTCTAAAATTTTGATCTAGAAATATAGTAATGCAATTTAGAAAAAATATTAGTACATGAGACCAATTTAGAGTTTAGAAACTTTTATTGTAAAGAAGTCTGAAAATACGAGTTTCTATCTAGTTCAGAAATACTTGTAAATTCTCCAAATATACAATTTAGGCATTATATTTTCTCAGCTTAAAAATTTTTAGTAAGAATAATTATACTTACTATATTATATCATTAAGCTTAAGAGTTTGTCAAGTCTTACACTTAAAAAGATTTGATGTGAAACTAATTTTTTATTAGACGCTAATCCTCAAGCTTCTTTTCCCTTTTCAACTTTTTTTTTCATGATGAGGATTGTTGTATCTGGATAGACCTTTAATGATTTTGAATTTCACTCATCCTTTCCTAAAGTAAAGTTTTGATATAAATCTTTTACATAAAAAACATAATAATAGTTTTGAAAATTATTTTTAATGAAAGAAATTTAAGTGTTGAAAGTAAAAGTCTAACCCATCTAAATTTATCAAAAAATACAATTTCTCTTATTAAAGATAGTACACACTATTTATCATTTCCACACTAAAAATTTTTAATCTTAAGTTTTTCTTCCTTATTAGAGGTTTCAACTAAATTCTCTTACTCATTTCTATGTTCAAAATTTTACTTCCCTAATATAACTTCATATAAATAATCATTTTTTTTCAAAATCAAATTTAAGTAAATTTGAAAACAAATAAATTTCAAGTTTTAGAAAAATTTTCACCCCCCCCCCCCCAAACTTAATTTTTTAATAAGATAAAATATTTTAGTATCATATTTTTATAGGCAGGAATGAAAATTAAAAATAACATGCTTACATGATTTTTTTCTTACATCATAAATATTCAAGTACAAAAATTAAAAATAGGAGTAAAAATTTAATTGATCAAATTTTAATTTAATTTTAATATATAGAGATTCATTAGACTTCTATGTAGTGGAGAATAACATAAAAGCAAACAATTACATTTACCAACATTCACAACTGCAACATAAAGAAAATACTTGGTTGTAAATTAAAAATTTTAAACATAAAGCTTTTAAGTGAAAGTTAGTAATACTCTAAACCTTCCTAAAATTCATTATTATGAAGTTAGTAATACTCTAAAACTTCCTAAAATTCATTATTATGTTCAACACCAACTAACTAAATACACTAGACAACAGAGTTATAACAACTAATACCATTAAAACAAAATATAATTACTCACAATAACATAAATAAATCACAGCAGTGTCTAACAAAACAAAAGTAGCAGTCTGAACAAGTACATCTCAAAACAAAACAATAGTACATCATAATTGTACCACACAAAGTTCACAACAATAAACAAAAAAAACTAATCTACAGTACTCAGCATAATCTTCCTCCTCTTCATCATCATCACTATCATCACTTTACCAGAAAGCAGTAGGCTCATATGATGGATATTTTGGATATGAAGGGAAAACTACACTTCAGTCACCTCTTATGAGGTTTTCCAAAGATGAATAGAATTTCTCCTCATAATCACTATGTCTTCTCATATATCCATTCATAAGATCTACAAAATTCTCTAAATTTAACACTTTATCCACAATATAATTAATATTATCCATCATTCTTTGCAATAATTGTGACTGCAAATCAGATCCAGAAGTCTGACTTTGTGATGCCGAAGCATGTGAGGTAGAACACGAGAAGTAGAGGCACCTGAACTGCTAGAAAATCCACATCTCCAGCCAAAGATCAAGTAATGTGAATAAGACTTCACATTAACACTTGTAATGGGCTTTAAAGGCTGCAGTATCTCTTCCCAACTATTAATTCTAACACATGCTTGCTAATGCTCAGATTTTTTGTGTATTATTTTTTCAAATATTTTTCAATATTTCAAAACACTCACGACAAAACTTATAATAAATATGCAATTCAATCCCAATAAAAATAACTTTAGTAAAATTAATTTTATCTTTTAAAATTTTTAAACTACCAAACTCATAATAATAATAACGCAAGCATACGTATCGCTCAAGTAATAAAGAGCTCTAATGGAGTCCTAAATATCAATTTCACAGGGAAGTTGTAAATGCTTATGAATATAATGTAAAACACAATTCAAACTTTAAAATGTAAGTAAGAAATTCAAATCTAAAGTGATTCGCCTTTGGAATTTTTCTTGAGGAAACTTAGTCGATGGACGCTCCTGACTCATATAATGTACACATTAATTATTGGTGGGTCCCTTATGAGCACGCTGCCTTTGTCCTGTCAGATTTCTTCTAGATTATTTCTATCATGTTTTTATTTTACATATCTAGTTCTTTGATTCTTCTAGTTCTCGGCAGTTAAATTGTACTAAAAATAAGATTATGTACTATAAAAATGGATAATATTTTGTGATTACTATAATGATGCAAAAATTAAGCCTCCCTTGAATTCTGTGCCCACAATTTCTATAAATACAAAATGAAGGGTGCTTTTTCTCCAAACATTCTTTAATTTCTTTGCCCGATCTGTCTAATTTTCAATCTCCAACATGATTAATGAACCAATACCCAAGGCTAGTAAGTTTGGAAAAATTGCATATTAGATGGCTACTTTGGGTATGAGGCACGAGATCAGCTCCCAGTCGTAAGAGGGAGTGGAGGCAGAAGGTGGTGGCGAGATAATGACTAAGGCATGTTGACCTCACTTTTGGTGAGGTCTAGTTTTCTCTTAGAGCTTAGGATCTAGCCAGAGAGTTTTTCTTATTGACTATCCTAGAAGACTAGTGATGGGACCCACCTCACTTAGAAATTTTTTCCACCTCTTGACTCCTTTGTGGAGTCTCACATTGTTGGTCTCAAATCCTCAACACTTGGTTGAGTTGGTTTAGACCAACACGATGAGGTCTTATAAACTAAGTTCCTATAGAGTCACAAGGCCTTAGTGAAGCTCTTTATGACTTGGACATTCGCCTCACACCACATACACATTCAACACACACCACTACAACTCACGTACACTACATACATATTAACATATATCACATCATAAACCCTATAAAAAATTCACACACAACCCATACATTACTATATTTGATATCACCCCATACCTCCCCCACACATCACTCACTTCACCTTTCATACACATTCATGTCACCCTACATACACATTAACCTCAGTCCACACACTTACACCTCTCTACACTTTACCATGAACCAAACTTCTTCCTAATTGCCCCATATATCCCAAAATTCTCAAAACTACTCAAAATTAACAAAATACCCTAATCCCACCAAATTGACCAAAATCACCCAAATTTTATTAAATTGCAATTTACGAAAACTCCTTAAATTTTAAAATTTCAAACCCAATTCCCATAAACTCTAAATTCAAATTCATTTTAACCCTACCCAAAAATCAACTCCATACCCTAAATTCACCAAATTTGAACCAATATGCCAAGTCTAATTTCAGCAAATTTATGTCCTAAACATCATCATGATGGATTAAAGGCCTCATGAAGTTCAACATGGCTAATTTTCAATATTATTTACATTAAATAAAAATCCCAAAATCACTACCCTTCATAACCCATTTTAAAAGCCCACTAAACAAAGTCCAAGTTCCAAATTCACTTCAAACAAAAGCCCACATGACTAATTTCAGCCATATATGATCAAACTAATCAACCTTAAATTTCAAGGTCCTATGATTAAATCAATCAAAATGGAAGCCACCAAAATCCTTTCATATTTGAAGTTCCTACCCTCTCCTATTTTATGCAAGCCATGAAGTTCATGCATGAGCCATAAGCAAGCCATGTGGCTTCATCTAAGCCAAATGGAAGCCATGAAACCAAGCATGGGTCACATGTGAGCAATCAAGTCATTTATGTCTAAAGGAGGACCCACTTTCCACAATTGGCAAAAGAATTTAACCTTAATCATGTTTCACCTCAACCAATATTTGAACACTAATCTCTATGTATGGGACTTGTCAAACCAAGACCCAAAGCTAATCATCAGACCTAGCCACCTTGGTGGATGAACCCAACCCAAATGCATGAACNGTAATATTCTAAACCTTCCTAAGATTCATGATTAAGTTCAACACCAACTAACTAAATACACTAGACAACAGAATTATAAAAATTACTACCATAAAAACAAAATATAATTACTCACAATAACATAAATACATCACAACAGTGTCTAACAAAATAAAACACAAACAAAAGTAGCAGTCTGAACAAGTACATCTCAAAACAAAACAACAATACGTCATAACTGTACCACAAAAAGTTCACAACAATAAAATAGAAAACTAATTTACAGTACTCGGTATAATCTTCCTCCTCTTCATCATCATCACTATCATCACTTTGCCAGAAAGCAGTAGGCTCATATGATAGATATTTTGGATATGAAGGGAAAACTACACTTCGGTCACCTCTCATGAGGTTTCCCAAAGATGAATAGAATTTCTCCTCATAATCACTATGTCTTCTCATATATCCATTCATATGATCTAAAAAATTCTCTAAATTTAACACTTTATCCACAATATAATTAATATTATCCATCATTATTTGCAATAATTGTGACTTCAAATCAGATCCAGAAGTCTGACCTTGTGATGTTGAAGCATGTGAGGTACAACACGAGATGTAGAGGCACCTGAACTGCTAGAAAATCCACCTCTCCTGCCAAAGATCAAGTAATATGAATAAGACTTCATATTAACACTTGTACTAGGCTTTAAAAGCTGCAGTATCTCTTGCCAACTATCAATTCTAACACATGCTTGCTGATGCTTGGATTTTTTGTGTATTGTTTTTGCAAATATTTTTCATTATTACAAAACACTCATGATAAAACTTATAAAAAATATGCAATTCAATCCCAATAAAAATAACTTTAGTAAAATTAATTTTAATAATAACGCAAGTATATATATCGCTTAACTAATAAAGAGCTCTAATGGAGTCCTAAATATCAATCCCACAGGGAAGTTGGAATGCTTATGAATATAATGTAAAACCCAATTCAAACTTCAAAATGTAAGTACAAAATTCACATTTAAAGTAATTCACCTTTGGAATTTTTCTTGAGGAAACTTTGCCGATGGACGCTCCTGGCTCATATAATGTACACATTAATTGTTGGTGGGTCCCTTATGAGCACGCTGCCTTTGTCCTGTCAGATTTCTTCAAGATTATTTCTTTCATGTTTTTATTTTACATATTTAGTTCTTTGATTCTTCTAGTTCTTGGCAATTAAATTGTACTAAAAATAAGATTATTTACTATAAAAATGGACAATATTTATGATTACTATAATGATGCAAAAGCTAAGCCTCCCTTGAATTATGTGCCCACGATTTCTATAAATACAAAATGAAGGGTGCATTTTCTCCAAATGTTCTTTAATTTCTTTGCCCAATCTGTCTAATTTTCAATCTCCAACATGATTAATGAACCAACACCCAAGGCTAGTAAGTTTGGAAAAATTGCATATTAGATGGCTACTTTGAGTATGAGGCTTGAGATCAACTCCCAGTTGTAAGAGGGAGTGGAGGCAGAAGGTGGTGGCGAGATAATCACTAAGGCATATGGACCTCACTTTTAGTGAGGTCTAGTTTTCTCTTAGAGCTTAGGATCTAGCCATAGAATTTTTCTTATTAACTATCCTAGAAGACTAGTGATGGGACCCACCTCACTTAGAAATTTTTGCCACCTCTTGACTCTTTTGTGGAGTCTCACATTGTTGGTCTCAAATCCTCAACACTTGGTTGAGTTGGTTTAGACCAACATGGTGAGGTCTTATAAACTAAGTTCCCATAGGGTCATAAGGCCTTAGTGAAGCTCTTTATGACTTGGACATTCACCTCACACCACATACACATTCAACACGCACCACCACAACTCACGTACACTACATACATATTGACATATATCACATCACAAACCCTATACAAAATTCACACACAACCCATACATTACGACAACTGATATCACCCTATACCTGCCCCACACATCACTCACTTCACCTTTCATACACATTCATGTCACTCTACATACACATTAACCTCAGTCCACACACTTACACCTCTCTACACTTTACCATGCACCAAACTTTTTCCTAATTGCCCCATATATCCCAAAATTCTCAAAACTACTTAAAATTCTCAAAATTAATAAAATACTCTAATCTCACCAAATTGACCAAAATTGCCCAAATTTTATGAAATTGTGATTTCAGCAAATTTATGTCCTAAACTTCATCATGATGGATTAAAGGCCTCATGATGTTCAACATGGCTAATTTTCAATACTATTTACATTAAACAAAAATCCCAAAATCACTACCCTTCATAACCCATCTTAAAAGCCCACTAAAAAAGTCCAAATTCCAAATTCACTTCAAACCAAATCCCACATGACTAATTTCAGCCATATATGATCAAATTAATCAACCCTAAAGTTCAAGGTCCTATGATTAAATCAACCAAAATGGAAGCCACCAAAATCCTTCCATATTTGAAGTTCCTACCCTCTCCTCTTTTATGCAAGCCATGAAGGTCATGCATGAGCCATAAGCAAGCCATGTGGCTCCATCTAAGCCAAATGGAAGCCATGAAACCAAGCATGGGTCACATGTAAGCCATCAAGTCATTTATGTCTAAAGGAGGGCCCACTTTCCACATTTGCCAAAAGAACTTAACCTTTCTCATGTTTCACCTAAACTAATATTCGAACACTAATCTTTATGTATGGGACTTGTCAAACCAAGACCCAAAGCTAATCATCATACCTAGCCACCTTGGTGGATGAACCCAACCCAAATGCATGAATCATACCCATGTCAAGCCAAAAAGTGACCCAAACCCTATTTCTATTAAATCCAACCCATGGACACTTGTCACCACATAATTGACTTCACAAATCTCCTCCCTTAAGCTCCCACAGATGGATGGTGACCACCTATGGCTGGCCGACCACCTTGGCCGCCAGAGAACCCAAACTGGAGAGACCACCCATGACCAAAACCCAATATTAAACCCATCCAATGTGGCTCACCGCCATTGGAATTTTTTTCCATTTTCTTCTCTCTACAGAAGCGCCCCCTTAGACCCCTTGACTTGGCCAATTGACCTCCATGTCTGGGTCTATTAATACACCACTCCCTCACGCCCAAAGCGGGGGACATGCGGAAACCTTGAGGAAACTTTGTAAAAAACATTTCAAACATCCATTACACTCATACGAAGCTAATCCCAATAATTTTTAGCCCTTCTTCCCCACTGAGAAACCCTAATTTTAACGCTCAAAATCAACATTTTCGACCATTCCACCAAACTCCACAAAACTCCAAATTAATCCTTCTAAAAGCTTCCTCATAGACTAAAACCACTTTCCCAATCAAAAGCCACCTTTTCTGATCCCTTTACCATAGCTCCAGACCACAACCGATACACCATTTAGTCTAGATCATACCTAAACCCATAAACGAAGCAAATCAACACTTGGAGGAGGTTCGTGGGACCAAGGCAAAACTTCTCAACTCATCCAATTAAGGCCTCACTTCTTAGACAACGGTATAGCTCGAAAACTCCCATTTTTGCCTCAATTTAGTCTTTTATGATAAGAATGAACAATTTATTTACACTTAGTCATATAGATATGTTCGTCTTACTTAGATGAAGGTGTATAAACAAACCTCATGCGATTTGGTTAAGTATCGAGAGAGTTCTTAGTGTTTGAGTGTGGATAGTTCTCTGGTTAGGACTCATTTAGGATGATGAACGGATGTCGTGCATTCACGAGTGTTTAAAATAAGTTGCACAGATGGAGTCCGACAGAAAGTTGAATTGTGAACTGCGGGCTAACGAGACAGCTGACGTGGAAAGTGCAGTGAATGGGAGCACGTCGGGCGGGGCTTCGACGGTTTCGATATCTAGTCAGTGGTGTGTGGTTAAGTAGATAAATAGGGTTATTTTGATTTAATTAAATCCATAAACTTAAATAAAACTTTAAAAAATCATATCTTGGTGTAGAAAAATAAAAAAATAAAAAAATAAAATACCCATGTGCTTAATGAATAGAGGAGAATCCGTTAAACGTAAAATAAAAATAATTATGTACTTTCTGACTTTGAATTATTTATTTACTTTAAAACTTGTTTAATCCATAATTAATTAAATATTAATCATCATTGATTTGAAATTTTTAGGGTTTGTTAATTATGTTGTTAGGGATGCTCTCTGATTTTCCAAAGTTAGTGAATACCTCTAACCTTAATAGCCTTAATTATTCTCGTTAATCACCTATGTTTTAATTAAAAAATTATATAAAACAAAATATAAATAAAAAAATATGAGATCAAAATCTCTAAGTTCATTGAAGTCAGAGGGATTAATGAAAGGTATAAGTAGATTTTAAAAATAAGAAATATTTTTTTTTATTTAATAAAAATAAGTTAAAAATCATAAAAAATTAAAGATAACTCAAAAAATCATGCAAACTGCTCCAAGTAGTCCTCTGACTTTCATCAACAACATAATTTTTTTCTAATGATAGAGAACATATTTTGGATAGTTAAATTAATTAACATTGGAAATTCAAAATTATGAATTAAAAATAATTATAAAAAATAAATAAAAATAAGAAAAATATAATTCCTCCTCTGATGTATTAATTATTCTATGCGTAAGAGTTTAGCAAAGTTTTATGGTCATTTGGATCAAAATGAAAGCCTTATGAAGTATAAACCCTAAGAGTATAATTATAATTTAAGAATTTTACACCCTAACCCTAATTTAATCAATTTTTTAGGATAAACCAATACGGAAAGTTATTAAATTAAGATTTTTAACCTACTAAAATAGTTGGAAACACAAAGGGTCAGTGAGTTAGTAACCCATTCATGACATTTCTATAAAAGGGTAAAATTATAATTACTTAAATTATTATGAATAGGAAAAAAATGAAAACTTAGATGATCTAATAGTGAGGGGTATGAATTAGAAGATCCATAAACTACTGATTTGAACCCCCCAATCATTGTTCAAACATAGTTCAATCATTTTAATGATGATCAAACACATTTTTAATAAATTATTTTTCAAAATTACAAATCTATCCTTAAGCTTTAGGAGCTTAGTTGTGAATTAGGTTTGATCTAATATCATTTGAGGAATATTTGAAAAAGAACTTGTAGGTGATAATGAAACATCTTAGAACACTACAAACTTAATCCGAATGGAGAGGGGCAAGAGTGAAAATTCTTATAATTTTACCATTAGGGTTTTGATTGTAATATTCAAGGACTGACCAACGCCCTTTGCTCAGGGGTTAATTAAGGCACAATACGCTGAGCACATTTTAAGAAATAAAACATAATTCCTAATTCAACATAGGTTGATCAACTTAACAATATAATAAGGCGAAATGAACTTGAAATTGTCCAAGAGAATCTAGAGTGGTTCGAATTCATCCTCTGAACACCTCTATGAGATTTTGGATATTTCAGAGGATATTTAGGCTTATTAAAATTTGTTGAAGAAAATTATCCTCAATAAATATATCTAAATCATTAAAAGCACACTGATTAAATTCATGAGGACCCATCAAGATATGATTTGAGACCCTTAAATCCACACATTAATAAAAATACCCTGCTGCTAGTTAACCTACAGTAAAACCCAATGCTCAGCATTATGGGCCATGGATAAAGTGTCAAAACCCTCATAGCAACTAGGGGTATTTAAAATATGATGATATATGGAACATCGAGCGAAGCTATAAGTTGGACGGTTCTTGGTTTAAGACAATGATGTCAAACGCTTCTAGTGTTAAAAGTGGGATAATAAAATAGTATCTCCTGGCCTGGGGACCTTCGCATAGGGTGCATGATTAATGTTATTATTCACCAATACTTGGTGAGAAGTTGCCCTTGCTTTCTTAGGTTGTTGGTAGCTCTAGCTCGAACAAGATGGTTAATTTGTGGACTGTTTGATTTACAAAATACATATAACTAACATAACATAAAAAAATTTCTCGTGACACTATTATTTTAGACTACTAAGTATAAATTTTATTTTATACGCCTCAAAAATTAAAAATTTTGGATGGTATCAGATACAAGTTCACTTGTTAATCACTTTGAGCATGCTAGGAGGTACCCTCCTTTGATTCCTTTGTTAGTAGCTTCTACCAGAGGGTGGACAGGATAAAGCACACAGATTGATTACAGTTGTCTACGGGTGTCCCTCAAAAATTATGAGTCTGAGCCTACCCCTAACTTGAATTCTTATAGTCAGTTTTGATCTTTCATATATGTGACAACTAACTTTCTCATACACACATGTATTCATATCCTCTCTTGACTTGCTTATTTTTCTTACACATTTATATATTATGTTTATGGACACATCAGGTATGTGTTATTACTTTTCTTTTCATGCACTTCTATTGTACTTTTCTTTACTATATGCTTCATTTATGCATAATTTATTGCGCTTGAAAGACGTCTATGGTAGACAACAGTAGGGCATTTGTTTAGGAGGGACACTACACTAGGCCCTGATACTTAATAATAATTACATGCTCACTACAAGGAGTTCAAAACAAGTTGTGAAGCGGGTGGAGGACGACTTCAAATGACGATCAACACTCAAATGAAGTGGATCTATTTAAGCAAATCTTTCTTTAGATTTAAACAACCCAAACCTTTAGGACTTCGAGGTTATTTGTCTAGCATAACATAAATCCTCACTTCATTTTTAGACTTTCGTATGGTTTTATATTGTGTTATATAAGCCCTAAACTCTTTTTAGAATTTTGAGGCTGTCATTTAGTACGACGTAAACTTTCCTATCTTTCTAGGTTATTTACACAATTGGATATTGTGCGAATGGAACTCCTAAACTCTAATGAAATTGTTGAAATTAAACATTAAAGAACTTCACTTTCAAGATGTAAAGGAAAACAATAGGATAGTCTAAGATGTCATCGAGACTTCTAAGACTTTCTGCCTTGGCTCCCCTTCTGTGTGGGACTCAGTCTCTCACCTCAGGTATTCAAAAGCCCTCCAACAAGTGACTTTGTTGTACTTGTCAACCTTAGATGACATCTCATTAACCATGTTTGCAATCAGAATTCAGATAGATCAAGGGAAGATAGTTAGAGGAAGATGAAAAAGCGTACCCCTTACTCCATATTTATAGGAATCGCTCGCATGAAATTTATGGGGAGTTCAATTATTGCATTATTAAATAATTGTAAATAATGTTCAATTTTTGTTAAAATTCTCTTATTCTTATCTCATCGTAACTTTAAAGAAGCAAAAGAATCAAAGAACTCAATATGTACATAAAATGTGCTGACATGAACCTCGATGCAATCTAATGGCTCAAGAATGAATGACAAGGCAAAACAAGACACCGTAAAATATCCCGGGGACCCAAAAAACTGATCGACTCATGCTAGCCAACGTTCATTCGAACCAACTCAACGATGCATGCTTAGATGACATCTTCTGCTCAAGATTACAAGCCTACTCAATCGGCAAGAATTCTCCCGGTGAGAATTGAGGACGGACGACCACCGTAAATTATTTGCTTGGCTTATATTAGTCGATTTGATCAACCTTGTCGCCTGTCTTTAAAAATCTAGTGGGTTGCCCTAATTGAAAAGCTTACCGACCGACGAATCCACATAGAAGGTAGTCTGAGGACACTAATCAATTCACCTATTCAACCCCAATCGACGTAGCTAGAGAATGGCAAGGTCCTAAGCCCACAGGGGTATAATTCCGAGAATAGTCTATACAACCCTCTTTAAAGCAATGTTATAAATGTAATTTTCCTTCACTATTTTCCCTCTCCTATAAATAGAGCAGTCTTTTCGTGAAATAAAACTTTTTGCCTCTCCCTTCTCTCATGTATCTGCACATAATAAGGGATTTCATACTCTTCACCCTCTCCTTGTACCACAAAAAATTGATAACATAAAAAGAGTCACAAAAGCCCGAGAATATTTCATTTTGTCTTATATGAGCAATTCATTGTGCACTCCTCTCTCCCTCTCTCTTTCTTGCTTCAAATGCCCTAATCCCTTCGGTGCTCGACAAATTAGGATTCAACAAATACTAAATATTTTTTAGTGGTTATATGCATACAAATGATTAAAAATATTAATGAATTTTTTTTTTATAGTAGCAATTTCACCTTTGAAAGATCATTGTTACACATCTGATCACTTTAATATAAGAAAAAAGTATATGCCAAATATACTAAAAGTAAAGCCTCATCTTAAACCAAAAAGAAGGCTACTAATTTCTTAGGAGAAACGACTGTAATAAGTTAATTAAAAAAACCTTGTAGCAGCAAACGCCAGTAAACTACAACCATCTCACCAGTTTCCCAGCATCCCATTATTTCTACAAACGCAAAACATCTCGTCTTTTACTACCAGCCAATTCCTAAGAAGCCAGTCTACTGGGCCCTGCAACCTTGCCCGGACATGGTTACCGTTATTTCTAGAAATACGAAAAATGTTCTTTCTACAAGAAGAAGAGATAAGCCCAAGTCCTAAGAAGCCAGGAAAAGCGTGTGAGCCTCCCCTGTTTTCCTTCTCCGCTGCACATCAGCGGTTTTGTTTATCCAAACGAACCGCCTTCCACCTTCCCGAAGCCATGGAAGTCAAGCGCAAGGGAAAGAAAAAAAAAAGCAAGAAAAAAAGTTGATCCTTCTATCCGTACTCCGGAAGTACTTCTAAGTGCGGACTCTAATATTTTGGCATCATGTGCGATATCGTGGAAGTTATTCTGGCGTTGTTGAAGTGAAACCGCAGATGAAACTTCTGGGTTATTTCGGAGTTATTAAAGAGAAACTTGTACATTCTAATTCAATAATTTCTAAATAATCCTGAAATAACCTCCACGGTTTCACTTCAATAATCTGAAATTACACCGTGGAAGTTATTTTAGGGTTATTAAAGTGAGATATATGAGTTTCTATTCAATAACTATGAAATAACCTAGAAATAATTCCAAAATAATCTCCCCGGTGTTATTTCAGGGTTATTGAAGGAGAGCTGCGAAGGTTATTTCAGAGTTATTATGGAGTCCGCGGTTTCACTTTAATATTTGTTTTGATGAGTTTAATATTGCAAACTTGACGGTATATAATATACCGAGAGTTAGTTGAGGAGATGCAAACTTGATCTTTCGGGAGGCTAGATTTCCCCTAGCTGAGGAGATACACTTGCGAAGCCTATCAAGTTCACTGGCTGAAAATTTTGGAGGAAGAGGAGGTGACCGTCATGTTTGCTCAAGAGGCTATTCTCTATGGAAAGGTTGCGCCCCTTTGGATGGAACTTTTGGTTGGCCGGGATGTGTCTTGGGCCGCTTGGGCAAAATCTGAAAAAGAAATAATTGACAAATTTAGGTTAGAGGGAGAACTTATATACAAGCTACTACTTCAGTGAAGGTTTGATTCTATTGAAGTGACTGCTGATAATTTTGTAAAGTATTTGTTTGAGTAGTTCGACAATTGATGAAATGAAAATATTTTCTTAATTAAACAAAAAAAAAATTAATATTTTTTTATGATTTGTGTGTCTGTTTTCTCTTTTTTGAGATACTTCGACTTCCACTCCTTCCCTATGGGGCTCAATTTATGAAATATGTGCATGATCACTTTCTGAGCTCTCCTTATGCCGATTGTCTTTCTCAGTTTCCCATGGCGCCAAAGTATTCTCAATAGCTTTTTAGTTTTTTTTTTGCTATGACTTCTATCTTGTTGACTCATCAGGTGGAGCATCTTCAGGGTTCATGTGTTTACGGATATGCTGTGATGTTGTGTCCTACCAGAAATAATGACCTGCAATTGATAATTATGGAGGGGAGTTTGTTTTTTATAAAGTTCAGTTTAAATTCGGGCTTCAAATGCCTTTTTTTTTGGGGGTTATGGGTAATTCTTAATCGGTACGACGTCATTCTCACAAAAGTGAAGTCAAACTACATTTTTTCCGTGATTACTTCTATGGTCAACCTCCAACGATTGTCCAACCTGTGGTCGTTCGACCTTTTCTCTTATTTTTTTAACATCAACATCGATCGAGATTGCTATGTCATGTTATCAGTGGGTCCACTCCTTTCTCTTAGGACTAGAGAAAAAAAAAATCAAAGACTAGAAGAGGAAGTTCCTGGACTACTCCTGTTGAGGAGGATGGAGTGTTGGCATTTGATCTGTTACGTGCTCCCCAAAAAAGGTGAAGCAACTACATGACTCTCTACGGGAGTATGGGTATATGATTGACGGTCAGGATCTCTGGATGCATCATTACCTAGATGTCGACATCCTGAATAATGTTTTTTTGGAACAATAATCATGGCACCATGATTGATGGGTCAAAGGAAGCTTTTGATGCCCAGACAAAGTAGAGGGCGAAGGTTGATGTCAAGTTGGCTGAGAAGAAATTGAGGGCAAATTTTGCCCAAACTGAGCCAGTTGTTGTCCCTCGCTCACAAGAATCACTAGTTAATGCCCAAGTTGGTGCAGCAGGCATGTGATTTGTTCCTTTCTACCCATCAAAGTTACATAACAATTTCTCATGCTTTGTGAGAGTTGCGGCTAATCGAATGGTTTTTCTGTCTAGTGCAAGAACCTCCAGTGCTCACTGGGAGGAATCCACAAAGACTCGCAGTTTATTCCGTGGAGAAGAAGGGGGGATGTCGCTGGTCGATGATAATGAAGAAGTCTGACCTCTTGGTGTCTCCTATAAAAACGGTCAGTCAGGAGGCAAGGTGAGTCACCCCTCACCCATACAATTAAATTTAGGTTTTAGGGATAATAACGATGCTGAAGCTGATGATGAGGCAGAGTCAAACCAATTGGGGGAAAATAATGCATACTGGGAGGGAAAGGGCCCCATCAAAAATGTATCTCCTGCCACCTCCCCTTCAATAGAAATGAAAGTGTTCCCCTTCAGGTGGGTTCCATCCATGTGAGAGAGCTCCAACATTTGATCAAGCTCTACTTTGTGTTTCACCATCATAAACATCGAGAGGGGTTGGTATATGGATACCCTAATGATGGTGAACTATCCTTGTCTCTTAGTTTATGTCATCTGGCTCTATTCCTTTGAGCGATTGTGGAAGAGCTTGAAAGGAGCAAAATTTGTTCAAACAAGCAACTGATTCCCTCTGAAGGCATGGTCGCCGCCAATTACCAGGAAAAAGCCACAGAGAAGTTGATGACTGAGATGATCACCTAGCTGAGCGAATATCAAAAAAGAGCCATCCAGACGGAGAAGCGATTGCAGTTGTCCATCGAGTGCCAGATGAGAGGAGGAATATAATAATACCATCATGGCTTTGGAGTAGGTAAATAAAAGTTTGAAGGAGGTGGCAGCCATGTTTTGGCTCTTTTTATATTAGAGTCTTCATCTTGTCTATTAATCATCTTATATTTCTCTTTCCAAATAATCCTCTTTCTTGAACCATTGACATAATTCTTAGAAGAGGAGGTATTTGAAAAAGAGAAAATAAAAATAAATTATATTGACAAATTAGAAAAGAACGAGGAGAATTTCTATAAGATGACATTTGTGTGATAGATGAAAAGTGTATGCCAAAAAATAAATTAGTTCAAAAACACTCTGAATATGTATTCACAAAGACAACCCTATAGAAATTACACACATATAACCAGAGAACAAAACTTTATATTTTATTTTGGGGTCAAGAGTATTTCCAAAAGAAAGGCGTCTTGCATATGTTTTGTGTTAACTAGTGAAATAA
Organism: Phalaenopsis hybrid cultivar; assembly: GCA_002079205.1. Taxonomy (NCBI): domain Eukaryota; kingdom Viridiplantae; phylum Streptophyta; class Magnoliopsida; order Asparagales; family Orchidaceae; genus Phalaenopsis; species Phalaenopsis hybrid cultivar. The sequence continues at coordinate 103,754 of JXCR01145101.1, read as the reverse complement.
GAATATCAAAAGTTAATATGATCATTCCAATACTTTTAAAGTTATACTGGGTCATAAGGTTTGAGGGTGAATCATCGTATCCCAAACGCATGGCGGTTTATTGTCATACAAGGCCTAGAAAATAACCTGGTCTTTTTAAATAGGAACATCTTTATGCTTCAAAGTCATATCAAACCAAAAGATAGCTTAAATAACTGTATCTCAAATGGACGACAACCTATCGGCGAACGAGGCCTACGAGATTAACCTCAATAATATATTAAGTAAAAGAATGAGCTTAAAGGAGGCATAGTAATAATTAGCAAAGAAGTACCTAAGAAAATAGAGATAGCTAGATTGGGACTCCATGGATCTGTCATTCAAAGCTATCAAGATTTTAATTCAACTTGGTCAAGAAGGTAGTTGACCCAACCAACTAGATATCCCTTGGCACCCATGTGTTGCATTGTGCAAGAAACCCAAATATCCCTAAAGTTAAAGGAAAGAAATCTTTATTCCCCTATGACCCTATTTAATTTAGAATCATATAAATGGCACTTACAACTACCAAAAAAAGTAGCTAGGAAGCCAAGAAAAAGAAAAAATAAAAGAAAGGATTGGCAACAAAGTTAAACAATTTCACAAAGAACTTATGCCCCATCTAGTTCAGAGGAGCCTATAACATCCCACTCATGTTAGACGACCTCCTAATTGCTTAAATTTATGCTTGGCAATTCAGTTTGGAGAAGCAAGAATACCCCTCCACAGTAGATATAGGTATGATGCAATTATTTATTGCAGTCTTTAATATGATGACCCTATTAAAATGACCTGGAAGATGTCCATGCAAGTGGAACTATTTTATATCCAGGTGAAAGAACATGCATAAAATATACAGTAGAAAGTAATGTGTTAATTTTAAAATTGATTCAATTTTAGTCCTAAATATTAGTTTAGATGAATCTTTTATTATTAGAGTTTTATAAAAATCTTTGTTGCCCTAATGAGCCTAAGTGCATATGTGAGGAACCTAGACAAATAGCAATCAAAATAAAGCGAGAATTTGTCACTCTATGTATAAGTAAAGAGGCCATATGAATAAAATAATAAAATAGGTCGAGTATTATTGGGTCGATAACATATCCTAGAAAGCTAAATAGGCGACTAGGCTCTACATTTAGTGTATGATCCAAATGTCTATATAATAATATGAATTCAGAATTAAGATATGAGTTACAGACACACTAATCCCGGTCCTCGTCTTATGGCTCCACACATCAAGCACTCTCAAACTGTGCTCATATCTTATTTCTGATACAAACTGAATGTTAAGGAAACTAAACAAAATACAAGTGAAATTAAAAAAAAAATACTCAGCCTACATTAAAAAGGTTAGCACATATTATCTCATGTGATTGTATGATGAACCATGTCTGCTGGGAGAAGAGCTAAGCAACACTTGCAGAAAATATGTTAGCTCAAGTCATGATTGCTCCTCCGAGTTGGACATGACTCCCTCATAAAAGATGTCACCTAAAATACTTATGCAAACATTTCACTCCTAGTAAACACACAAAAGGGCAACAAAGAAAAAGGCCGGCTAGACACAAATCTAGGAACAATGGTTACACATATGAAAACGCTAACTACACGTTGCTTTATTCTAACTAGGCATTTAAGATAAGCTAACATAATGACACACGCTTACGTGTGTGCAAAAGGTGTGGCTAAGGTTGGTGCATAATTTTGACAGGGTCACTAACACTGGCCTCATCCTAAAGATCAAAGTGTTCTAATACACATCACTTAAAGGTTAATAGTTTTAAGTAAAATATATTTCAAAGCTTGAACTTACTTATGGTCTAAACTATGGATGTTTTTATTTAAAAATGTACTTTATTAAAGCATAATGGATATTAATAATACAAAAAAAAATCTTAAAATAAGACCAAAGTGATGTGTAGTATATCTTCTAAATCCATAGCACATTCACACATGTACTGATCACAATATGATAATTCGTATTACTCGTTGAGATATGCTCGTAAGCAATGCTCATTAAAGCATTGTGACCAGCATCGCGTCACACATCTAACAAAAGAAGATTTTCCATCACTAAAAAAGGTTGAAATGTTGCAAGCACACAATATGATTTAACATATCATAATTTCTCAAGCTAGGTCCTAGCGATCACAATTGATGTGATATGTGGTTTGATATGTATGAATGCTCTATAAAGGTATGAACAAAAACATCGAACACAGAATGATGTTTCATGTATGAGTGTTCTACTTTGTGAGCACTCATACTAAATCACATTTTTTAAAACAAGTGACTTGCTTATCTAGCACGATCGAACAAGATAAATGATCACACATGAGGGACAAGCAAGAGTCTATACATTACACATTCACGCTAGGTGAAGTAACTATGCATATATAAATTGAATATCATAATAGATTCATATACTAGATAGTATGACTCGCACCAAGTGATATAGAAGATGTGTTTGTGTCAAGTTAGCTAGCCATCTCCATATGTTGTGCAAGCATTCATCATGGGCATATGATAACATATGTACATGACAAGAATCCCAAGCATGCTAGTGCAAAAGAAAATGCATGTTGCACTCGTATGACATACATATAGAAACAATGTAGAATACAAATGAAAATGCTAAATTATGTCAATGTGTTGTGTGCAATAACATAATACTTTGCTAGCATAAAGCTAGATCACAAGCATTCCAGAAGGATGCAAATTTTCACATATGCCTAACAAAAATTCACGAAGCATAATGTAAAATATAGTTTTAACTCATACTTGAATCCAAAATATGAACATCATGCAAGAAAACATTACATCATGCAAGAAAAAAAAAAAACTCCTTTTATTTTAGCTTGTGTTCAAGTAGTAAAAGGCGCCTCCCGGACATCTAGCAATTCCGCCTTCATAACTGCTATTTCTTTACAAAGCATATCCTCCCAAATATGGATGGTGACCACCTCATTTTCAAGCTTCTCCAACTTGTTCACCCGCTCAACCAGCAGGTGCATCTCCCTAACCTGAGAAAATCTGGCTGCTTGGATGAGTGAACCTTCTATCTCATGCAGTCAGCATTCCCTTGAGCTGGAAGATTTCAGCATTTTGGCCACCACCACTTAGGCCTCCTCTGGGAGATTCGAATGACTACTCCGAACCTCTGCTTGGTGCAGAGCACCCTTAGCAACCCTTGGTCCGCCTTTCTGATTGGATGAACACAGACCTCCCTGAAGTGGAGTCAATAAACACCACTCCAGTGATGGAGTCATCCACATCAGAAGAAAATATAAAGCAAGATGCAGAATACTAAAAATCATCCTACAAACGGCCTTCATACCCACGATCTGTTCCCACCATAAAGTGATGAAAGAGAATCCTTCTTCATCAGTCTTATCTCCCTCAACCGAGGAGGAAGGTCGCGGACACCCTGCGCACCCGACGAAGGCAAGACATAAGGCGCCTCTCGCACAGCATCTCAGAATCCACTTTCGACACTTTAGGAAGCACAAAAGCACCGATAGTTCCTTACTATGCTTTGGGTGCTGGAGTTTGAGCATGACCTAATACACTGGTAAGTCATTCCTTGGGATGGTCACTTTCCTCCGCCCAAGACACTTCTCATCAATGGCCTTTCCCCTGAGATGGCCTTTCTCCTGACATGGCCCTTCTCTCGGGTGGCAGTCGTCCTCTTGCGACTTTTCACTGGAGCGACCAAGGACTGAGTCCAACAACCCCACATTATCCTTTTGATAGAGTCTCCTCCATCTCTTCACTAACTTTTTCTGCCTCTGCTCCCCTTCCAGGCGGTACTCAATCTCCCACCTAAGGTTTTACCCTCTAGTAGGTGGCTTTGTTGTACTTCTCAGTTCTGAAAAATGACTTATAAATCATGCTAGCGATTAGAATTGAGATAGACTGATTCCATTTTTATAGGAATAACAAGAACATAATTCAAGGAGGTTCAATTATTGCATCATTAAGTAATTATAAATATTGTTCATTTTTTTCGCATAAAATTTCGTTTTTCTTATAACAACATCAACAAATCAGCGAACTAAATGTGTACACAAAAGATATGTCAACACGAAACTCAATGCAACCTGACAGCTCAAGAAAGAGTGAAATGGAAAATATAGACTCGCCATAAAACGACTAAGGAACCCAGAAAAATCGATCGGCTCACGCTTGCCAGATTTCATCTGAACCAGCCCAACAATGCATGCCTAGATGGCATCTCCTGCTTGAGGGTAAAAGTCTAATCGGTTGGTAAGAATTTAGAGCTGGTGACTGGCCCAACTCATCCGCCTAACAAATATTAGCCGATCGGATCATCCTCGTCGACTGTCTTCAGAAGTCCAGTTGGCCGCCCAACCAACGACCCAACCGCAAAAGCTAACTAGCAATAACGATCAATTTACCTTTTTGACCCCCATCAACCAAGCTAGAGAATGCCAAGTTACTGAGCCCACAATGGTATAATTCCAACAACAGCTTATACAACCCTCCTTAAAACATGGTTATAAATGTAATTTTACTTCACTATTTTTCTTCTCCTGTAAATAGAGCAGTATTTTCATGTAAAATGATATTTATCACTCCATTCTCCAACGTCATATTTTCACATAAAGGAATTTAGGCTCTTCAGCCTCTATATATACTAAAAATATTCGATATATAAAAAGGATCACAAAAGTCCGACAAAACCCCATTTTATCCCAGAATGACAAGTTACTGTGCACTACACTCTCTTCCTCCGTCCCTCCCTCTCTCCTTTTTCTCTCGAATCAAATGCTCTAATTCCTTATGCGTATCTTCCATGCAAATTAGGATTCAACAAATACTAATTATTTTTTAATGGCTAGATGTATAAAACTGAGTAAAAACATTAATGATGTTATTTGTAAATGTTATTTGTAATAACGATTTCATTCAAATAAAAATGGTGACATCTCATTTCATATATCATTGTTCTACATCATATCACTTTAACATAAAAACATATTAAAAATAAAATCGTTATCTAAAACCTAAATGAAGGCGACTAATCTTTACAGAAACGTCATTAACTGCTCAATTAGACATAAACCTTCTAGCAGCAGACGCGAGTTGACAACCACCTTCTCACCAGTTTCACAACATCCCATTATCTCTAGAAACACTAAAAATCTTTTTTTCTACAAAGGGAAGAGATAAATAAATAATAATGGATTTTTTTTCTTTTCGAAAATTATGATAATTGCATTTATTTATCCCTAAGTAGCCAGTTAGGGCTGTCAAAACAGCTCGTTGTTCGCGAACAGCTCGTTAAGAAGCTCGTGTTCGACTCGTTCGCTAAGTTAACGAGCCGAACATAAATAACACGAATAAAAATTTGTTCGTTCGTGTTCAGCTCATTTTGGCTCGAATTACTACTAAATATATATATATATATATATGTATATATATATACATCTTGATGAGTAATATTTTAAAAAATATATATAATTGACTACAAGGTTACAAAGATTTATAATCAATTAAAATAATTAATTAAGAAAATAGAATAAAAATTATTAAATTAGATTCAAATGATGTTTGAATATAAACAATAATTTTTAAAATTGTTCCAACCCTTAACATCTTATGACTACGTGATTAGGGTTGCCAAAACTTCTCTTTGTTCGTGAACCACTCGTGTTCGGCTAGTTAAGAAAATGAGTCAAACACGAACATACTTTTTGAGCTCGAAATATAAACGAGACGAACACGAGCTGAGTCTGGGCTTGCTCGTGTTCGGCTCGTTTACACCCCTATAGCGAGTCAATGAAATTCCATCCTATCTACTGGGCCCTACAACCCTGCACGCATATAATTACCGTTGCTTGTTCCTAACTGTCTTCCATCGTCGCAGAACCATGGAAGTTAAGCGTAAGAAAAAAAAATAAAAGAAGATTCCCAATAAGGGAGTTGAAAAAAAAGAAAATTACGAGTGGATAAGAGCGAAATGACATTTGATGATATTTAGTGATATTATGGTGATGGTGTAGTAGCATATCATTTGGATATAGGATATGAACTCTGAGTCACTCATTAGGCTCAGAATTATCTAATAAGCTTGGAAGGATATTCATCTATTGAATCTGAATTTGTCATGTGGGTAAAGCCCATGGAATACAGCATATAACATAAGAGAGNACCTATGGCTGGCCGACCACCTTGGCCACCAGAGAAGCCAAACCAGAGAGACCAACCATGAACAAAACCCAATATTCCCCATTGGACTCCACAGAAGCGCCCCCTTAGACCCCTTGACTTGGCCAATTGACCACCATGTCTGGGTCTATTAATACACCACCCCTCACGGTCAAAGCCGAGGACATGCAAAAACCTAGAGGAAACTCTGTAAAAAACACTACGAACTTCCATTACACTCATACAAAGCTAATCCCTATCATTTTTAGCCCTTCTTCCCCACTGAGAAAACCTAATTTTAAAGCTCAAAATCAAGACATTTTTGGCCATTCCACCAAACTCCACAAAACTCCAAATTAATCCTTCTAAAAGCTTCCTCATAGACTAAAACCACTTTCCCAATCAAAAGCTCCTTTTTCTTATCCCTTTACCATATCTCTAGACCACAACCAATACACCATTTGGTCTAGATCATACCTAGGCCCATCCACGTAGCAAATCAACACTTGGAGGAGGTTCGTGGGACCAAGGTGAAACTTCTCAACTCATCCAATTGAGGCCTCACTTCTTAGACAACGGTATAACTTGAAAACTCCCATTTTTGCCTCAATTTAGTCTTTTATGATAAGAATGAACAATTTATTTATACTTAGTCGTATACATGTGTTTGTCTTACTTAGATGAAGGTGTATGAACAAACCTCATGTGATTTGGTTAAGTATCGAGAGAGTTCTTAGCGTTTGAGTGTGGATAGTTCTCTAATTATAGCTCATTTAGGATGAAGAACGGATGTCGTGCATTCACGTATATTTAAAATAAGATGCACATACGGAGTCCAACGGAAAGATGAATTGTGAATCGCGGGCTAACGATACAGCTTACGTGGAAAGCGCAGTGAATGGGAGTGCGTCGGGCTGGGCTTCGACGGGTTCGATGATCTAGTCAGTGTTGCATGGTTAAGTAGATATATAGGTTTATTTTGATTTAATTAAATCCATAAACTTAAATATAACTTTAAAAAATCATATCTTTATGTATAAAAATAAATAAAAATACCCCTGTGCTTAGTGAACAGAGGAGAATCCGCTAAACCTAAAATAAAAAATAATTATGTACTTTCTGACTTTGAATTATTTATTTACTTTAAAACTTGTTTAATCCATAATTAATTAAATATGTATCATCATGATTTGAAATTTTTAGGGTTTGTTAATTATGTTGTTAGGGATGCTCTTTGATTTTTCCAAAGTTAGTGAACACCCCTAACCCTAATAGCCTTAATTATTCTCGCTAATCACCTCTATTTTAATTAAAAAATTATATAAAATAAAATATAAATAAAAAAAATATGAGATCAAAACCTCTAAGTTCATTGAAGTCAGAGAGATTAATGAAAAGTATAAGTAGTTTTTTAAAATAAGAAATATATTTTTTATTTATTTATAAAAATAAGTTAAAATCATAAAAATTTAAAGATAACTCAAAAAATCATGCAAACTGCTCCAAGTAGTCCTCTGACTTTCATCAACAACATAATTTTTTTCTAATGATAGAGAACATATTTTGGATAGTTAAATTAATTAACATTGGAAATTCAAAATTATGAATTAAAAATAATTATAAAAAATAAATAAAAATAAGAAAAATATAATTCCTCCTCTGATGTATTAATTATTCTATGCGTAAGNTGACTTTCATCAACAACATAATTTTTTTCTAATGATAGAGAACATATTTTGGATAGTTAAATTAATTAACATGGGAAATTCAAAATTATGAATTAAAAAGCATTATAAAAAATAAATAAATAAAAGAAAGATATAATTACTCCTCTGATGTATTAATTATTCCATGCGTAAAAGTTTAGCAAAGTTTTATGGTCATTTGGATCAAAATGAAAGCCTTATGAAGTATAAACCCTAAGAGTATAATTATAATTTAAGAATTTTACACCCTAACCCTAATTTAATCAAATTTTTAGGATAAACCAATCAGGAAAGTTATTAAATTAAGATTTTTAGCCTACTAAAATAGTTGGAAACACAAAGGGTAAATGAGTTAGTAACCCATTCATGACATTTCTATAAAAGGATAAAATTATAATTACTTAAATTATTATGGATAGGAAAAAATGAAAACTTAGATGATCTAATAGTGAAAGGTATGAATTAGGAGATCTATAAACTACTGATTTGAACCCCCCAATCATTGTTTAAACATAGTTCAATCTTTTTAATGAGGTTTTTTATAAATTATTTTTTAAAATTACAAATCTATCCTTAAGCTTTAGGAGCTTAGTAGTGAATTAGGTTTGATCTAATATCACTTGAGGAATATTTGAAGAAGAACTTGTAGGTGATAATGAAGCATCTTAGAACTCTACAAACTTAATCCCAATGGAGAGGGGCAAGAGTGAAAATTCTTATAAATTTACCATTAGGGTTTTCATTATAATATTCAAGGACTGACCAACACCATTTGCTCAAGGGTTAATTAAGGCACAATACACTAAGCCCATTTTAAAAAATAAAACATAATTCCCAATTCAACATAGGTTGATCAACTTAATAATATAATAAGGCTAAATGAACTTGAAATTGTCCAAAAGAATCTAGAGTGGTTCGAATTCATCCTCTGAACTCCTCTATGAGATTTTGGATATTTCAGAGGATATTTAAGCTTATTAAAAATTGTTGAAGAAAATCATCCTCAATAAATATATTTAAATCATTAAAACCACACAATGATTAAATTCATGAGGACCCATCAAGATATGATTCGAGACCCTTAAATCCACACATTAATGAAAATACCCTACTACTAGTTAACCTACAGTAAAACTCAATGCTCATCATTATGGGCCATGGATAAAGTGTCCAAACCCTCATAGCACCTAGGGGTATTTAAAATGTGATGATATATGGATATATGGATCATCGAGCGAAGCTATAAGTTGGACGGTTCGGGGTTTAAGACAATGATGTCAAACGCTTCTAGTGCTAAAAGTGGGATAATAAAATAGTATCTCCTGGCCTGCGGACCTTTGCGTAGGGTGCAGGATTGATGTTACTATTCACCAATACTTGGTGAGAAGTTTCCCTTGCTTTCTTAGGTTGTTGGTAGCTCTAACTCAAACAAGGTGATCAATTTGTGGACTGTTTGATTTACAAAATACATATAACTAACATAACATAAAAAAATTTCTCGTGACACTACTATTTTAGACTACTAAGTATAAATTTTATTTTACACGCCTGACAAATTAAAAATTTTGGATGTTATCATATATAAGTTCACTTGTTATCACTTTGAGCATGCTAGGAGGTACCCTCCTTTAATTCCTTTGTTGGTAGCTTCTACCCGAGGGTGGATAGGATAAAGCACATATATTGCTTACAGTTGTCTACGGGTGTCCCTCAAAAATTATGAGTTTGAGCCTTCCCCTAACTTGAATTCTTATAGTCGGTTCTGATCTTTCATATATGTGACAACTAACTTTCTCGTACACACGTGTTCATATCCTCACTTTACTTGCCTATTTTTCTTACACATTATTATATTATGTTTATGGAGACAGCAGGTATGTGTTATTACTTTTCTTTTCTTGCACTTCTATTGTACTTTGCTTTACTATATTCTTCATTTATGCATAATTTATTATGCTTGAAAGACGTCTATGGTAGACAACAGTAGGGCATTTGTTTAGGAGGGACACTACACTAGGCTCTGATACTTAATAATAATTACATGCTCACTATGAGTTCAAAACAAGCTGCAAAGCGGGTGGAGAACGGCTTCAAATGACAATCAACACTCAAATGAAGTGGATCTATTTAAGCAAATATTTCTTTAGATTTAAACAACTCAAACCTTTAGGGCTTCGAGTTTGTTTGTCTAGCATAACATAAATCCTCACTTCATTTTTAGACTTTCGTATGGTTTTATATTGTGTCATATAAGCCCTAAACTCCTTTTAGAATTTTGAGGATGTCATTTGGTACGACGTAAACTCTCCTATCTTTCTAGGCGATTTACACAATCGGATATTGTGCGAATGGAAGTCCTAAACTCTAAATAAATTGCTGAATTTAAACATTAAAGAACTTCACTTTCAAGATGTAATGGAAAACAATAGGATAGTCTAAGATGTCACCGAGACTTCTAAGACTTTCTGCCTTGGCTCCCCTTTTGTGTGGGACTCAGTCTCTCACCTCAGGTATTCGAAAGCCCTCCAAGAAGTGACTTTGTTGTACTTATCAACCTTAGATGACAACTCATTAACCATGTTTGCAATCAGAATTCAGATAGATCGAGGGAAGATAGTTAGAGGAAGATGAAAAAGCGCACCCCCTTACTGCATATTTATAGGAATCGCTCGCATGGAATTCATGGGGAGTTCAATTATTGCATTATTAAATAATTGTAAATAATGTTCAATTTTTGTTAAAATTCTCTTATTCTTATCTCATCGTAACTTTAAAGAAGCAAAAGAATCAAAGAACTCAATATGTACATAAAATGTGCTGACATGAACCTCGATGCAATCTAATGGCTCAAGAATGAGTGACAAGGCAAAACAAGACACCGTAAAATATCCCGGGGACCCAAAAAACTGATCAACTCATGCTAGCCAAAGTTCATTCGAACCAACTCAACGATGCATGCTTAGATGACATCTTCTGCTCAAGATTACAAGCCTACTCAATCGGCAAGAATTCTCCTGGTGAGAATTGAGGACGGACGACCACCGTAAATTATTTGCTTGGCTTATATTAGTCGATTTGATCAACCTTGTCGACTGTCTTTAAAAATCTAGTGGGTTGCCCTAATTGAAAAGCTTACCGACCGACGAATCCACATAGAAGGTAGTCTGAGGACACTAATCAATTCACCTATTCAACCCCAATCGACGTAGCTAGAGAATGGCAAGGTCCTAAGCCCACAGGGGTATAATTCCGAGAATAGTCTATACAACCCTCTTTAAAGCAATGTTATAAATGTAATTTTCCTTCACTATTTTCCCTCTCCTATAAATAGAGCAGTCTTTTCGTGAAATAAAACTTTTTGCCTCTCCCTTCTCTCATGTATCTGCACATAATAAGGGATTTCATACTCTTCACCCTCTCCTTGTACCACAAAAAATTAATAACATAAAAAGAGTCACAAAAGCCCGAGAATATTCCATTTTGTCTTATAGAAGCAATTCATTGTGCACTCCTCTCTCCCTCTCTCTTTCTTGCTTCAAATGCCCTAATCCCTTCGGTGCTCGACAAATTAGGATTCAACAAATACTAAATATTTTTTAGTGGTTATATGCATACAGATGATTAAAAATATTAATGAATTTTCTTTTATAGTAGCAATTTCACCTTTGAAATATCATTGTTACACATCTGATCACTTTAATATAAGAAAAAAGTATATGCCAAATATACTAAAAGTAAAGCCTCATCTTAAACCAAAAAGAAGGCTACTAATTTCTTAGGAGAAACGACTGTAATAAGTTAATTAAAAAAACCTTGTAGCAGCAAACGCCAGTAAACTACAACCATCTCACCAGTTTCCCAGCATCCCATTATTTCTACAAACGCAAAACATCTTGTCTTTTACTACCAGCCACTTCCTAAGAAGCCAGTCTACTGGGCCCTGCAACCTTGCCCGCACATAGTTGCCGCTGTCTCTAGAAACACCAAAAATTTTTTTTCTACAAGAAGAAGAGATAAGCCCAAGTCCTAAGAAGCCAGGAAAAGCGTGTTAGCCTCCCCTGTTTTCCTTCTCCGCTGCACATCAGCTGTTTTGCTTATCCAAACGAACCGCCTTCCACCTTGCCGAAGCCATGGAAGTCAAGCGCAAGGGAAAGAAAAAAAAAAGCAAGAAAAAAAGTTGATCCTTCTATCGGTACTCCCGAAGTACTTCTATGTGCGGACTCTAATATTTTGGCATCATGTGTGCGAAATTGTGTTCCGGCGTTGTTGAAGTGAAACTGCAGAAGAAACTTCTGAGTAATTTCGGAGTTATTGAAGAGAAGCTCGTGCATTCTAATTCAATAATTTCGAAATAACCCTGAAATAATCTCTGCGGTTCCACTTCAATATCCTGAAATAACACCGCGGAAGTTATTTTGGGGTTATTAAAGTGGGATATATGAGTTTCTCTTCAATAACTCCGAAATAACCGAGAAATAATCTCAAATTAATCTCTGCGGTGTTATTTCAGGGTTAGTGAAGGGGAACTGCAAAGGTTATTTCAAAGTTATTACTGAGTCTGCGGTTTCACTTTAATATGTATTTATGTGAGTCTAATATAACAAACTTGAACTGAGAGTTAGCACGTAGAGCTACGTCTGAAGTTCAGAGAGAAAAATTTTCCCTAAAAATAAGGTGAAACAGACTTCTTGGACTGACAATCTTAGAACCACGGTCCCATTCTACAAATCTTGGAATCAAGGCTGCATGGACCTCCTTCGCCGTTGAATTCCTGTTTTGTGCCACTTAACGTTAATCCATTGAACACATTGGTCTCCTGATTAGCATAAGTTTTCCATTCCACGATTCATTCTTGTGGTCTCCTCACTCTTTTTTTTTTTGTTGTTACAAAATGAGATTTATCATTTACTTCCTGATAGGTAATTTAATTTTAATAAATAGTGCTGTGCATTTAAATATGAGCAAGGAAAAAGGATAGAATTCAGGCAAACTCATTAGCAAATAGGATCTGCTGAATCCAAATTTGTGGTTTGGGTCAAACCCAATGAATAGAGCATAGAATATGAGAGAGAGAGAGAGATTGAATGCATAGATAGTTAAAAGATTCAAGCTTTTTAATGCAGATTAATTAGTCGTTTACTGTATAAATGACTCCCTATTTATAGGTAAAGGGAATATAGAAGCGCAATAATTACATGTTTGCCCCTTTTTTAATAGGGCTATTACAGCGTAGTTTGGAAAATAAGTATTTAGCTCGGTGCTAACCTTTGAGTCAGCGAGAGGTTGCTTGACGGGCTCTATCGGGTCTAAGCCGTAGACTGACTGAATGCTTGTTTCTTGGATGAAACTTTGACCAGCAAGCATTCGTTAGTTGATCGGATTATGTAGTCCGCTGATCGCCTTTGGAATTTTTCTTGAGGAAACAGTGCTGATGGACACTTCTGGCTTATATATTGTGCACATTAACTGTTGGCGGGTCTATTATGAGCACGCTTCCTTTGTCCTGTCAGATTTCCTCTAGACTATTGTTGTCGTGTTTTAGTGTGCATATTTAATTATATGATTCTTTTGTTTCTCGAAAGTTAAATTGTGATAAGAATAAAATTATTTAAGATAAAAATGGGCAGTATTTATGATTACCTCAATGATGCAAGAATTGAGCTTCTCTTGAATGATGTGCCCACAATTTCTATAAATACAAAATGTAGGACACATTTCCTCAAAAATTTCTTTAAATTCTGGTCGCCATGATGGTTAATGAACCAATACCCAAGGCTAGTATGTTGGAAAAATTGCATATCAGATGGCCATTGATGGTCTGAGGCACAGGATTAGCTCCCATTCGTATGGGGGAGTGGATGCAAAAGGTGGTGGCGAGAAAACGACTGAGGCTTAACCAGAAAGATCAAGTTGGATCCTCGAATTTGCTCCTCAGCTCTCATGGAAAGGAGGTTCAGGTGGAGGATCATCGCAAGCGAAAAGGTGCTCATAAAGAGGGGAGATGCTCTGAAGCGACTCTTAAAGTGCAAAGAAGTTGCATTCTTCTTGGATAGTGGCTGACTCGTCGGCTCTAATTCATCCCCCAGCTCTTGGAGCGATGCAAACTGCTAGGGGAACAAAGCAAGAGGCTTCTAATGTGTTGTCGGCCTTCTTCTTTCAGTCGTAGGGATACTATTTTCTTATGCAAATGATCCGACTACTGAAGTGTCTATCATATGTTCTTTGGTAGTGAGAGCTGTGGCTGTGGTCACCAAAGTTGTGATGAATCAAGGCTCTGTTGAGGGTACCTCGCGCAGGACGAGGTTGGAGAAAGCTGTCCAAATTTTCTAGGGTAAGTCCGATCAGAGGCAGCTACAGGGTCATATCCTTTAGATTTTAAGGGGCATCGTCTCCATGAGATAGATGATTTCTTCCTTCGGGAGGCTAGATTTCCCCCAGCTGAGGAGATGCACATGCGAAGCTGATCAAGTTTATTGGTTGAAAATTTTGGAGGAAGAGGAGGTGACCGTCATGTTTGCNCCTTATGAAGTATAAACCCTAAGAGTATAATTATAATTTAAGAATTTTACACCCTAACCCTAATTTAATCAATTTTTTAGGATAAACCAATACGGAAAGTTATTAAATTAAGATTTTTAACCTACTAAAATAGTTGGAAACACAAAGGGTCAGTGAGTTAGTAACCCATTCATGACATTTCTATAAAAGGGTAAAATTATAATTACTTAAATTATTATGAATAGGAAAAAAATGAAAACTTAGATGATCTAATAGTGAGGGGTATGAATTAGAAGATCCATAAACTACTGATTTGAACCCCCCAATCATTGTTCAAACATAGTTCAATCATTTTAATGATGATCAAACACATTTTTAATAAATTATTTTTCAAAATTACAAATCTATCCTTAAGCTTTAGGAGCTTAGTTGTGAATTAGGTTTGATCTAATATCATTTGAGGAATATTTGAAAAAGAACTTGTAGGTGATAATGAAACATCTTAGAACACTACAAACTTAATCCGAATGGAGAGGGGCAAGAGTGAAAATTCTTATAATTTTACCATTAGGGTTTTGATTGTAATATTCAAGGACTGACCAACGCCCTTTGCTCAGGGGTTAATTAAGGCACAATACGCTGAGCACATTTTAAGAAATAAAACATAATTCCTAATTCAACATAGGTTGATCAACTTAACAATATAATAAGGCGAAATGAACTTGAAATTGTCCAAGAGAATCTAGAGTGGTTCGAATTCATCCTCTGAACACCTCTATGAGATTTTGGATATTTCAGAGGATATTTAGGCTTATTAAAATTTGTTGAAGAAAATTATCCTCAATAAATATATCTAAATCATTAAAAGCACACTGATTAAATTCATGAGGACCCATCAAGATATGATTTGAGACCCTTAAATCCACACATTAATAAAAATACCCTGCTGCTAGTTAACCTACAGTAAAACCCAATGCTCAGCATTATGGGCCATGGATAAAGTGTCAAAACCCTCATAGCAACTAGGGGTATTTAAAATATGATGATATATGGAACATCGAGCGAAGCTATAAGTTGGACGGTTCTTGGTTTAAGACAATGATGTCAAACGCTTCTAGTGTTAAAAGTGGGATAATAAAATAGTATCTCCTGGCCTGGGGACCTTCGCATAGGGTGCATGATTAATGTTATTATTCACCAATACTTGGTGAGAAGTTGCCCTTGCTTTCTTAGGTTGTTGGTAGCTCTAGCTCGAACAAGATGGTTAATTTGTGGACTGTTTGATTTACAAAATACATATAACTAACATAACATAAAAAAATTTCTCGTGACACTATTATTTTAGACTACTAAGTATAAATTTTATGTTATACGCCTCAAAAATTAAAAATTTTGGATGGTATCAGATACAAGTTCACTTGTTAATCACTTTGAGCATGCTAGGAGGTACCCTCCTTTGATTCCTTTGTTAGTAGCTTCTACCAGAGGGTGGACAGGATAAAGCACACAGATTGATTACAGTTGTCTACGGGTGTCCCTCAAAAATTATGAGTCTGAGCCTACCCCTAACTTGAATTCTTATAGTCAGTTTTGATCTTTCATATATGTGACAACTAACTTTCTCATACACACATGTATTCATATCCTCTCTTGACTTGCTTATTTTTCTTACACATTTATATATTATGTTTATGGACACATCAGGTATGTGTTATTACTTTTCTTTTCATGCACTTCTATTGTACTTTTCTTTACTATATGCTTCATTTATGCATAATTTATTGCGCTTGAAAGACGTCTATGGTAGACAACAGTAGGGCATTTGTTTAGGAGGGACACTACACTAGGCCCTGATACTTAATAATAATTACATGCTCACTACAAGGAGTTCAAAACAAGTTGTGAAGCGGGTGGAGGACGACTTCAAATGACGATCAACACTCAAATGAAGTGGATCTATTTAAGCAAATCTTTCTTTAGATTTAAACAACCCAAACCTTTAGGACTTCGAGGTTATTTGTCTAGCATAACATAAATCCTCACTTCATTTTTAGACTTTCGTATGGTTTTATATTGTGTTATATAAGCCCTAAACTCTTTTTAGAATTTTGAGGCTGTCATTTAGTACGACGTAAACTTTCCTATCTTTCTAGGTTATTTACACAATTGGATATTGTGCGAATGGAACTCCTAAACTCTAATGAAATTGTTGAAATTAAACATTAAAGAACTTCACTTTCAAGATGTAAAGGAAAACAATAGGATAGTCTAAGATGTCATCGAGACTTCTAAGACTTTCTGCCTTGGCTCCCCTTCTGTGTGGGACTCAGTCTCTCACCTCAGGTATTCAAAAGCCCTCCAACAAGTGACTTTGTTGTACTTGTCAACCTTAGATGACATCTCATTAACCATGTTTGCAATCAGAATTCAGATAGATCAAGGGAAGATAGTTAGAGGAAGATGAAAAAGCGTACCCCTTACTCCATATTTATAGGAATCGCTCGCATGAAATTTATGGGGAGTTCAATTATTGCATTATTAAATAATTGTAAATAATGTTCAATTTTTGTTAAAATTCTCTTATTCTTATCTCATCGTAACTTTAAAGAAGCAAAAGAATCAAAGAACTCAATATGTACATAAAATGTGCTGACATGAACCTCGATGCAATCTAATGGCTCAAGAATGAATGACAAGGCAAAACAAGACACCGTAAAATATCCCGGGGACCCAAAAAACTGATCGACTCATGCTAGCCAACGNGAAAAAATATTACCTCAGGAGTACTGATGCATCAGTACTCCAATGAGGGGGTGCCACGTAGGCACCACGGTGGGACCATTGTCTACGTGGCACCCCCTCATTGGAGTACTGATGCATCAGTACTCCTGAGGTAATATTTTTTTCTTGCTCAAGCGGTTATCCTCTATGAAAAGGTTGCACCCCTTTGGATGGAGCTTTTGGTTGGTCGGGATGTGTCTTGGGCCGCTTGGGCAAAATCTGAAATATAAATAATTGACAGATTTAGGTTAGAGGGAGAACTTGTATACAAGCTACTACTTCAGTGAAGGTTTGATTCTACTGAAGTGGCTGATGATAATTTTGTAAAGTATTTTTTTGAGTAGTCCGACAATTGATGAAATTAAAAATTTTATTTAATTAAACAAAAAAATAATATTTTTTTTTTATGATTTGCGTGTCTGTTTTGACTCCTTTTTGAGGTACTTCGACTTCCACTCCTTCCCTATGAGGCTCAATTTATGAAATCTGTGCATGATCCTTATGTTGATTGCCTTCCTCAGTTTCCCACGGCGCCGAAGTATTCTCAATAGCTTTTTAGTTTTTTTTTTTTCTATGACTTCTATCTTGTTGACTCATTTGGTGGAGTATCTTAAGGTTTCATGTGTTTACGGATATACTGTGATGTTGTGGCCTACTAGAAATAATGACCTGCAGTTGATAATTATGAAGGGGACTTTGTTTTTTATAAAGATCAGTTCAAATTTGGGCTTTAAATGCCTTTTTTTCTGGAGGTTATGGGCAATTCTTAATCGATACGACGTCATTCCCACAAAAGTGAGTCAAACTACATTTTTCCCGTGATTACTTCTATGGTCAACCTCCAACGTCTGTCCAACCCGTGGTCGTTTGACCTTTTCTCTTACTTTTTTAACATCAACATCGATCGAGATTGCTATGCCATGTTATCATTGGTCCACTCCTTTCTCTTAGGACTAGAAAAAAAAAATCAAAGTCTAGAAGAGGAAGTTCCTGGTCGACTCCTGTCGAGGAGGATGGAGTGTTGGCATCCAATCCGTTATGTGCTCCCCAAAAAAGGTGAAGCAACTACATGACTCTCTACGGGAGTATGGGTATATGATTGATGGCCAGGATCTCTTGATGCATCATTACCTTGATGTCGACATCCTGAATAATGTATTTTGGAACAATAATCATGGCACCATGATTGATGGGTCAAAGGAAGCTTCTGATGCCGAGACAGAGTAGAGGGCGAAGGCTGTTGTCAAGTTGGCTGAGAAGAAATTGAGGGCAAATTTTTCCCAAACTGAGTCAGTTGTTGTCCCTCGCTCACAAGAATCACTAGTTAATGCCCAAGTTGGCAGAGCAAGCATGTGATTTGTTCCTTTCTACCCATCGAAGTTACATAACAATTTCTCATGCTTTGGGAGAGTTGCGGCTAATTGAATGGTTTTTCTGTCTAGTGCAAGAACCTCCAGTGCTCACAGGGAGGAATCCACAAAGACTCGCAGTTTATTCTGTGGAGAAGAAGAGGGGAGGTCGTTGGTCGATGATAATGAAGAAGTCTGACCTCTTGGTGTCTCCTATAAAATGGCCAGTCAGGAGGCAAGGCGAGTCACCCCTCACCCATACAATTAGATTTTGATTTTAGGGCTAATAATGATGCTGAAGCTGATCATGAAGCAGAGTCAAACCAATTAGGGGCAGATAATGCATACTGGGAGGGAAAGGGCCCCAT
This sequence comes from Phalaenopsis hybrid cultivar, assembly GCA_002079205.1. NCBI lineage: Eukaryota > Viridiplantae > Streptophyta > Magnoliopsida > Asparagales > Orchidaceae > Phalaenopsis > Phalaenopsis hybrid cultivar. The sequence goes on along the minus strand of JXCR01145101.1, from coordinate 84,860 downwards.
CAAAAATGTATCTCCCACCACCTCCGCCTCAATAGAAATGAAAGTGTCTCCTTTAGGTGGGTTCCATCCATGTGAGAGAGCTCCAACATTTGGTCAAGCTCTACTTTGTGTTTCACCATCATAAATATCGAGAGGGGTTGGTATATGGATACCCTAATGATGGTGAACTATCCTTATCTCTTAGTTTATGTCATCTAGCTCTATTCCCTTGAGCAATTGTGGAAGAGCTTGAAAGGAGCAAAATTTCTTCAAACAAGCAACTAATTCCCTCTGAAGGCGTGGTCGGATGCCAATTACCAGGAAAAAAGCCACAGAGAAGTTGATGATTGAGATGATCACCTAGCTGAGCGAATATCAAAAAAGAGCCATCGGACGGAGAAGCGATTGCGGTTCTCCATCAAGTGCCAGATGAGAGAAAATAAGGAATATAATAATGCCATCATGGCTCTGGAGTAGGTAAATGAAATTTTGAAGGAGGTGACAGCCATGTTTTTGCTCTTTTTATATTAGAGTCTTCATCTTGTCTACTAATCATCTTATATTTCTCTATTCCAAATAATCCTCTTTTTTGAACCATTGAAATAATTTTGAGAAGAGGAGGTATTTGAAAAAGAGAAAATAAATATAAATTATATTGAAAAATTAAAAAAGAACGAGGAGAATTTCTATAAGATGACATTTGTGTGATAGATCAAAAGTTTATGCCAAAAAATAAATTAGTTCAAAAACACTCTGAATATGTATTCACAAAGATAACCTTATAGAAATTACACACATATAACCAGAGAACAAAATTTTATATTTTATTTTGGGGTCAAGAGCATTTCTAAAAGAACATATCGCTTCGGTTAATTACATTTTAGGAATACCCAACAATACTCACGATTAAAAGGAGTCTTGCTTATATTTTGTGTTAACTAGTGAAATAAGAATATCAAAAGTTAATATGATCATCTCAATACTTTTAAAGTTATACTGGGTCAAAAGGTTTGAGGGTGAATCACCGTATCCCAAACGCGCAGCAGTTTATTGTCATACAAGGCCTAGAAAATAACCTCGTCTTTTTAAATAGGAACGTCTCTATGCTTCAAAGTCATGTCAGACCAAAGGGTAGAGGTTCAATAACTGTATCTCAAATGGGTGACAACCTATCGGCGAACGAGGCCTACGAGATTAACCTTAGGAATATATTAAGTAAAAGAATGAGCTTAAAGGAGGCATAGTAATAATTAGGAAAGAGGTACCTAAGCAAATAGAGAAAGCTAGATTGGGACTTCATGGATCTATCATCCAAAACCATCAAGATTTTAAGTCAACCTGGTCATGAAGGAAGTTGACCCAACTAACCAGATATCCCTTGTCAGCAACCCTTGTGTTGCATTGTGCAAGAAACCCAAATATCTCTAAAGTTAAAGGAAAGAAATATGTATTCCCCTATGACCCTATTTAATTTAGAATCATAGAAATGTCATTTATAACCGCCAAAAAAGTAGTTAGGAAGCCAAGAAAAAGAAAAAAATAAAATAAAGGATCGGCAACAAAGTCAAACAATTTCACATAAAACTTATGCCCCATGAAGTTCAGAGGAGGCTATAACATCCCACTCATGTAGACGACCTCCTCAGTGCATAAATTTATGCTTGGCAATTCAGTTTGAAGAAGCAAGAATACCCCTCCGCAGTAGATATAGGTATGATGCAATTATTTATAGCAGTCTTTAATATGATGACCCTATTAAAATGACTTGGAAGATGTCTATGCAAGTGGAACTATTTTATATCCAGCTGAAAGAACATGCATAAAATATACAGTATAAAGTAAAGTGTTAGTTTTAAAATTGATTCAATTTTATTTCTAAGTATTAGTTTAGATGAATCTTTTATTATTAGAGTTTTATAAAAATCTTTGTTGCCCTAATGAGCCTAAGTGCATATGTGAGGAACCTAGACAAATAGCAATCAAAATAAAGCGAGAATTTGTCACTCTATGTATAAGTAAAGAGGCCATATGAATAAAATAATAAAATAGGTCGAGTACTATTGGGTTGATAACATACTAGAAAGCTAGGCGACTAGGCTCTACATTTAGAGTATGATACTAATGTCTATATAATAATATGAATTCAGAATTAAGATACGAGTTACAGACACACTAAACCCAGTCCTCATCTTATGGCTCCACACATCAAGCACTCTCAAACTTGTGCTCATATCTTATTTCTGATACAAACTGAACGTTAAGGAAACTAAACAAAATACAAGTGAAATTAAAAAAAAAAAAATACTCAACCTACATTAAAAAGGTTAGCATATATTATCTCATGCGATCGTATGATGAACCATGTCTGATGGGAGATGAGCTAAGCAACACTTGCAGAAAAGATGTTAGCTAAAATCATGATTGTTCCTCCGAGTTGGACATGGCTCCCTGAAAAAAGATGTCACGTAAAAGACTTATGCAAACACTTCACTCCTAGTAAACACATAAAAGGGCAACAAAGAAAAAGGCGGCTAGATGCAAACCTAGGAACAATGGTCACACATATGAAAACCCTAACTGCACGCTGCTTTATTCTAAATAGGTATCTAAGATAAGATAACATAATGACACACACTTACGTGTGTGCAAAAGGTGTGGCTAAGGTTGGTGCATAATTTTGACAGGGTCACTAACACTAGCCTCATCCTAAAGATCGAAGTGTTCTAATACACATCACTTAAAGGTTAATAGTTTTAAGTAAAATATATTTCAAAGCTTGAACTTACTTATGGTCTAAACTATGGATGTTTTTATTTAAAAATGTGCTTTATTAAAGCATAATGGATATTAATAATACGAAAAAAAAAACTTAAAATAAGACCAAAGTGATGTGTGTTATATCTTCTAAATCCATATCGCATTCACACAAGCACTGATCACAATATGATAATTCATATTACTCGTTGAGTTATGCTCGCAAGCAATGCTTATTAAAGCATTGTGACCAGCATCGGGTCACACATCTAACAAAAGAAGATTTTCCATCACTAAAAATGTAGAAATGTTTCAAGCACACAATATAATTTAACATATCATGATTTCTCAAGCTAGGTGCTAGAGATCACAATTGATGTGATATGCGGTTTGATATGTATGAATGCTTTATAGAGGTATGAGCAAAAACATCGAACACAGAATGATGTTTCATGTATGAGTGTTCTACTTTGTGAGAACTCATACAAAATCACATTTATGAAAACAATTGACTTGCTTATCTAGCACGATCGAACAAGATAAACGATCACACATGTGGACAAGCAAGAGTCTATACATTACACATTCACGCAAGGTGAAGTAACTATGCATATATAAACTAAATTATCATAACAGAGTCATATACTAGGTAGTATGACTCGCATCAGGTGATATAGAAGATGTGTTTGTGTCAAGTTAGCTAGCCATCTCCATATGTTGTGCAAGACTTCATCATGGGCATATGATAACATATGTACAAGACAAGAATGTCAAGCATGCTAGTGCAAAAAAAGAATGTATGTTGCACTCGTATGACATACATATAGAAACAATGCAGAATACAAATGAAAATGCTAAAATATGTCAAAGTGTTGTGCGCAATAACATAATACTTTGCTAGCAGAAAGCTAGATCACAAGCATTCTAGAAGGATGCAAATTTCCACACATGCCTAACAAAAATTCACTAAGCATAATGTAAAATATAGTTTTAACTCATACTTGAATCCAAAATATGAACATCATGCAAGAAAAAATATACTCCTTCTATTTTAGCTTGTGCTCAAGTAGCAGAAGGCGCCTCCCGGACGTCTAGCAATTCCGCCTTCATAACTGTTATTTCATTACAGAGCATATCCTCCCAAGCATGGATGGTGACCACCTCATTTTTTAGCTTCTCCAACCTGTTCACCCTCTCAACCAACAGGTGCATCTCCCTAACCTGAGAAAATATGGCTGTCTAGATTAATGAGCCTTCTATCTCATGCAGTCAGCATTCCCTTGAGCTGAAAGATTCCAGCATTCTGGCCACCACCACTTAGGTCTCCTCTAGGAGATTTGAATGACTACTCCTAACCTCTGCTTGGTGCAAAGAACCCTTGGCAACCCTTGGTCCGCCTTTCTGATTGGATGAACACAGACCTCCCTGAAGTGGAGTCAATAAGAACCACTCCAGCGATGGAGTCATCCACATCAGAAGAAAATATAAAGCAAGATGCAGAATAGGAAAAATCATCCTACAAACGGTCTTCATACCCACGATCTGTTCCCACCACAAAGTGATGAAAGAGATTCCTTCTTCATCAGTCTTATCTCCCTCAACCGAGGAGGAAGGTCGCGGGCACCCTGCGCACCCGACGAAGCCAAGACATAAGGCGCCTCTCGCACATCATCCCAGAATCCACTTTCGACACCTTAGGAAGCAAAAAAGCACCGATAGTTCCTTACCATGTTTTGGGTGCTGGAGCTTGAGCATGACCTGATACACTGGTAAGTCTTTCCTTGAGATGGTCACTATCCTCCACCCAAGACACTTCTCATCAATGGTCTTTCTCCTCATATGGCCCTTCTCTCGGGTGGCAGTTGTCCGCTTGCGCCTCTTCACTAGGGCGACCAAGGACTGAGTCCAACAACCTCACATTATCAAATCATCCTGGGCTATTTATCCGTGACACTCCGCTCTCCTTCCAGGTGGTACTCAATCTCCCACCCAAGGTTTTCTAAAGCCCTCCAGTAGGCGGCTTTGTTGTACTTCTCAGTTCTGAAAAATGACTTATAAATCATGCTAGCGATTAGAATTCAGATGGACCAATTCCATTTTTATAGGAATCACAATAACACAATTCAAGGAGGTTCAATTATTGTAGCATTAAGTAATCATAAATACTGTTCATTTTTTTTGCATTAAATTTTGTTGTTCTTATAACAACATCATTTTTAAGAAGCAAGAAAATTAGCGAACTAAATGTGTACACAAAAGATATGTCAACACGAAACTCAATGCAACCTGACAGCTCAAGAAAGGGTGAAATGGAAAAAAAATAGACCTGCCATGAAACGATTAAGGGACCCAGAAAAATCGATCGGCTCAAGCTTGCCAGATTTCATCTGAACAGGCCCAACAATGCATGCCTAGATGGCATCTCATGCTTGAGGGTAAAAGTCTAATCAGTCGGTAAGAATTTAGAGCTGGTGACTGGCCCAACTCATCTGCCTAACAAATATCAGCCGATCAAATCATCCTCACCGACTGTCTTCAGAAATCCAGTTGGCCGCCCAACCAACGACCCAACCGCAAAAGCTAACTAGCAGTAACGATCAATTCACCTTTTTGACCCCCATCAGCCAAGCTAGAGAATGACATATTACTGAGCCCACAATGGTATAATTCCAACAAATAGCCTATACAACCCTCCTTAAAACATGATTATAAATGTAATTTCACTTCACTATTTTCCTTCTCCTGTAAATAGAGCAGTCTTTTCATGTAAAATGATATTTATCACTCCATTCTCCAACGTCATATTTTCACATAAAGGAATTTAGGCTCTTCAGCCTCTATATATACTAAAAATACTCATATAAAAAGGATCACAAAAGTCCGACAATACCCCATTTTATCCCAGAATGACAAGTTACTGTGCACTACACTCTCTTCCTCCGTCCCTCCCTCTCTCCTTTTTCTCTCGAATCAAATGCTCTAATTCCTTATGTGTATCTTCCATGCAAATTAGGATTCAACAAATACTAATTATTTTTTAATGGCTAGATGTATAAAACTGAGTAAAAACATTAATGATGTTATTTGTAAATGTTATTTGTAATAACGATTTCATTCAAATAAAAATGGTGACATCTCATTTCATATATCATTGTTCTACATCATATCACTTTAACATAAGAACATATATGCCAAACATATTAAAAATAAAATCCTTATCTAAAACCTAAATGAAGGCTACTAATCTTTACAGAAACGTCATTAACTACTCAATTAGACATAAACCTTCTAGCAGCAGACGCGAGTTGACAACCACCTTCTCACCAGTTTCACAACATCCCATTATGTCTAGAAACACCAAAAATCGTTTTTTTCTACAAAAGGAAGAGATAAATAAATAATAATGGAATTTTTTTTCTTTTCGAAAATTATGATAATTCCATTTATTTATCCCGAAGAAGCCAATTAGGGCTGTCAAAACAGCTCGTTGTTCGCGAACAGCTCGTTAAGAAGCTCGTGTTCGACTCGTTCGCTAAGTTAACGAGCCGAACATAAATAACACGAATAAAAATTTGTTAATTCGTGTTCAGCTCATTTTGGCTTGAATTACTACTAATTATATATATATATATATA
>JXCR01145101.1:45034-78120 GCA_002079205.1 Phalaenopsis hybrid cultivar | reverse complement strand
TATATATATATATATATATATATATCTTGATGAGTAATATTTTTAAAAAAATATAATTGGCTACAAGGTTACAAAGATTTATAATCAATTAAAATAATTAATTAAGAAAATAGAATAAAAATTATTAAATTATATTAAAATGATGCTTTAACATAAACAATCATCTTTAAATTTGTTCTAACCCTTAACATCTTATGACTACGTGATTAGGGTTGCCTAAATAGCTCTTTGTTCGTGAACAGCTCGTGTTCGGCTCGTTAAGCAAACGAGTCAAACACAAACATACTTTTTGAGCTCGAAATATAAACGAGACGAACACGAGCTGAGTCTGGGCTTGCTCGTGTTCGGCTCGTTTACACCCCTAAAGCGAATCAATGAAATTCCATCCTAGCTACTGGGCCCTACAACCATGCACGCATATAATTACCGTTGCTTGTTCCTAACTGTCTTCCACCGTCGCAAAACCATGGAAGTTAAGCGTAAGAAAAACAAAAAAAAAAAAAAGATTCCCAATAAGGGAGTTGAAAAGAAGAAAATTGCGAGTGGATATGAGAGAAATGACTTTAACGATATTTAGTGATATTATGGTGGTGGTGTAGTAGCATATCATCATAATATCACCATAAAACTATCAAAAATACCCCTACATATCACCAATCCGCATGTGTGAATTCCGTAGAATATATGGATCTCCTTCTTCGCTAAATCCTTTAGTGCCACTTAACTTTACTCCATTGAGCATATTGGACAATAGATTAGGAATTGAGTTTTCCATTCCATGTTTTATGGTTTTTGAGGCTGACCCAGCTCATTCCTGTGGCAGCACTGTTGCTCTACGGTTCTCCTCACTCTTTCTCTGCTACAAAATAAGATTTTTCATTCACTTTTGATATGTAATTCAATTTTAATAAATAGTACTGTGCATTCAAATATGTAAAAGGAAAAATAGACAAAATTCAGCCAAACTCATTTGGAAATAGGATATGAACTCTGAGTCACTCATTAGGCTCAGAATTATCTAATAAGCTTGGAAGGATATTCATCTATTGAATCTGAATTTGTCATGTGGGTAAAGCCCATGGAATGGAGCATATAACATAAGAGAGAGAGAGAGAAAGATTGAATGCATAGTAGGCTAAAGATTTAAGCATTTATAGTGTTGAATCATTACCTATTTACTATAGAAATGGATCCCTATTTATAGGTAAAGGGAAATATAAAAGGCACAATTACCTACTTGCTCCGACTTTAGTAGGGACAATACAACATAATTTGGTAAAAATAAATAGATAAATATTTAAATACATGTATAAATTGATAAACAAATAAGTATTTAACTAGGTGTTTTTTGTCGATCGGCCATTTAGAGTCGATAATCTTCAATTCGACGGGTGGCTGCTCTGCGAGTTCATTCGGGTCTACCTGGCTAACTGGTTGAATCTTTGACTGGTTATCTTGTTGACCACCTTTGGACACTTTCTTGAAAGGAATGAGCTGATGGACTCTCCTAGCTCATATAATGTGCAATTTAATCGTTGTTGGGTCGCACACTTCCTTTGTCCTGTCAGATTTCTTCAAGATTCGTGTTGTTGTGTTTTTAGTATACATATTTAGTTATTCAATTCTTTTGCTTCTTTTCAACAATGATGTGATACGAATAACATAACTTAATACTGAAAAATGGACAGTGTTTATGATTACTTAATAACGCAAGAATTGAGCTCCACTTGAATTTTGTGCCGGTGATTTCTAGAAGNTTCAATTCTTTTGCTTCTTTTCAACAATGATGTGATACGAATAACATAACTTAATACTGAAAAATGGACAGTATTTATGATTACTTAATAATGCAAGAATTGAGCTCCACTTGAATTTTGTGACGGTGATTTCTAGAAATACTAAATGAATGGTGCATTTCCTCCCATTTTTCATTCCTTATTCAATCTGTATGTGTTCCAGTTGCTAGGATGGTTAATGGACCGACACCAACGGCTGGCAAGTTTGGAAAAATCGCATGTCACATAGCCTTTGAGGGTCTGAAGCATGGGTTTGGCTCTCAATCAGATAGGAGCAGAGGCAAAAGTTTGTAGCAAGAAAACGGTCGAGGCCTAATTAAACGATCAAGTTTGATCCTTGAATTTGACCCTCAGGCATCTTGGAAAGGGCGTGGGGGTGTAAGAACATCACCCACAAGAAGGTACTCATAAGGGGAAGAAACACCCAAAATTGACTCCTAAAGTGGAAGGAGCTACCTTCTGCAGAGACTGTCAGCCAACTTGTTGGCTTTGACTCATGCCCAGCTATTGGAGCAATACAAACTGTTGGGGGAATTGAGCAAGAGGCATCTANACCAACGGCTGGCAAGTTTGGAAAAATCGCATGTCACATAGCCTTTGAGGGTCTGAAGCATGGGTTTGGCTCCGATCACATAGGAGCAGAGACAAAAGTTTGTAGCAAGAAAACGGTCGAGGCCTAATTAAACGATCAAGTTTGATCCTTGAATTTGACCCTCAGGCATCTTGGAAAGGGCGTGGGGGTGTAAGAACATCACCCACAAGAAGGTACTCATAAGGGGAAGAAACACCCAAAATTGACTCCTAAAGTGGAAGGAGCTACCTTCTGCAGAGACTGTCAGCCAACTTGTTGGCTTTGACTCATCTCCAGCTATTGGAGCAATACAAACTGTTGGGGGAATTGAGCAAGAGGCATCTGNATGACTTGGTCAATCTCAAAACTGGTTTGATCACACTAGTTTTGGTGTGGTCACACCAAGAGCTGGCGTGACTACACCGCTTAGCACCATATCACATGTTTTGGCTTTATTTTGCATGCTCTACACCTATAACCTACAAAATATTGCAAACAACCTTCCATAATTATAAAATTGTGATAAATGATGAATAAATCTTATTATTTAATGTAACAAAAGTATGCAAATTTATCTTGTATCATTTACCTCTATCATTTATAACAAAAATGAAGTCTAAAATATCAGATCATGGATGGTCGATGTTTAATGTGATCGAACCATATAAGGTAATTCTCTCTAATCTTGTTTGCCACTTGAGCTACTTCAACAATTTTAAGGATAATTGTACATTATAATTTTCTTTGAATTGTAAAACCATTCATCCACCTAAGCATTTTCATCTCAACAACGTTTAAATTAATTTTATGCTTCTCTTTTGTAGGCCAACATTCTATACCATAAAGCATTGCATGTGTTTCCACCATCTTATAAAATATTTCATTTAGTTTAAGTGATGCTTTCTATCACTGATAAAGCACGATGCAATCCCCCAGATTAGCCATCCAACATGATCTCTCTTTTATAGGCCAACATTCTATGCTATAAACTTTGATATACTCGATGCATATTACTACTTATCAAAATAATTTTATTTGCATCTTTTAAGTGCGCCCATCTAATTCTATGATGAATTTTTTTTGTAATTTTTAACTTCTAACTTTTTAAATCTTTATTTTAAAATAAAAAATCATTAATCGATGTTAGGTACTTGAACTTAAACTTTAAATGACCTTATAATCTCGACGATGTAATTTTCTTATAAGAGAATAGTCAATTAGTGTTTTTTTTAAAATCTATTATTATAATTAGTAATATGCTTACTTGTTTTATTAAATAAAGCAATAACCATAAAAAGATCATAATTTAATATGGTTATATCTTCTTTAGTGGTCACTCCAAAAATGTAGCCACCAAGAATACTTCTAAAAAAATGTATGATTCTAAAATTAAGTCCATCTAAATCTCCTATAATAATGTTTTTTTTTTTCTATAGGAGGTGTCATTTTTATTAATTCCTATAGGTCATTCAAAATTTTTTTTTTTCTGAATGTATATCCAAATGAACTTGGGGAGCATAAAAACTTAAAACAATATAAACCATAGTGCTAACAACAATCATTAGAGCTATAATTCTATCTTCAACTCTATTATTTTTATAATATTATCTTTAAAAATCTTCTCTCCAATTATTTCTACACCATTTCAAGTACGACTTCTACCCAAATACTAAAGTCTAAAACCATGGCTATCAATGACCTTATCCTTTTCTCCAACTTATTTAATTTCATGAATGCATAAGATATTTATTATCCCATGATCCATGATATCTATTGACTTCATTAATTTACTTGTGAGAGTACCTGTATTCCCGGTTCATATCTTAATATTAATTTTATGGACTAATATTTTTACATGCACCTGTTTATCATATAGAAACCCTAGCATATTTAACAAAACACCATGGTAGTGGTGCAATGGCTCTTGCACGTTTTTTATTATATTCAAGTCACACAATACGTCGCTTTCATGGGACATCCTAACATTGACACGAGGATTTAAAGTAAGTGTGATTGTACGAAATCATGATGTAGTATAATTATGTCTTTTGCAAATAAAGGATTTCCATCTATACTTCACATGCTTGTGATTTAATATGACTCTATTTGATAATTTAATAAATTGTGTTTTAGAAGGATAACTATAGGCTTTTATGCAAATAATAATACAATAAACTAGAATATATTATAGCAATATTTTATCCCTCCTTTAGTTTAATTTTATCTCATATAATCAATTATGCATATGGATTCTATTGGACAAACTGTGACATATCTTTCGCGTGATATAAGAAGAATTTAAAGAAGTGTGAGGAATGAGATTTGAGGAATCAAGTAAGATCCTAAACTTCTTTGCTTAACAGCTCCTAACAAAATATTGTGTGAGTTTGTCAAAAATTAACATTCTTCCTGTCAAACAACTTCTTTCCTTTAATTTAATAAGAAAATAAGTACAATTAAGGGAACTCAGAATAGAAATAACTATCCATACTCCACTAGTATCCAAAAACCAATTCCATGAATAAATCATCATAATTAGTGTAGCCATTGCCATAGATTTCTTCAGGTTTGCAGCCCTGGAACTCAAATTTGCTCAACTTTGCAGCTTTTTTCAGTAAAACATCATCAACATCCAATCCTCTGCACCTGGAAACATCAACCTCTTCCAAATCCTTGCATCCATCCAAAATCATCACCAAATCATCCTTTCGCAGAAAGGATGCACTCATCAGCAGTCTCTTCAACTTAGGCAAGCATCTGATCATTGCCTGTGCATCCTTTCCATTGAGGAAGCCGCAGAGATTAAGCTCATGAAAGTTGGGGCAGTGGAGCATGATTTGCTCTAGCATTTTCAGAAATGAAATTGGCTTCCAGATCATTTCTAATGCTTCCATTTCCTTCCAGCTGCACATCAGCCCTGGGAGTTGCTTGTCATCGTTCCATATAAGTGTTGGTAAAGACAGCACCTTTAATTTTGGACATCTGAAAAGTCAAGTAATTTAATGTTTGCATAATTAATCAACTATGGCCTCTGTTGTCAGTCCTGAGATTTTAATTTTATTTTTATTTCTTTCTGCAGCAAACTAAGCGCTCTTAAAATTTTTCATTTTAATCCAAGGATAAGCCTTTTTTTTTTGTGCTTTGTAAGAATTTATTAAAATTGAATACGTGTTGTCTATTGTTGTCTAAGCTTTTCGATTTACATCAGGACATCTGATGTAAATTTGTATCACGTGTCCAATTAAAATTGACCATGTGCTAGGATGGGTCTCACACTTTTAAAAAACAACAAATCCTCTATTTCAGTGGGGTCCACACTTTGATGTGGCCAATTTTAATTGGACACCTGATGCAAATTAAAGAAACCATAAACCCCAATTTGCATTCTTTCCTCAAAAAATTATTGCGTAAGAAAATCTTATGCAAATTTGCATCAGGTGTCCAATTAAAATTGATCATGCGTTAGAACGAGTCCTCAATGATAGCATCCATCCTCAATGATATATTGAATTTTGCAATTATAAGTATGAGTATAATTGCAAAAGAATTCAAGTGCTTATACTAATGAATAAAAACTACATTATGTTTCAAGGTAAATTCTTACTTCACTTTTCATATGGGACTATTTTTCATTCGCACATGCACCAACAAAGATTTCTGGAATAAGAAATAAAAATCAAGACAGAGTGTTTCATTTCATACTGGATGGACGTCAAAACCAAGTCTTGGTGCAGGGATGCGCCGAACAAGGAGGGAATGCGAAGCTCCATGACGGATCCATGGCTTTTTGAGATGCAGAGCTTCAGGAAAGAAGAGAAGGAGAAGCTCTGCAGCTGATACAATTCTTTGAACCTTGCTATGAACTTGCTCTTTGTGGAGAAATCTAAGTCCTTGAAGTCCAGAACTCTCCAGCATTGCGGATCAAGGGAGGCCTTGTTCCATGATCTGCAGACAAATGGAACTGCAATCGTGAGATCCTCAAATCCCAACTTGCAGAAAACACAGATCAAGCAATCAAATGCCAAATCCTCCCATCTCCTTCGTATCATGACTTTTCTCTAATTTAAATTTGTGGAGCTGAAATCCTATTTGTAGGGGAAGATAAGCAGCAGATTAATCTCTGAACCAGCTCTAATTCCACGTTTCATGATAAAAAATGGACTGTCTAGATTTTCAAGGGGAAGGCCGTAGCGTTGATGAAGGGAAGTTTATAATTTTTGTCATGGTTATTCAGATGATGACATTGATTTAGAAAAGACTATTTTTTATGATAAAAGATGGAATATAAGATAAGGGATCATGTGCTCACCAACGGACAAACCAGGCAAACCATATAAACAGCCTAAAATACGATAATTATGCAGGCCAAAATATTATTTGAAAATGAAGTGGGTAAGATTTCACAGTCATGGAAATTCATAGATGTCTATCATTTTTTTTTTTTTTTTTGGATGAAGAGATTTCCATGTTAATTAAGCAGGTATTGTCATAGGAGGACAAACAGAGCTGAAATAATATATGTTCATGGAGTCATCACATCCAGAGTCCAATGGTGAGGCGCCACGTGTTAAGTGGGTTCACCGCAATATACTTAGATATTAAAATTTGTGGGGCACACTTGACACTTGACACGTAACTCCCCACCATTGAACTCCTGACATAATATTTTTTTCAATCAAATGAGATAGAATAATACTTCAAAGTTAAAATATGCTCTGAAATGGAGCTGTAGGGAAACTCTGCTTGTTGATGCAATAGAGACTTTAAAAATATAACGCCATCATTTTGATGCAATTCAAAGTCTTCAAAGAAGAATCTCACAACAAGAAATACTAATAATTATGGCAGAACTTTTCATGAAAAATCTTGAAGTTTCGTTGGGTCATTAAGTTTTANTAACACCATCATTTTGATGCAATTCAAAGTCTTCAAAGAAGAATCTCACAACAAGAAATACTAATAATTATGACAGAACTTTTCATGAAAAATCTTGAAGTTTCGTTGGGTCATTAAGTTTTCCAGCTGATTACCAAGAAATGATAGTTTGACGATAAACTCTGGAGCAAAAATGCATTATAGAAAAGAAAAACACCACCAAAAGAAGTAATTAGAGAGAGTTTATTGGAATATTTACTAAAAATCAGTGTTAACTAATGGCGGACAAGAAAATTAGAATGTCGGATGGAAAAGAGCGCTTTATCGNTACAGCTGATTACCAAGAAATGATAGTTTGACGATAAACTCTGGAGCAAAAATGCATTATAGAAAAGAAAAATACCGCCAAAAGAAGTAATTAGAGAGAGTTTATTGGAATATTTACTAAAAATCAGCGTTAACTAATGGCGGACAAGAAAATTAGAATGTCGGATGGAAAAGAGCGCTTTATCAGTCGGAAAAATTTCTAAACAACCACTGGTAGAACTTCCATCAAACATTCCAATAAAAAAATATGTCATTGGTTCAATGAAAAATACTTGAAAAATATTCTATTACTGGATTATCAATTATTGATCATGGTGATGTAATTTTTTCTTTTTTGTTCCCTGAGCACAGGGGTATTTTTATTTTATTTTTATAAATTTTCTACACCAAGATATGTGTTTTTAAAGTTGAAGCATTTTAATTTCAAAATGTCCTATTTATCTACTTATTCGAGTCAACTGCCAGCGCAACCTCGGTGTTTCCGAACACGTACGCGTCATTTGCAGGTTCGTTGCGCTTTCCACGTAGCCTGCCTCATCAGCCAACCCTTCGCGCTCCTTTGGTCCGTCCGGCACAATCTGATATGTCCATTCGATACACTCGGGAATGGGCGGCATCCGCCTAACCCGAGAACCGTCCATGTTCTAGACCTAATATCTCACTCGATTCTCAACCAAATCACTTGGGTTTGTTCCTATATCTTCATCTAAGTGGGACGAACTTATTNCGATACACTCGGGAATGGGCGGCATCCGCCTAACCCGAGAACCGTCCATGTTCTAGACCTAATATCTCACTCAATTCTCAACCAAATCACTTGGGTTTGTTCCTATATCTTCATCTAAGTGAGACGAACTTATCTATACGATCAAATAGTATGAAATACAAGTTTGCTTCACAATTGATGAAACTGCGACTCAATTTAGTTATTTTGAGTTATACATTTGCCTAAGAGGTGAGACCTCGATTGGGTTAGTTGGAGACGATCGTCTTGAGTCCACGAAACTTCTCGAAGTGTTGTCTTGAGTTGAGAAGTAGCCTAAGTATGATTTCAGTTGAAGGGTGACTCGAGCTTCGTCTAGGACTATGTTAGGGTGCTCGGGAGAGGAGGCTTTTGATTTAGGAGGCGTTATTGAAGTGTGGGGAAGTTTACCGAATGGTTAATTTGAAGCTTTTGAAAGGTTTAGTGAAATGGTCGAAAAGTTCCTGGATTTGTGTGGTGAAATTGAGCTTGGGCAGTGGGAATAGGTGGCTAAGGATGGTTGGATTGCACTTAGAAGGTCTGTGAGAAGCTCTGGAANTGAAGTGTGGGGAAGTTTACCGAATGGTTAATTTGAAGCTTTTGAAAGGTTTAGTGAAATGGTCGAAAAGTTTCTGGATTTGTGTGGTGAAATTGAGCTTGGACAGTGGGAATAGGTGGCTAAGGATGGTTGGATTGCACTTAGGAGGTCTGTGAGAAGCTCTGGACGCAATTGGGCAGATTTTCCTCTTGGTTTTGGATGATCTTCAAATTTGGTCTTGGAGGGGACTATTTATAATTGAGGCCAAGAGAGAGGCCTCAGGCTGACATTGGTTGATGCTAATAGGCTGAGGTGGAGGGATGAGCAGCACAATTATCCAATGGGAGAGAGCCACATTGGATTAGCTCAATTTTTTGTCTAAGGCAAGGTGCAAGCTCTCAGGTTTTGGTTTTATAGCCACTAAATCGACCAGCAAAGCCAGGGGAGGCAGCTAGCTGGCTCAGGAAGGTCGGGGGAAGGTTTAATTATGATTAGGCTTGGAGTTTGACGACTGATGTCATGGGTTAACTTTTTTTAGTTGAGGGGTTTCCATGATTCAAGGGAGCCTTCNGCCAGGGGAGGCAGCTAGCTGGCTCAGGAAGGTCGGGGGAAGGTTTAATTATGATTAGGCTTGGAGTTTGACAACTGATGTCATGGGTTAACTTTTTTTAGTTGAGGGGTTTCCATGATTCAAGGGAGCCTTGGTNGGGGGGGGGGGGGGGGAGGTATTGTCTTGGGAGAACAATCAGAGCAAATAATATATGTTCAAGGAGTCATCAAGTGGAGCAAATATTGCATTCGGAGTTCAATGGTAGGTCGTGACGTGGCATGTGGGCCCACCGCAATACATTGGAATTGATCAGTGTTAAAATTTTTTGGGCTCAGTTGACACGTGGCGCTCCACCATTGGACTCCTGAGCTAATATTTTTTTCAATCCATTGAGCTAGAATAATTCTTCAAAGTTAAAATATGCTCTGAAATGGAGGTGTAGGAAACTCTGCCTGCTGATCCGATAGAGACTTTAAGAATTGAAGTGTCTTTTCATTCGCGGTGATTTGTGACAGACTAATTTTTTAGTTGACAAAAGTTATTGTAGTAACAATGGACCCAACGAAAGGAAACAAAATGTTCGCTTCACAAACATATGAGTAGGCCATTTAGAATTGATTTTATATTATTTTTTTAACTTTAATATGCAAGATTTTACTAAAAATAAATGTTAACTAATGGCTGACAAGAAAATTAGAGTGTCGGATGGAAAAGAGCGCTTTATGAGTCGGAAAAATTTCTAAACAACTATTGGTAGAACTTCCATCAAACATTCCAATAAAAAAATATGTCATTGGTTCAATGAAAAATATTTGAAAAATATTCTATTACTAGATTATCAATTATGGATCATGGTGATGTAATTTTTTCTTCTTTGTTCCTTGAGTACAGGGGTATTTTTATTTTATTTTATAAATTTTCTACACCAACATATGTATTTTTAAAGTTTAACTATTTTAATTTCAAAATGTCCTATTTATCTACTTATCTGAGTCAACTGCCAACGCAACCTCGGTGTTTCTGAACGTGTACCCATCATCTGCAGGTTCGATGTGCTTTCTACGCAGCCCGTCTCATCAGCCTGTGGTTCGCATTCTTTGGTCCATCTGGTGCAATCAGATCTGTCCATTCGATACATGCGGGAATGGACGAGATCCGTTAATCGTCTCCGATCGTCCTAACCCGAGAACAGTCTCTGTTCTAGACCTAATATCTCACTTGATTCTTAACCAAATCACTCGGGATTTGTTCCTACACCTTCATCTAAGTGAGACTAACTTATCTATACGGTCAAATAGTATAAAATACAAGTTCGCTCACAATTGATGAAGGTGAGACACAATTTAGTTATTTTGAGTTATACATTTGCCCGAGAGGTGAGACCTCGATTGGGTTAGTTGGAGACGATCTTCTTGAGTCCACGAAGCTCCTCAAAGTGTTGTCTTGAGTTGAGAAGCAACCTAAGTATGATTTCAGCTGAAGGTTGACTTGAGCTTGGTCTAGGACTATGTTAGGGTGCTCGGGAGAGGGTGCTTTTGATTTAGGAGGTGTTATTGAAGTGTGGGGAAGCTTATCGAATGGTTAATTTGAAGCTTTTGAAAGGTTTAGTGAAATGGTCAAAAAGTTCATGGATTTGTGTGGTGAAATTGAGCTTGGACGGTGGGAATAAGTGTCTAAGGATGGTTGGATTGCACTTAGGAGGTATGTGAGAGCTCTGGAAACAATTGGGCAGAGTTTCCTCTTGGTTTTGGATGATCTTCAAATTTAGCCTTGGAGGGCGCTATTTATAATTGAGGCCAAGAGAGAGGCCTCAGACTGACATTGGTTGGTGCCAATAGGCTGAGGTAGAGGGCTGAGCGGCACAATTCTCCAATGGGAGAGAGCCACATTGGATGAGCTCAATTTTGGGTCTAAGGCAAGGTGCAAGCTCTCGGGTTTTGATTTTCCAGCCACTAAATCGACCAGCCAAGCCAGGGGAGGCAGCTAGCTGGCTCAAGAAAGTCAGGGGAAGGTTTAATTGTGATTAGGCTTGGGGTTTGATGGCTGATGGCATGGGTAAGAGAGTTAACTTTTTTTAGTTGAGGTGTTTCCATGATTCAAGGGAGCCTTGGTCCATGGCCCAAAAGTGGGATTAGGCTAAGATTGAGCTAGCCAAATCACAAGCTTAGGATGGGTTGGAGTAATCAGAGTTTGGTTAATCCAAAAGGTTTGAGGTGGATTAGGATTTAGGCTTAAAATGTGGTTTGGGCTTGAGATTGGGCTTGGGCTTGGATTAAAATCAATCAAAGGCTCAAATTGATCTAGGAGAATGTCATGAAGCATTTAGGAAACAAATTTTATGGAATTGAAATGATTACATGGCTCAATTTGATGGAATTTGAAAGTGGGTTTAACTTGGGGCATTTGATTTGGGCTTGGAATTTGCGCTTAAAATTGGGTCAAATTGGGATGGGATTTGGTTCTAATTGGGCTTGGACAATTTGATGGGAATTGGGGGTGATTTGGGGAGTTTGGGCATTTAGGGACAATTTGGAGATTTTCGTCAATTTTGATGGATTTGGGAGCAATTGGGATTATTGAGTGGTTTGGATTGATTTTGGGGAATTTTGGAGTGAACTTTGAGGTTTTAGGAATTTTTTTAACATGCGGGCATTTTAGTAATTTTGGGTGGTTAAGGTTATTTTGGGAATTTTGGGGAAACTTGGGGTATTTTGGGAAATTTGGAGTGATTTGGAGTTGTTTAATTCGATTTTTTGTGAGAATTTGGGAATTTGGGCATTTTTGAAAATTTTAGGGTTCTAGGGTAATTTTGGGAAAGTTTAGGGGTAAAAGGCCAAAGTTTGAAGTTTTGGTGGAATTAAAGCTCATTGGATATGTTAATCATGAAATCACCCTCCTAGTGCCATGAGATCAATGGGTGGGCCCATTTTGGATCCTACATTTGTTGTTTCTAACAACCTTAGCTAACAGCTAAGGGCTTGGGACCATCCACATGAGTTTCCAAAAGAGTGGGGGGGTAGGTCAAGTGCAACATTGTTTTAGGGTTTTGAGTGTGTGTGAGGTTGTGAAAAGCTTGTGTGTGTGTGTGTGTGTGGTTATGCCCAATATCAAGTCACCTAGGATTGTCCTAAGGCCTGATTAAACCTATAGGAACTCACTCTCAAGTCTCCGCATGTTAGTCTTGACCATCCCAAACTACATTTGGAGTCTTGTGACCACGCAGGTGGGACTTGACAAGAGGAGTAAAGAAGTGTTTGGAATTTTTATGTGGGAGGGCTCCATTTACAAAGTCCTATAGGATAGTCAATAGGAAATTCCTATGGTCAGATCATAAGCTTCTAAAGAAGAAATTAGACCTCATCAACAATTAGGTCAATAGTCATCAGAAAAGGTTGATTAACTGAATAGATTGGAGGAGCTCGATCAGTCACTTTAATGGATGATAGTTGATCGAGCTGATGATGTTGATGGTTGATCAATGACACATGTAAAATGGAGATTTTGATGTGCATTACAAAATCATGTAATGCACATAATATATATGAAAACACATGCAAGAAAATGAGACCTAATTAAATTTTATGATGAATCATATTCATCCTAGCAATTTGGAATAAGGATCTAGGGTTAGTGATGATGTTGTAGCTACCTTCCGTTATGTGACATAACGGATGGTCACCTCTAATTTTTTGGCAAAACTTAAAGGAGCTTTTCTGAGAAATTTAAACATTCAAAAAAATGAAGGTTTTCCCTCACAAACATAGCCTTCGTGATTTTGGGAATGAGTGTCAAAGGGATTTATTGTTCCCTAGATCGAGATGATTTCAACCCACTCATCATGGGATGAAGTAGCCAACCAATCATGGGGTTACTAGGTTCCTAACCATTTAGGTCAATGTGTTGGGGAAATGGAGGTAAAATACAAGGATTCATAAGGGAAATTAACAAAAATAGCTCCAAACCTAATGGTTCACTCTAACACAAAACCTAGCCTTTTTTTTTTTGCTCTAACACAAAACCTAGGGATTTTCTAGAAAGAAAGAACATGAGTTTAGAGTGGTTTCTCACAACGTAAAGGTTGATGAAGCTTTCCCTTTGATTTCTCATTGCTCTGAGTTTATGAGGATGAAGCTCTCATTCTTCCTTAGTAGAGATGTAGCTCCCCATCTTCCTTAGGAGATATGAAGCTCTCCTTCCTCTTCAATGTAGCTCCTCCAAGCAAATCCTTTAAACATTCTAAGAGATGGTTGAGGAAAAAAGTGTCCAAAAAAGTGGCCACATAGTCACTTCCTATTTCCTCCCATGCATAAATTCCCTTTATCTCAGAGAATTTGCACTTGTTAGATGCTTTGGGGATTGTTCTGGCCTAAATTAAGCAAAAACCTGAGAAAAATCATGATTTAAAAGCGAGTTGGCACCTAGGCGATGGGTTCTTGCACCCAAGTACTGAGGCGTAATGCATAGGAGCTAGGACCCTGCTTTCCTCCCTCTCAAATCTTAGAGTTCTTAGAAGCTATTTTAGGCTCCTATGCACTCAGACTGACACCTAGGCACTTGGACTACTTATTGGGTTTCAAGGATTCCAATTTTGTACCCCCTAAGAGCTATTCTTGGTGCCATCTTTCTAAGCTCTCAGTTTTGCAGCCTCGAGAGACTTTTTTGGGCTCTTATGTGTCGGAACCTAGCACCTAGGCACTTGAGACCGATGCTAGGAGCCGGTTTAGCCCGGTAAACCTCATTTTTTTTGTGAAAAACTTCTAGCAATGGGTTTTATTGATATAAAAGGTATGGGAGATTTTGTATAAATAAAATATGGCCTCATAATTCCAAAAGAGAGTTTTTTTATAGGTCTTATATCAAAGGCTTTAATGTCAATGAGCGCCCTAAACTACTATGTGAGTGTACCGCTCCAAACCTCTTCTTTACAAAAATGGGTGTTGGACGGTTTTATGGATTCCTCAAGTTATAGGGAGCTATATATGAATGTTATATGCTCCCATAACATTCTAAAGGGCATCCAACATGTGTGTATCAAAAATTGATGGTAACACAAACCTTAGAAGAAAAAAATTTTGGTGGATTTTGAATGAAAGTTTTTAACGAACTTTAATTAATTGAATTAAGTATTTTTTAGCTCACATTTACTTTCATTAACTTTTTATTTTTATTTGAATCCATTTTGAGTGAATTATTAGAATTATTGTTTTATTATCAAAACTATCGTGAAAATTATTGTAGACTTAATAGGCCTCAAACAGAGTCCGATTTATACACAAGGGTCCATTTGAAAGGTTTCAACAATCCAAATGCACTCACACAGTTCGTTTTGTAATAATGCTTTCTTGAAAATTATTATGTAGATAATTTTTCATGCATGAAAACCCAAAATAAAAAGTTTTACCAAAAAATAGTATCTGATCATCACTTGAAACATTTTCAGTTTTCTAATATGTGATTATAAATATGATGTAACTTATAGAATGAAATTCTTATCACTGGATGGGTATAGAAAGAATACAATAATTTTTGTGTTGCATGAACATTATTCAAGCATAAAGATTTGAGGTGAAAAATTTTACATAAACATTATGTTATATAATTCTCAAACTTATTTGTACGGTCATTTTATATGATAATAAATATCATGTAAATTTCATAATGTAGTTTTAAGCTATACAATGATCTGTGAATAAAATAATAAAATTAGTGTGCATATTAGTTTAAGCTGATTTTTAGGTCAATGTTAGGGTTTAGTTGAACTTAATTATATTTTTTATTTTAGTTTGGTTAATTTTAATGCTTACTCAGTTGGATTTTAATTTTCTATTAAATTAGAGTTGGCTCAAGACTTAGCTCATATGGGGTACAAGTTATAGCTTATATGAGTCCAAATCAATCCTATGGTGACACTAAGAGGGAGGTTCTATGCTCCATTGATAGTGAATATAAGCCAAGAAAAAAAGGTTAACCAAACTTTAAGGTTAATAAGAGGAAATTATTTGAAAGCTTGATCCCGATTTTAAATGTCAATACCATGTATGCGGTTGTATTCTTAATTTTTTTTCTTATTTATAATTCTTACTTTGCAACGGCGCCAAAAACTTAATCACTAACAACAACTAAGCAAAAAACTTGACTTTGAAGCAAATAAGATTACGATTATTATATTTAAATATGAGATATTATGCAAGTATATGTATCGTTATCAAGTAATATATGACTTTTTGATGAAGCCCCAAGTATTGAACCCGTAGGGAAAAAATACAACATGTAACTAACAATCAGAAGAAATTAGATAATAAATTCTACTTAGCAAAAGATTCTTACTCAAACTTTAGATGCTATAATAGGAATGAAAATTCAATTTTTTCTGTAATTTTTGATAATTGAAAGTAAAGTAAACAACTAACTAAACTTAACTAGGTATTTGTAAGATGAAAGAAATATAAATAAAATATTTTTTTCCATATCATGAATTAGTAACAAGTATAGGAATTTTGTTGTGGAAGTATTCAAATTGTGTTGTGTCAAAT
This sequence comes from Phalaenopsis hybrid cultivar, assembly GCA_002079205.1. NCBI lineage: Eukaryota > Viridiplantae > Streptophyta > Magnoliopsida > Asparagales > Orchidaceae > Phalaenopsis > Phalaenopsis hybrid cultivar. The sequence goes on along the minus strand of JXCR01145101.1, from coordinate 62,188 downwards.
AGAAGAAAAAACATTCTTTACCCTTACTAGAGATGCTATAAGGAATATTGGCTAATTTAAAATTTGAATAGTTTTAAAGACGGGTTATGTAGGGAAGATACTAACTCTCACTCTAGAGTTCCCTCTTCTCCCTTTACCTGGGGGCTCACAACTTGTATCAAAACCTAAAACTATAAATCAAATTGGGGGCTTTAGCCTATCACTCTAAAGTTTTCTAATTCTATACCCTTCAAAGTTTATATCCCTATTTATTTGCACTCAATCATATGAATTACATTCTCATCCATATAATCTCATGTGATTCTTATCACTTTTTGAATGTGACAATACCATCTCAGATCTTACGTGTTCTCATAATAGATATTAACATCTTAATTGACCAAATTAAGAAGTAAGTGAAGGACAAGGTTTAAAATCATCACAATTTATTCCAACATTAAAGATTATTACTTCACACAACTTCCATCCAACACTTAATCACTTAGCATTTTAAGGAAAAAGATAAAGAAAAATATTCAAAACTTATAGAGAAAACACAACCACACTTAAGTTTGAAAGTAGAAATCATGAAAACCAACAAGAAGTCTAAACTAAAATTGAATGTAGTTATGAAGATAAAAACTTATCTCAAATCCTCTCCACCAAACTCTTGAAGTTCCTTTGAATCTCTTCCTTCTCTTACAATAAAAACTACAACTCAAAATAAAAAAAAGGGGTGGTGACCTGTGTGGGAGAAATCGTAGGGGAGTGTGGGAAGGCTGGAAGAAGCCTCTCGAAAGGGGGGTGTATAGAAGAGTCTCTTGAAAAGAAGAAAAGAGAGAGAAACTGACGAGAGAGAGTGTTCTTCAATTCAATTCTTTTTTTATAATTTTCCAAAAGGTGTCTTGGTTCTCTTCAAAATGTGTCCACATTCAATGAATCTTCCAAGAGTTGCCTCCTTTCAAAATCCAATTAAATGTATTTTCGTGTCCATTAACTATTTCCCAAGTTTTCACAAAGGGTTTCTTCAAATACCTCTTCAAAAATTTGTCCAAATTCATTGAATAGCCAAGTAACTACTTTAGGCGCTTAAGCGGAGGTGTTGGGAGCTTAAGCTTGGCCTTCTTGGTTTTACTGGCGCATAAGCGCTAGTTCTGTGCGCTTAGGCGTTGTAGTTCTTTTGCACACCTTCTTCATTTTTGCTCCAAATTTGATCATTTTTCACTCCTTTCATCATTTTTCATCTATTTGATTGTACTTGAAATAAGTATGAAAATGTGTGCATAAATATCTTCCATTAAAGTGCAATATCTCAAAAATATGTATGAAAATTTGTACATAAAGACTATATATTTTAGGTGTATCAAAGTTTAGATAGATTCTTTGCTAATTCCATTTGTTTGGAGAAATTTTATCATTTTCAAGTTTAGTAATTTTCCAAAACTATCTCTGTTCATTCATGATTGCTTTTGTATTTCTTGAATTCTGATAGACCTCCATTCAACTTTTTGAAATATGTGTTTTTCTCATTTCAATTTCTAAAGGTTATTATGGAGAACTAGATCTACCACCAACCCATAAATGCTTAGAGCAGATTGTGGTTGCTTCATCACAACATTTCTAAAGCTCTCAAATTTTGGTTTTAGGTAGCATTTAACAATATAAATCAAAAGGTTAAAAAGAATGAAGATAATGTGAAGTTGAGCGAGGAGGAATTTTATAATGACAAAATCTCTTAACAAGAATTAACTATTGCATAAAGATCTTTGAATCATCGTATTTCCGTGGAGGAGAGTCTGTCAATCAAAAGGTTGTTGGGCATCATTTTGTAGATGAGCATATGATTATCAAACATTTCCATTATTTTATTAAGGAAGAGGAATTTTAATGATAGCACCAAAATCAAAGATTGAAATGGTGTGTGGAAGACTGACAAGAAGGAAATTATTGAAAGTGGCATTGAGTTTTTTTCATGTATTATTTCCTACTGGGACTACTGCACATTAGAAGCTTAAGGATTATCTTTTCTAATACAACAAGAACTATATTTAGATCTTCAACTTTACAACTATTTCTTTGGAATTTGAATTTGGTTGTTGTGAAGGGTATTGACAATTCTAAAAATACACATCGTGATGGTTTTAGTGCAAATTTCTATAAGGTATGTTGGTACATCATTAAATTTGATTAATTTTTACTAATCAAGCTTTCTTCAAAGGTTTTGATTTTCATAATTTTTATATCATCTTTTATTACTCTAATTCTAGTGAAAAAATGCAAAGGCTAATGGGGTGAGTTTAGGGCCATTAGTCTTAACTCTATGGTGTCTAAAGTCATTAGCAATAGTTTTGTATTCAAGCTTCAACCTTATGTTCATAGACTTGTTAGTCCATGAGGCTACTTTTATAAAAGGTAGAAATATTTCTGATAATGTCCTTATTAACCATAAATTGGTCTTGGATTTGTATAGTAATTGTATGTGTGGTAACATGATTATGAAAATTAGATATTAAGAAGGATTATGACACAATTTTCTAGGAGTTCATTATCAAGGTGCATTAGGGTATGGTCTTCTATAACACTTTCTGATTTCTAATTTGAAGATTATTTGACAACAAATTTTGTTTTATAATTGTTAATGTGGAACAAAATGACTACTTTAAGTCTTCAAGAGACATAAAACAAGGAGATCCCATTTCCTCTACCTTTTTTTATAATTGCTTATGATTACATGTCCAGATACTTGAAGGAAATTTTTTTGTTAATCATCCATAGATGTTCTATAGTAGTGAAGTGCACCCACAGATCTCTTATCTTGTGTATTCTGATGACTAGGTTGTTATTACTAATTCTAGCAAAACTTTAATTAAGAATCTTTATACTCTTTATAACCATTTTAAGAAGGTTTTTGGTATGAACTTCAACAAAATTAAATGTCCCTTTTAGTTGGGAAAGAGGTTTACTTAGATAAATAAAATTTGATTAATTGCTTTACTGGCTTTTCTAAAGAGGTTTACCCCATCTCTTACCTTGGCATTCGAGAAGGAAAAGGAAAAAAGAATTGTTTCCAATTTTTGGGTATATTTCAAAAGATCATTGCTAAACCCCAACCTTGGGATAACAGTTTTCTTTCTTATGTTAGTAAAAGCATTCTTTTGAAAAACATCCTTAACTTCATCCCATTATACATTATGCAAGTAACTGAGATGCCTTCTACTACAATGGTGAGATTTGAGTGACTCTTCAACAGATTTATGCGGGTTGGTAAGGGTTCTAAACTTCATTTGACCAATTAGAGAAAGTTATGAATACCTTTCAGTCAAAGAGGTTTGTGTTTAAGGTCCATTGTTGACTCTACGAAGATTAATTTTAAGAAGTTATGGATAAACTCTATGTTGTCCACTCTCTTGAAGAATACATATAGTGGCTTGTGTCATCCTTTGGCAATTAACAGTATAAAATATGATTCTTTTATGTGGAAGGAGATGTCGAATTGTAAGGTTGCTACTAAGATGTTTATTACTACAAATTTTTGCACCTGAGCTTTTGGTCTTATAACTAGTCATCCTTTTACACTATTATGGATCTTTAAGGTGTTCCTTTGGATATCAACATCAGTGTGGATGACTGTTGGATTAACGACTACTAGAAAGTGCCTAAATTTGGTACATATTGACGTGAAAGGATACTTTGCAGGTTTGTAAAATTCCTTTTGTACGTATTGCTTAGGATTGTCTAATTTTAAAGGTGTTGTTGGTGTATCAACCTCCAAGAAAATTATTATTTCTTTTCAAAACCCTAGAATGTTCACTGATTTTTTGTGGTTCTAGACTCCTATTCTTAAACCATCCACTTCTTCCCCTTTTTTTTTGGTGAGCTCTTCACTCATTATTGCATACAAATGTCATTCTAAAGGTTAAGGGTTTTAGACTTCCCTCCATTTGCCTTTTTTGAAAATGTGAGGAGTCTCTCTCTTATATTTTTCTATCTTGTAGATTTACTAGTGAGGTGTAGAGAAGGTTTGCTAGAATGTTAAAGGTGCCTTGGTCAGTATACTTTTCTATCTCAATCTACCTACTCCTTAGTATTACTTCTATTATCATATGTTGGTTTTCATGGTTATCAAGGAACAAGCTTAATAATTATAACCATTTGAAGAGCTCTAATGTTATCTTTGTTATATTATTATTCATTTTCCATGAAATCATTAAGTATAATAAAATCAAAGATATTTTTTTGGCGCCTCTCAACATTCTCTCACAGGGAATCAACATAATCAATTATATACCAAAGCAACTGCCTCAGCTTATACATTTGACAAAAACATATAAAGAATTAATGAAAATAAATACTAATGAGATCTTTAATTCCATTGCTTCTAGCAGTGTTGAGGTTCTCAAGAATCACTAGCACAAATTCTTATTTTAATTTTCTATTCCCTTTCNATCACTAGCACAAATTCTTATTTTAATTTTCTATTCCCTTTCTTGTTATGTCCCCTTACAAGCTGAAGCAGATGTTGTCCTAGCTTCTCTCCAAATTGCCAGTTGTTTGGGTTGAACTAGACTGATTATGGAGATGAATTCCTTGCTATTATGGAGATTCTTCTCTTTAAAAATACATTATCCATTCGAAAATTTACCTTACTCCTAAAAGGTGTTGACCTCATTTTGGAGGTTTTTTTTTCCCTTCTCTAGATACCCTAGGATCTAGCCTTAAAATTTCCCTGTTTTGACTCTCTTAGAGGACTAGACTGAGACCCACACCCCTTAGAAATTCAAGCCATTTCTTCACTCTTTGTAGTTTCATATAGACAGTTTTAGATCCTCAATATTCGGTTGAGTCGATCGAAAGTCGACATATTGAAGCTCAAATTGAGCTCCTATAGAAATTTGAAAGACGTAGGTTGACACCGTGATGCGTGCAATGTTTGACTTGCCACTACGAGTGATATGTTTGACTTTGGTCGTCACTTATGTGAGGACCGGTCAATAATATACTCGTTAAACGGCTCCGATCGGGTCAAAATAATTTCATTTGTCGTGCCACGCGCGAATCAAAGTTAATTTGACGCAATCGACGATGAATTTATCTGGATGATTTCGGATGACGAAACGGACAGTTCTATTTCGTCCGGGACGTCAATTTTAGCTAGGGAGGACACCCATTTTGTTAAAGCGCCGCACACAAATGAAGTTAGCATAATTTGATATTTTTTTATATAGTAAAAAAAATCTTCATTTAAATTAAAAAAAGGATTTATTACCCTAAAATCTCAACTCTCCCTCGCGCCTCTATTCTTTGCTCTATCCGAACCGTGGAGTCCCCTTGTCAGTTTGTCGGTCATCCATTCCCTTTCCGAGCCTTCGTTGCCGATAGCCTCGCTGGCAGCCTGTTGAAACGGATTTTCCCGCCTACACGAGTCTGATAACCTTCCTATTTTGAATCTCGTTGGGACAATTACTCTTCGTGGGCGATTCTCCTCACCATCCCGATGCTCACCACCGGTGAGCCGTTCTCTCATCTCTACCTATAAATACCCCATGGGAGGAGAAGATGAGGTGCAATTTTTTTCTTCGGATACTTTGGAGGAATATAGTGCGGAGGTTCTTTTCCGTTGGAAGTTTTTTTTTCTTTATCTAGTGGTCCTTCTTCATTCTTTCATTTTTTTGAGCTAAGAAGAAATCGAGGTTAGATTTCTTTGATGTTATTCTTAAGCTTGGTTTCGATGAATTAACACTGTATCTACATCACTTCTTTTGCCTCTGTTCGACTGTGTATTGGGAGATTATGTTCTGTTGTGAAGATATGATCTGAAGAACTGGCTTTATACTTCTTGCTACCCTTTTGGTTCAAATATATACTAAGAATCATTGATATAGTTTGAATAGTCATTCGATGGTTTAAATTGGCTTATATTACATCTAGATTCCTTGATGATTTTGCCTTAACATGGAAGCTCGATTTTATTCTTTTGGATGAGTCAATTTAGCATTTGTGCTATTTTTCAGTTTTTTGCTCTGAGATTTGGTTTGGTTTTATGTGAAGTTGAGCTCAGTTTTATGTAAGGACTATCTTAATTCCATTCCATGTTCTTAGTTGGGTTGTATTCAAAATATTTTTCTATTTGCTAGCCCTTTTGTTGGGGCTTGGATTGGCTTATTTTGGCCGAAAATTTTGAGTTACAGTTCTGCCTTATGATTGGGAGTTTGGGTCTTAGATCTTGCTCACTGTTGGGATTTGATTTTGGTTTCTGCTTCTTGTCGGAATTCGGTTCTAGTTCTTACTCTTTGTTGGAACTCAGTTTGGGTTTTCCTTGTTGTCCTTTGTTTGAATGCCTGCTGGAGTTCATTTTCTTATAGTTTGAAAATATATTTGAGGCTCAGTTTTAGCTCCCTTTGCTTCCTTAATTAACAAAAGTATTGGAAATTATATTTTCAAGCCATTGAGAATTTATTTGGAGCTGGATTCTTGCTCTTCTTGCTGCCCTACTCAAATGCATATGTTGAAACTCTCTTTTCTATTTCTTGAAAAGGATTTGGGGCTCGGTTTTGCTCTCTTTGCTTATCTTTGTTTAAATACGTGATGGAGATCATTTTTCTATGGCTGGAGGAAGATTTTGGGCTGATTACTTTGTTCCTTTGATGCTTTAATTGAAAACATGTTGGAAATTATCTTTCAAATTCTCGATGAAGATTTGGGATTGGTTTTATGTCCCTAACTACCTCTATTTGAAAATATACTTTGAGGATTCACATATTGGTTTTGAATGACTGTTTGGAACTCGAAGTTTTGTCCCTTGCCGAGATCAACTTCGTTTCTTGTTGGTTCAGTTGTAAGCTTCATGGTATTTCGGTTTTGAGCCTTTGGTGGTTCAGTTCAGTTCTAAGTTTTGTAATAGCTCGGTTTGGTTTATGGTGATCGGAGGCTGATTTCTTATTTTCTTTGTTGCTCTTATTTAATTATATACATATTGCAAGCTATTTCTTTTGGTTTTAATATTGGATTTGAGATTGTAATTTTGTTTTTCTTGTTGCCCCTATTTCAAATATATATGTGTTGAGATCCTTTTCCTTATCATATTTAAGGTTGTAGTCTTGCCTAGTGATTGAGATTCGTTTTGACCTTTGGTGGTCTTATAAGGACTCTATATTGGGTTTGGTTTCAATCCCTGCTATTTGCTAGAATTAATTCTGTTTTTTTTTTCTCTGTTGGGGTTGGGTTTCAGTTCGTGCTCTCTGTTGAGGTTTAGTTTCGGTTCCTGGACTTTGTATTGGGTTCGGTTTCGATTCCTGCTCCTTGCCAAAATTTGTTTCTGGTTCCCACTCTTTGTTGGGGTTTGGTTTTGATCTCTGCACTTTGCTAAAATTGATTCTGATCTTTATTCTTTGTTGGGGTTGGGTTTCAGTTCTTACCCTCTATTGTGGCTCGGTTTTTAGTTCCTGCTCTTTGCTAGAGTTGGTTTTGCTTCCTGCTCTCTGTTAGGACCCACATTTTTATGTTTATTGTTGACCCTTGTACGAATATCTGCTGGAATTCATTTTCTTAGAGTTCAAAATATATATGGAACTCATTTTTTTTATGTTTCTGGCTCACTTTTATACAAATATCTGCTATGATTCATTTCCATTGGCTAGAAAATATATATGGAGCTTGTTTTCTTTTTATGCTTTTTATTGCCCCATCATTCAAATACCTATTGGAAATCACTTTTTTTAGTTTTGGAGTATATATTTGTGGATGTTATAGCAATGTTTAGATGTTTATTTCTTCCCCTCTTTTAATATTAGATATCCAAAGTCTTTGTTGGATAGGCATATGAAATATCAAGGTGGCTTATTAGTTAGAGGTGCGAGGCAACATGCAATGATGCAAAAGAACNATGAGATCTTTAATTCCATTGCTTCTAGCAGTGTTGAGGTTCTCAAAAATCACTAGCACAATTTTTTATTTTAATTTTCTATTCCCTTTATTGTTATGTCCCTTTACAAGCTTGCCAGTTGTTTGGGTTGAACTAGACTGATTATGGAGATGAATTCCTTGCTATTATGGAGATGCTTCTCTTTAAAAAGACATTACCCATTGGAAAATTTACCTTACTCCTAAAAGGCATGCCCAATTTTCATCTACCTTTCCATAATTTGGTCGTTTATTCCCACAGAGGGATATAGACATGTTGATTGGCTTGCCAAATTTAGTACCCCTTCCCATGTAAATTTTTTGGGTACTTATTCTCCCCATTCTTTTTTTTTTTTTTTTTTTGCTCAAAATGGATACGCTAGATCTTCCTTACGTTAGACTCCCCTGTTCCTCTTCGTAACCACTATGTTATTGAATATACATATACAATGATGATGACATTAAGTTCTACCATCATANAGACTGTTTGATTATAGGGGTGATTCGTTGGTGGCCTCTAGTTGATGTTGATAGGTTGACCTCGATATATTAATTGCATGTGGGATCGAGATAAAGAGAAAAAAGGGGTCTAGTCTAAGCCTATCCTCAAATTGAAATCTAATATCCCATCTTGAGACTTTCATATGCTCAACATTTAACTTTCTTTTATAATCTGCAAATGTTTACCTGACCCATTTATATCATACAATTGCAATTTGTTTTGAAGCTTTAGCAGAAGTTGATCAGGTAAGCTTTTATTTATTTAATTTTTGTACTTTATTTCTAGCATACTTCTTTTTATTTTGTTTTGTACTGTACTTCGTTATATGTCTCATGCATTTTCTTACCGCATCTTATAGCATAGTCTCTTTGTTTGTTCTTTGTTGTATTGTATATATTTACCAGCATTCACATTTTAGCTGTTACCTTTCTAGTGTGTTTGTGCAATCCCCTAGGATAGGTCGTTCGAGGCATGATTTTTTTTATTATTCTCTCTTCTCTCTCTCCTCTTCTCGGAATGAGATGACGACGTGGTCGGTTGACGATTCATCTCTGGACAATGGTCAGGACAACTACCAGAGACGGAAGGATGAGCTTATGCAAAATCTCGATAGATTTAAAAAACATACCTATAGGACGTTGAGGTTGTTCGTTTGGCACGACGTAAATCCTCACATTATCTTTTAGGACTTTCTACGATTTTTATATCGTACGATATAAATCCTAAACTTTTTAAGATTCCGAGGTCGTCGTTTAGTATGACATAAATCCTCACATTTTCTCGGGCTATTTGCATATGATATACAGATATAAGTCTTGAATATCTAAATAATTTGCAGGACTTAAACATCAAGTAACTTCTCTTTCAAAGGTGTAAAGCCAAACCATATATTAGTTTGAGATGTCACTGATTCTTCTTCAGTATCTCCAACATCTCCTACTTTTTGTTCCTTTGGATTCTGAAAATAATTGTTCCTATTTGAACCTATCCCATTTTACTTTTTCTATGTACAATTGTGGAAACTTTAACGTTGAATCCTTGAAGATGAAACCTCTGATCATTATCGAGAGTTTTCTTAGGTCACTTCGGTTGTCTAAGATATAATTAACTATAGGGGTTTGCTCCTATAGGGAATTTAAGAACCCATATTAATCTAAACCCTATCTAATCTATGTATTAGATAGAGGAATTTATCGGCTATAAATTTCACAGACCAAAATAGAGTCATAAACTTTTAAGTTTAAATAGTTAAGCCTACCGATAAGTGATACGTTCATTCTTAAAGATGATATATCATTTATGGTATCGTGTTCAGCTATTTAAACTATTAAATATATGAGATTTAGTCGGTCTCATTATTTTCCAAAAATAAATGATACCATTTTCACATAATTAAAATTACATTATATATATATATATATATATATATAATCCAAAATTTAAATTTTAAAATCTTATTTTCGAAAGAGAAATAGCCGACAAAAGGATTGCCCAATTTTCATCTACCTCTCCATAATTTGGTCGTGTATTCCCACAGAGGGATATAGACATGTTGATTGGCTTGCCAAATTTAGTACCCCTTCCCTGGCAATTTTTTTGTATACTTATTCTCCCCATTCTATTTTTTTTGCTCAAAATGGATACGCTAGATCTTCCTTACGTTAGAATCCCCTTTTCCTCTTCGTAACCACTATGTTGTTGAATGAACATATACAGTGATGATATTAAGTTCTACCATCATGTGTTTTATTAACTTTGAGAAGTTCATATTTAAGCATCTAAAAATCTCTATGTCAAATATAACTCTATTAGAATGTCAAATTAATGAACTAATACACACATGACCCAAGTTAATCTCAATAAGACTTAATTTATCTCTATCATTTCTTATCTAATTAACTAACCTTATGGATACTCAAGGTTAAGCGCTTTTAAGCCAAACGTATTCAAATCATCAATTATACCACCAATATTTAAATAAATATCTTCAAAACAATTAACTTGTACCAAAATAAATTTTCAAAGCACATTAAATCATTAAATAATAACAATAAATCATTTTAAAGTTTTGAATAGCCTAACTTTAGTGGAACTATGCCATTTGATACCACTCATCAGCATAAATGGGCCTAATGGGTTAGGAAAACCCATATAGAAAAAATATATATATGCGATAACTAGAATTAATTGAATAAATTGAATCCACTTGGCCAATAGATGCTCATTAATGGAGAATATCCTAAGCTAAATCGTACAAGACCCACAACTCTTGGTAAGCCAATTACCTCTTGGTAAGCCAATTACCATAAAATAACCAATGTACTATTAAGGTTAGAAAATGAATAAATATAAGTGTAATTAATTGATTAGCTTTTATAAGGATAATATTTAAACTAGGCGCTTCTCAAACAACCTCATAGCATCACTCTATCCTTTTTTAAAAAAAATTACACCAAATAGTAACTAAAATGATAAAAAAAATGGACAAACTCATAATATACACTCATATAAGAAGGACAAAGGGGGGTAATAGTGAGAATTCTCAAAAAGCGGAAATTTATTTATATTTCAAAATTTAGTAGCAACTCAATATACACTCTAATACCCCCTATATCAGGTTTGGATCCCATTGGGCACAATTAATGGCTTAAAAGAGTCTATTTTAGAATTAAAATAGCAACTCGTCCCTCCTAATGCTAATTCCTATGGAAAAAGATCCACTCTCAACTTTCTGAGGATGAAATAAGCAAGTCTCCTAACTTGATTCTCATACTTGTGATCACTCAAACAGTAGACTAATCACATGCATGTTGGTTGACAAAGGTTCTATGTCATTGTTAGACAAACTAGGACTAGCATTATTTACCATAAACCACGCTCAAGACTCCTCATGAGGTAATTTCCTTAAGGAGATATGAGAAAATAGAAAGGTAAATGATTTGAAGTTTGGTAAGTGTGACTTGCAAGATTCAAATATTTGATTCCTAGCATAGCTAAAGGGAGGAAGACATTGTGTATACCATTTGATTTCAATCAAGTAGATTCCAACAATCTGCTGTGTGGCATACTATGATTTTGTCCAACAAAACTAATTCTTATTAGGCTTAAAAGATATACATAATATTTTCTTGTTTAGAGTTATCATAGATAACATAGATGGTGAAAATTTTTATCATGTAAGATATAAGAAAGATGCTTGCTGGCTTACTTATTTCATTTTCAAAATTTCAAAATTCAAAGTCTTTTAATATAACTAGTTGTTTGACATAATAATTTAATACATATCCCAAAATTTAAGAATAGTTCTTTCACTTTAAACCACACCTCCATCAATTTTCTCTTGTTATTAAGAATATATTTCTACTTAGTATGATTTTTCAAAAGAATTTGGTTATTATTTATAAGTTACAAAAAATTTAAGATTTATTTCCTAAAAAAGGTAGAAATGATTAATATTTGTCAAGATGTATTCTTGAAGACTTTTTTTTATTTTTTAACTAAAAATATAAAATTTAATTAATTAAAATTATCTATTTCATTATCTATAACTAAATAAATTTTAATATGTATTCAAAATAGTTTAAGAGAAGATCAATAACACCATGTAAGCATCCATAAATCTTAAAAGCTTTTAATTTAATCTTATGAACATCCCTTGTAATATTCAAAATAAAAGTGCATTATTTGGCAAAAATACAACTATATTGTTAGTTACTCCTAATGTATTAAATAAATTCTATATTAAGGCAAACTTTTTTTTATGAAAAATTTATTAGAGTTATACAATGCTTCTTATAATTTTTTTATTATCATTTTCTAATATAACAAATAAAAGCATCCAATAAATTTTATATGTGTGTGTGTGTGTGTGTATGTACGCGTGTGCGCGTGCGCGCGCGCCACTATCGGTGGCCTGTTGGTAGAGCAGCCACATTGAAGGTCGTAAGTCCCCTTGGGTCACGAGTTTGAACCCCCCTCTAGCCAGTTTACCGATAATGATGGCGGTCCTCGAATTGTTTGGCACGTGAGGGCTATCGGGTGCTAGTATAATATACTTCGGCCAATCTTTTTTAATATATATATTCAATAATAGGCCTTAAGATTTAGTTCAAGAAAAATTGTACCTTGAAAAGAGTTTTGGAAGAGAACAAGCGCAAAAATGTTCTTACAAACATTTCATTTCATACCCCATTCCGAACCTCTCTCACTTATAGCCTTCCAAAAATGTCCAAAATAAATAAAAATCTCTCTTAATTACTCTACAAATGGATACAAAATAACAAGTTAATGGAGCTTCAACAACCACTCAATTGTCTCCAAATTATGTTCTAATTGCAAGTCTATTGTTAATAACATGTCTTTCAAAATAACAAATTTTGTCTAAGAAAAAAAATCCTAAAAATGTAAACTTAATGTTTCTATATAACTTTAATTTTTAATTTAATTAACCATTTTTAATTTCTTATTATCTATCAACTATTTTTGTTAACCAATCATAATGATGTTAATCTATGGTTCTAAAATAACATATTATATATAATTAAAACCAACAAACCTATGTTTATTATCATTAAAATAATTTCTTTTGCATTATGATAATATCTATATATAAAAAAAAGTTAAAAAATACAAATATTTTGAGTTTAGGAGTATACACAATTTTATATTGTAAACTTCACTCTTTTATCTTTTTTATTTACATAAATAAAATAAAGATATAAAAATAGCAACTTAAATAATTTTTTTGTTCAGTAAGATATTCATTCAATTAATGCTTAATTTTTCTGAAAAAACATAATAAGTTACTTATAAATGATATGTATTTATATATATATATGAGTTTATTATGCTTCCTTAATTTATGAAGGACATGGGGCCTATCATTGGTACATGGTAGGCATAGGAAAGAAAAGAGAAATTTAATTTATTTAAACTACAGAAATTAAGCTAGTAATTATANTAACCAATCATAATGATGTTAATCTATGGTTCTAAAATAACATATTATATATAATTAAAACCAACAAACATAATGATGTTAATCTATGGTTCTAAAATTACTTATATATGATATATATATATATATATATATATATGAGTTTATTATGCTTCCTTAATCTATGAAGGACATGGGGAAAGAAAAGAGAAACTTAATTTATTCAAAGTACAGAAATTCAGCTAGTAATTATAAGTGGTGCTTAGGAACTTCAAGTGGAAAATAGCAAAGCATACAAGTTGGGCCAGGTCCTTTGCATAATATGCCCTAATTTTGCACATATATGCATATAAAAATACACACATGATGTATGTATAATAAAGATATTAAATAAGCAATGCTAGATAATTCCTCATCATATTATAAAAATATTTGGTAATTAATAAAATCTCCTTATATATATTTTTTTGTGGTATCATTCTCAAACTATTCTTAGCATGTTAGTAAATTGTAATCAATTAAATTTATGTTGTAGTATTATTGCTAGAAGATGTTGCTATAAATATATGACTTCCATAAATGTCATTTCTCTTGTATGCATTTATATATCCTAAAAAACAGTCTAGAGATTCATCCAAAATAAACCATTCACTATTTTTTTATTTGTGATTGTTTTTCTTCGCAAAGACTTTTAGGTGATCTTTCTGGTGGAGGTAAGCCGTGTTGGGTGAAGAATGCCAGGTACTAGTAAAGATAAGGGTAAAAAGAAGGTTGAATGGCCAACACACATCAATTTGAAGGTAAAGGGACAGCAGGGGAATGAATTTTTTTTCAAGATCAAACATTGCACAAAGCTTAAAACACTTATGAAAGCTTATTGTGATCGTTATTGTGAAGACAAAGATTCTCTTGTCTTCATTTATGAAGGTCATATTATTAGTGATGAAGACACGCCAGAATATTTGGGAATGGAAGACGGAGATGAAATTAAGGCTATGATAACCATACTGGTGGACGATTGATATCATAAACTGTGCCTAGGTCATGGTTGTAACTCTTTAAGAAATTGTAATTTGGTTTAATTTAGTTTTTTTTTTTTTTTTGCTTGTTAGATGCTATTATGGCCTTAATTAAATTAATGTATAAATGGTTTCACTCTCTTCTTTTGAACTAATTTTAGTTTGTTATATGAATTATCATCTAAATAAAATTGCCTATATTAAGTTAACAAAAAAAACTATTAAAAAGTGAGAAATGAGAGCACAATCTGAGAAGATGAAAAATACTATTATGAAGAAATAAAGAGCACAATGTGCTTGAAGAGATTTTAATAGACTAATGAGACTAATTGTAAGAAAGTGTAATTTATGGATCATTTCTTCTTATTTTTTCCTATTTTCTATCTTATTATATAATATATTTGTATAAAAAACTAGCTTGAAGCTTCACTAGTAATGTTTATGATTATTTAAAACTTACAAGACTAGTATGAATTATTATGAATAGTTTTTATTAGATTATAATGTACCAGTATTAGTACAACTATTTAAGCCAAATATTTAGGAGAAATTCTTAAATTTGTTTTTAATATATTTTCAATGTGATTTATGTTGACCTCTTTTTTTTGTCAAATTTTAGCAAAAACTTTCATCCATCCCCTTTGGGTGGATAGTCCATGAAAAGAAAGGTTTAGGGGTTTCAAAGGAGCTCAGTAGTACCTAAAACTAAGTTGTTTCCCAATGTAACCATGCTACTTGATGGTGTGACTACACTGAACTACATGAGAGAATGACATAATTATGTCGAAGGGCTGGCGTTATATGCTTCATCTTCCCTCGCTCTATTTTAAAGTGCCATTCTTTCTCCTCTTTGTTCACTAACATTAAAAGAAGCCTAACTCCTCGTTTTTATTTGGTATTCATAGTGACCAATAGGGTCCATATGCAAATCCCTAGGATTTTAGGTTGACTTGGGTGACCTAGGCCATGTTTTACCCATGTAGGTCAATTTGGGGTTCAGGCTTAGTCAAAACCCTAAACCAACCAAACCATTGGGTTAGAAAACTTGTGCTTACTCTAAGGGAGTCCCAAAAGTCAAAGCCCTGTTCTGAGGTCATGGGCAAAGCAGGGAAGTCCTAACAAAAGTGAGGTCAACACTCGTCTCCAGTGTTCTTTAGCTTCTTCACTATAAGTCTTCAAGTACTTCTTCTTTGGTTCTTCTTTTTCTTCTTTTTTCATCTTCTTCTACATTTTTTTCTTCTTCTTCACTTTTCTTCACTTCACTGTTTTTATCTTCATTTTTCCTCTTCTTCACTCTTCTTCTTCATTCTTTGTCTTCTTCTCTTCCACTTCTTCTTTTCTTCTTCCTACAACACACTTTTTCTTCTCTTCTTATCACTACACTACTCTTCTTCTACTCTTCTTCTCATCACCACCATCTTCCCTTCTCTTTCTCCTAACCAAATCCCTACATCAATACCATCATCATATCTTCTCCCACTTATCTTAGTCAAGCCACCACCACATCCTCTCCTTCTTCTCCTAGCAAAACAACCATCACCCTATTCTCCCTTTTCTCTTATCCTAATCTCTACACCAATCTACAATTCTACTTCTTATCTTCTTTCTTAAGTCAAATCACATCATTTCCCCTCACCTTTCCTCCTCTTTATTTGGCCAAACCCCTAACCCTAACCCATCTTCTCCTCCTTCTTGTCTTGGTTAAAAATCATTTTCACCCCATCCCTTCTTTTTGGCTTGACTAGTTACATACTTGGTCTATATTTGGTTTACTTCATGTACTTAGTAATTCAAAAATGATTTACATGATTTGTTACCTATGTATGTTATTCACACATAATCATGACAAGTTAATTACAATTTTGGATTCCTTGAATATTTATCTTCCATATGAGCTTGGGTTGAATTTTTTTCATAGCTACCTCAAATCACTCCCAAAATTTGAAACTCCCTCCAATTTATTTAAAATTTTTCTCTCTTTCTATCATAATCACTCCCTCCACCCTTCACGTCCATAAGTGGTTGAAATGTCTCCCTCCTCCTATTCCCTTACATGTCCCCACGTAGCCAAAACTCCCTCTCCCTCTCATTTCTCCCTTTGGTTGAAACTTCTCCCTCCTCCCTCTCCCTTCCCTTCTTCCCTAATCGGCTGAAATGCTCTCCCTTCTCCCTTCTTCTTCTACTTCTTCTTCTTCTTCTTCTTCCTCCTTAGCCAAAACCACACCTTTCTCTTCCCTTCTCTTCAATAAAGAGAATAAAAGGATTCCACTTTACTCAAGCAAGGCAATCAAGGGATTCTATCCAAGCAAGGTATATGTTATTCCCTCCTTCATTTTAATTTGTTTTTGCATGAAATTAAAGGTGTTTTTGTGAGGATATGATGTGAGTTTCATTCTTCTTCTCCATCTCTTCTCTTCTGCCTACCATTTCCAAAATCAATCATTCTTCTCCATCTCTATGCCTACTTCCACTATGGCCAAAATCTATCACTCAGACCCTCTCTTTCACTTTCTCCCTAAGTCGAAAACATCACAACCTAATCCTAGCCTCACTCAGGCTCTCTCTCTCTAAATGTCCTTAAGATAGAAACTCACCACCAAAACCTTACCCTCACTCACACCCTTGCTTCCTCTTTCTCCCAAAGCTGAAAACCTTACCACCTAAACCTTCGCTTCACGCACACCCTCTCTTCCTCTCGCCCTAAGCCAAAACCGTATCCTAATCCCCCACTCACACACCCTCTCTTTTACACAAAACCCACCCACCAACACACAAGCACACACCATCTCTCTCTCTCTCTCTCTCTCTCTCTCTCTCTC
>JXCR01145101.1:6215-44996 GCA_002079205.1 Phalaenopsis hybrid cultivar | reverse complement strand
CTCTCTCTCTCTCTCTCTCTCTCTCTCTCTCTCTCTCTCTCTCTCTCTCTCTCTCTCTTTCTTATTCTTTAAACCTACCCACTAACACACACACTCCCACTCTCTCTCTCTCACTCACTCAAAACGTGCCCACCAAAACAAACACACACACTCCCTCTCTCTCTCACCCAAAATATACCCACCAACATACACACACACACACACACACTCTATCTCTCTCTCTTTTACCCAAAACCTAACCAAAATCACACATCCTCCTCTCCCTCTCTCCCTCATTTCCTATGGCTTAAATCCTAGCCCTAACTCTCTTTACTTCCACATTTTTCCCTTGGTTAAAACATCAACACACAAACACGCACCCACCTCACTTCCTAAGGCCTAAACCCCAATCGTAGCTCTCTATCTTTGTTACCCTCCCTTTATCTCCATACTTTTCCTTATGTCACATTATTCTTGTTCTTATTATGCCATAAACATTAATAAATGCTCAAAAAATAATTAATTGGCACAATTTATATAAGAAGTATACTTAATTTAAAACATTTTTAACAGTTCACTTGCCAACATCCAAAAGGGTTCCACTAACGCGTAAACTATTTTACATATGCATACAATTACAATTTGTAATAGGTAAACTTATAATAATATATTAAATAATGTGATTTTAACATGCTATAAAATAACCCCAATAAAAAAATAACAATTAAAAAAGTAACCATTATAAATATAAAATAAAATATAATATGTAGAATCATGTGCATCAATAAATTAAGGAAATTTTTTTTTTTGAAAAAGAGTAGAAGAGTCCTATAAAAGGTGTATAATAATATAAATAAAGTGCAAAACTTAGAGGCAACAATCAAAAAAGTAACCAGAAAGCTAATACAAGTGGTATGGATAATGCCCTTAATAA
Organism: Phalaenopsis hybrid cultivar; assembly: GCA_002079205.1. Lineage (NCBI taxonomy): Eukaryota > Viridiplantae > Streptophyta > Magnoliopsida > Asparagales > Orchidaceae > Phalaenopsis > Phalaenopsis hybrid cultivar. The sequence goes on along the minus strand of JXCR01145101.1, from coordinate 44,083 downwards.
TTAAGGGTATGTTTATCTTCTAATAAATAGTATCTACTCATCTCAAGCATGACATTTAACACACCAGACTTAGTTGATATCCAAGCCAAGGTACTAGAAGATACTAACTTAATGGTCTTACTCCATGAACCTAACTAAATTACCAAGATGCCCAATGAACTAATGAAACATAGGTGTAACCTAGTCAACTTAAGTTACTCTACTAGTGGTTTGAAAAAATTATGTCTAGGTTAGAACATGCTCAATGAATCAAAGCTTCAACTTAATTACTATAATTATTATTAATTTATTATCTATATATTAACATAAATATAATTATTAAATTAAATTTAGCTCAAAATTAATATTGAAACCAATTCATTTAACCTAAAAATTAATTTAACATAGCAAAATAATTATATTAAATAATATAAAATCAAATAAATTTATAATAAGTATACAAGGGGAAGGGAAATGGAGATGAAGAAAAGTATAAAAACCTTACTGCCTGAATTAGGGAAGATTTTGAGGNTAAATTAAATTTAGCTCAAAATTAATATTGAAACCAATTCATTTAACCTAAAAATTAATTTAACATAGCAAATAATTATATTAAATAATATAGAATCAAATAAATTTATAATAAGTATACAATGGGAAGGGAAATGGAGATGAAGAAAAGTATAAAAACCTTATTGTCTGAATAAGGGAAGATTTTGAGGAGATGTCTTTCTATCGACAAAAAGTAAGAAATCGAGAGAGAAGGGGGAAGAGAGTATAGAAGGTTGATATATATTCAATCACTACTGCTTAGCAGCTATTATGGTTAAAGATAATTAACGAGCTAAAAATGTGAGGGACATGGGAGGCTCTAGTGGTTGTGAAGGGGAAGCTTNATTTTGAGGAGATGCCTTTCTATCGACAAAAAGTAAGAAATCGAGAGAGAAGGGGGGAGAGAGTATAGAAGGGTGATAAATATTCAATCACTACAGCTTAGCAGCTATTATGGTTAAAGATAATTAACGAGCTAAAAATGTGAGGGACATAGGAGGCTCTGGTGGTTGTGAAGGGGAAGCTCAGTAGCTATAATAGGAGATGGTTACAAATCATCAAATGCCCTCGCCCATAGTCCTATTAAATAGGAAAAAGAGCCGATGTGGGAATCAATGCGGCTGGGTGAATCAAGATAGTGGCAACTTGGAGAGGAAACTTGCATGATTTCTACGATCAAAGAGGCAAGGTGGTGGAGTTGATCCTAAGAACAAAAGGAATGGGGATCCCAAAATTCTTGTGATTAGGAAGGGACAAAGATGANGCCCATAGTCCTATTAAATAGGAAAAAGAGCCGATGTGGGAATCAATGCGGCTGGGTGAATCAAGATAGTGGAAACCTGGAGAGGAAACTTGCATGATTTTTATGATCAAAGAGGCAAGGTGGTGGAGTTGATCCTAAGAACAAAAGGAATGGGGATCCCAAAATACTTGGGATTAGGAAGGGACAAAGATGTAAGTGTGGGANATATATATATATATTAGATATTAAATAAGGAATGCTAGTTAATTCATCATCATATTACAAAAATATTTGGTATATAATAAAATCTCCTTATATATTGTTTTGTGGTATCATCCACTTAGTACATCTTCAAACTATTCTTAGCATGTTAGTAAATTGTAATCAATTAAATTTATGTTGTAGTATTATTGCTAGAAGATGTTGCTATAAATATATAACTTCCATATATGTCATTTCTCTTGTATGCATTTATATAGCCTAAAAAGCATTCTAGAGATTCATCCAGTGTAAACCATTCACTTTTTTTTTATTTGTGATTATTTTTCTTCGCAAAGACTTTTAGGTAATCCTTCTGGTGGAGGTAAGCTGTGTTGGGTGAATAATGTCGGGTACTAGTAAAGATAAGGGTAAAAGGAAGGTTGAATGGCCAACACACATCAATTTGAAGGTAAAGGGACAGCAGGGGAATGAATTTTTTTTCAAGATCAAACATTGCACAAAGCTTAAGACACTAATGAAAGCTTATTGTGATCGTTATTGTGAAGACAAAGATTCTCTTGTTTTCATTTATGAAGGTCATATGATTAGTGATGAAGACACACCAGAATATTTGGGAATGGAAGACGGAGATGAAATTAAGGCTATGATAACCATACTGGTGGATGATTGATATCATAAACCGTGCTTATGGCATGGTTGTAACTCTTTAAGAAATTGTAATTTGGTTGAATTTAGTTTTTCTTGCTTTTTAGATGCTATTATGGCCTTAATTAAATTAATGTATAAATGGTTTCATTCTCTTATTTTGAACTAATTTTAGTTAGTTATATGAATTATCATCTAAATAAAATTACCTATATTAAGTTAACAAAAAAACTTTTAAAAAGAGAGAAATGAGAGCACAATTTGAGAAGATGAAAAGTACTATTATGAAGAAATAAAGAGCATGACGTGCTTGAAGATATTTTAATAGCTAATGAGACTAATTGTAAGAAAGTGTTATGTATGGATGCTTTTTTCTTAGTTTTTCCTATTTTCTATCTTATTATATAATATATTTGTATAAAAAACTAGCTTGAAGCTTCACTAGTAATTTTTATGATTATTTAAAAATTACAAGACTAGTATGAATTATTATGAATATTTTTTTTTAGATTATAATGTACCAGTATCAGTACAACTGTTTTAGCAAAATATTTATGAGAAATTCTTAAATTTGTTTTTAATATATTTTCAATGTGATTTATGTCCGCTTTTTTGGTCAAATTTTAGCAAAAACTTTCATCCATCTCCCTTTTGGAGGATAGTCCATGAAAAGAAAGGTTTATGGATTTCAAAGGAGCTCAGTAGTACCTAAAACTAAGTTGTTGCCTGATGTAACCATGCTAGTTGATGGTGTGACTACAATGAACTACATGAGAGAATGACATAATTATGTCGAAGGGTGGTGTTATATGCTTCATCTTCCCTCGCTCTATTTTAAACTGTCATTCATTCTCCCCTTTGTTCACTAAAATTAAAAGGAGCCTAACTCCTCGTTTTTATTTGGTATTCATAGTGACCCATCGGGTCCATATGCAAATCCCTAGGATTTTAGGTTGACTTGGGTGACCTAGGGCATGTTTACCCATGTAGGTCAATTTGGGGTTCAGGTTTAGTCAAAACTCTAAACCACCCAAACCATAGGGTTAGAAGACGTGTGCTTACTCTAAGGGAGTCCCAAAAGTCAAAGTCATGTTCTGAGGTCATGGGCAAAGTGGGAAAGTCCTCACAAAAGTGAGGTCAACACTCGTCTCCAGTGTTCTTTAGCTTCTTCACTATAGGTCCTCATGTACTTCTTCTCTAATTCTTCTTTTTCTTCTTTCTCATCTTTTTTCTTCTTCTTCTACATTTTATTCTTCTTCTTCACTTTTTTTCACTTCACTTTTTTTCGCTTCATTTTTCTTCTCCTTCATTCTTCTCCTTCATTCTTCNATTAACTCCATACCATTATACAATATTTTGATATGTTGAAACCCAGTCTCTATTAGGACACATATGCAACGTGCAAGCTAGATAAAGAGCCCAAATATCATTGGTTTCACTATCAAAGATAACTAAAATTTCGCCATCATTAGCAACTTCTACAACATTATTGGCTTTACCATAATAATCCATTTATATCCCCTTATGATTAGTAGTTTTTATATTATTTTCACTCTATATCTTATAACATTAAGATTTGATTTCTCATTTCTTCTTATAGTGATTACAAATCTTATCATTATTCTTGAACTTTAATATATACTTCGTATCAACACTTTTTTCTTGAGACGTCCCTTTGATAATGAGCCTTTCAGTTAGAGGTTCATCTGTAAGCTATTCCATCTTCTCTTTAAGAAACATAACATCATAAACTTCATCCAAAATAATTATCTCCCAATTGTACAAATGGTGTCTCTAAATATTGCATATTTAACGCGACAGACATAATAGGATTAATATAAAATTTTCTTCTTCATATTTAACATGTTTGACCTCAAAATCAAAGAAAATTTTTTGAAACGTAGTCATGTGATCTACAGTATTTGTGTCTTCACCCATTCTATGGGAATGCATTTGTTTGATGCAGCTTTCTTTTGAGACATTTCATCATACACAACTATTCTAACTTCAACCATAAGGTTGCATTCTCCTTTAAAACACCCAATAAATTTTGATCTGACAGATAAAAGTCAGATCAAAATGAATCTTTGATATAGTTTTTTGATCCATACATTGTTTTTTCTCTAGCATCTATGATGAGGTTATCTTATCAAGCTTTATTAGTACATCATCTAAATTCAAATAAATCAAAATAGTTTGAATCTTAACCAGCTGAAATAAAAATCTAACATGTGTAATCTAAAACAGAAAAACTAACTTCATTGTTGTCATTGTTGAAATAAAAAATGTGGCTCTATTACTAATAAGATTGATGCGCTGAACAACTAAATAAATAAAACATACAAATTTTACGTGGAAAATCTAAAACGGAAAAAACCAAGGGCAGAGCAGAGTTTATTACATCGAATGAAAGTTATAATTAGAGAGCGTGGTGGCTCACATATGACAAAACTAAATAGTGGATTATATTGTATTGATTAATGATGTACTTATAGACTTCTACAGCACCTCTTAAAAGAAAAATACACAAAAGGGGGCCTATAAAGCACATAAATAACAATTTAGATGGGTTCTATAAAGCACACAAATAGCAATCAAAATGCCACTATCAAAATAATCCTACTCTAAAAACCTTCAATCCACTTTCATAACTTTCTAGTACACAAGTGAGATCATAAAATTCGGGTCACAAATTTAATGAAATAAAATGAAGATATCTCAAAAAGATGAATTCCAATGCGTGATTTATCCCAAAAAGAAAAATTGCTAGAAAGTTATGATAATTTGATGTTATAATATTATAATTTAATTTATTATATAATATATGAGGAAATTAAGAAAATATGGTCATATATAGCAATAGCAAAACAACTAGACAATTAAGGAGGTGTTTGTGATCATTTTTTTTTTATTTTTTGTGTTACACACACGAGCTCTTCACTCTCCACCACTCCTTATCTCTCAACCACCTCCCTCGTCAAAATCTCTACGGTGGTTGTCGGGTGACACTACAAACTTAAGGAGAAGAAAGAGAGCAGAAGAAGAAAAAGAAGTGTCGTCAGAGAAGAAGCAGAAGAAGGCATTGGAGAAGGCATCAGTGTCAGCAAGCATCGACATCGGTGTCATCGATGAAGAAGACATCAGCATCAATGCCCGTGTCAGAGAAGACATCTATTGCGTCCGAAGTGTGGAGGTAGAATTAGGGATGTCAAAAAAACTCGTTGTTTGTGAACAGCTCTTGTTCAGCTCGTTAAGTAGCTTATGTTTGACTCGTTCGTTAAGTAAACTGAGCCGAACACGAACAAGTTTTTAAAGCTCGAATTATAAACGAGCCGAACACGAGCCAAGCCTGAGCTCACTCAAGCTCGGCTCGTTTACAACCCTAGGTAGAATTGTGTCCGGACTAACGGGCAGTATATATCAATCACCGTGAAGAAAAAAAAAATCTCAACGATCAATGTATAATATCCGTTGTTCGGAATAGAAATGCCTAATGAACCTTTAAAAACAACCTTTAAAAACAGGGCCTACATTTTTCTTACATACAGGGCCTACATTTTTCAAACAGATGATGCTTTAATACAGTCAACTTTTAAAAACAACCAACAACATAATTGATTATAGGCAACTACAACCATCCCTTATGAACCCAATGCTTGAAAGTTCAATACTCAAAGCGTTCTTCAATTGATCTATGTATTTTGAGTTTTAAGGTCATTTAACCATTTAAACAATACTTGTCAATGAAATCGTTTGTACAATGTCACCTTTTCCCAATTGCCATAAATTGATTATAGAATTTTTTTTTAATAATAATATTATTATTATTATTACTATTACTATTATTATTACTTTGTTGCATTAAGATCTGAAGCTCGAAATTAATTTAAAAAATAGTTACAAATGCAGTATTCTACAGGAAAAACTATTGCGTGCAGACAGCACGCAAATTCACGTGCGGATAATTTTTCCTATAGAATACTGCATTTGTAACTATTTTTTTGTGTGTGATGTCCGCTCTGGACCGTTATAAATTTAAAGTGGGCACCTCTTATCAAAAAAAAAAAACAAAAAAATATATTTTAATGATTCAGATCAGACACCACACGTAAATTTATGTACGGTGTACGTACGCAATAAGCGCTCTACAGGCCCCCAAAATAATCAGAAAATAAAAACAAATATAGAACCTGTATGATTCAGCCGTGCACAATTGTATTAAAAATAATAATAATAATAATAATAATAATTGAATAATAGAGAACACGTAGATAAATCAGAAGCCAACATAACATTATGAGAGAGGCAGACATGAGTAAAATACTTGTTTCATTTATACAAACATATCTACACATGTATCATACGCCTCATGGTTCATGCAAAAGTTAATAAAGATAACTGTGATATTCCATGATTTTGGCAACAAAATGTGTCAACCAGTTCACCTTACCCAAACATAAACAGAATAAAAGTGAAGAAAACAGCAAAAATTACTTCCCATGAGTAACTTGTTAGAATATGATACAAGCATTGGGCCAATATCTATCTAATTGCATTCAGCTACAGCATTATAATGTTATGTTACAACACAAGTTCAAAAAAAATCAAAAAATACGCCATCAGATTTGTCAAACCATGGTCCATTTCAGCTTGTAGTAGTCAAGTTGCTTGTAATCTTCACAATGACTGACAATGGAATCATCACAACATGACCTCGGCTCCCATAGAGCCCAATCCTCCCGAAGCTCGCAGAGCTGCTGTTCATTGTTGCAGTCAGTACAAAAGTCAGGTTTAGTGTCTCTCCCTTTGCGAGCGAAAACCGAATAGGACTGGCCCGGAGAGAGACTGCATAAGGAGCACTGAAGCTGACACTGTAGGTCTCATCACTAGCTATGTTTGTCAATCTCCTTGTGACGGTTCTCGATTGATTCAGCAAAGCGACAGTTACCGAAGGTAAGTTCAAGTCAGTGCCATTAATGGTGTCGGCATCACAATTGTTGCCGGTATAGTTTAGAACCACGGGGGCAGAACCATTGATGCCGCAAAGAAAAGAAATGTATTCATCATAAGCTGCAAGGAAATGCGTGGTGAAAGATTAGATAAATAAAAGGTATCCAAAAAACAAATGTCCAAATAAAGAGTTTTGACTCACACGCATCGAAAATGATTCCTGGATCTAAAGCAGCAGTAGCATTAACAAAACCGCTTCCCATGTCGAACGGTGTTGCGGGTGATTGGGATGAGTCTGGATTGGTGTATGTTCGTTGAGCCATGATTGGTCCGCCTTGCTTGTCATAAAGAGTAACGGTTGTGGAGAGTGCAGAAGCAATGGCTGATGGGCTGAAAGTTGGAAATTTCTGTTTTATAAGAGCAGCGAGCCCGGCTACATGGGGAGCGGCCATGCTAGTTCCAGATATCAATGCAAAATTTTGACCTGCAAGGGAATATGGATAGGTGGCAGTGAGTAGAAAGAGAGGTCAACTGTAGAACATAGTGATCAGATGTAAGCAAAGGAGAAGCGAATATGATAAATGATTGCATTGGTACCTTGAAATTCAGTCGAGTCTGTGCCTGCAGAACTCCAAGCACCCCAGATGAAGTTCCCAGGAGCTATAAGATTTGGCTTCATTATGTCTGCATTTGCAAGCGAATTATCCTCTGGATCTGGCCCTCTTGCGGAATAATACATAACTTTAGGAGCGGAGTTGCTATAGTTAGCACCAAGGCCTCCCAATATTCTTGCAACACCACCAAATTTAACTATGGCGTTTGAAACTCCATCCCTCACCAATGATGTATTATAGTATTGGAGAATAGTCTGTTCATACATTGCAAACAAATTAGCTATTGAGAAAATAATGGTGCCAAAGTTAGAAGCTATAAGCATGGATATTTCTTCAACATAAAACGAGTTGTAGGAATAGTGTTGGCAAGCATAGTACTGCACACCAAAATAGCTTTAGGTTAAGTCACCAAAAACATTGAATTCATTCTAGTCAAATCAGTACTCACCTGAAGGTATACTTGGCATTTTATGTTTTATTCAGAAGTTTAACCAAGTAAAGAGAATACTTGGGTTGGTTTTGAAATATGAGATTATCAGCTTTATGGCTGGATAAGAAGCCATTTGGCCTTGAGGCTTGGCCTTGAGGCTTGGCCTTGAGGCCGTCCAAGAGATTACTTAGCATTATAGTTGAATAAAGTGAATACTCTGCTTTGTAGCAGATTAAGAGTATTTGACATTAAGAGTTTTAAAAATAATATTAAAGAGTTTAGTAAGGCAAGAAACTCTCGAATCTCCTAAATATTTTCACACTTCAAATGGGATATCATTAGGTCTTACAGACTTTCCACCCTTGATTTTCTTTAAAACCTCAACTTTTTTACTAATGCGACGGTAAAAATGAAACACTTTATTATTATTAACAATATTAAGATCACTAAGGTCAATCATATTTTCTCAAACTTCATTAAAAAGTTTATCAAAATAACTCAACCACCTATTTTGAATCTTTTTCTAGGAAAAAACTTTTTGATTTTCATCTTTAATACACTTTACTTGAGTTAAATCTTTACTTTTTTTTTCTTTGTTTGGCTAGTTTATACTTATATTTTTCACCCTTCTTAGTATCTGACTATTATAAAGATCACTAGAAGCAGAATTTTTAGCATCACAGATTGTTCTCTTAGACTTCATGCGGGTCGTTTGATATTTTTTTTCAGTTCTCTAAGTTTTTACATTTAAACCAATTTTTATAACATAGATTTTTATATTTTATATTTTCTTGCACATTATTATTTCATCGCCTACTATTTTTATTTATTAAAATCTTTTCTTTTGACTCTCCAAGTACAACTTTTTCCACTTGTTTAATAGTGTTTGTCACTTTGTCCCACATAGAATTTGCTACTTCATGAACAACCCAAATTTTGAAATCTTGAATTTAACTCATAAAAATAATTTTATTTGTGTATTTTAGGTACCCACATCTAGTTCTACGACAATGATTCCTAGTATTCTTTATTTTACAACTCTTCGTCTTAAAATCTAGAACTAATAATAATCGATCTTGCGTACTTAAATCCTTATTTGGAATGACCTTACAATCTTTACATTATCGACGATTTCTTCTTCACATAAAAAATAACCAATTTGTGTTTTATTAGATCCATTCTAATAAGTAATAATATGCTTACCTCTCTTCATGAATAAAGTATTAACAATAATAAAATCATACGTTAAAGCAAAATCTAATATAATTTTATCTTGTTCATTAATCACTCCAAAACCATAGCCACCATGAATATTTTTTAATCTTCTACCACTTTACCGACATGTTCATTTAAATCTCCTCCAATAAAAATAAATTCTTTAAGAGGTATCATTTGTATTAATTTTTCTAAGTCATTCCAGAATTCAACTTTAGAACCTATATCTAAACCTACTTAAAGAACATAAGCACTTATAATATCAAAAATCAAGTATCAACAATAATCTTAATGTCTATAATTCTATCTCCAACTCTATTAATTTTTAAACCATTATCTTTCAAACTCTTATCTAAAATTACACTTACACCATTTCTAGTGTGACTCTTACCTGAATACCAAGGTTTAAAACCTAAGTTATCAATCTCCTTAGTCATTTCTTCAACCCATTCAGTTTCTTGAACACATAAGATATTTATCTTTCCATGAATCATAATATCAACTAATTCCATTAATTTACCATGAGAGTACCCATATTCCAAGATCATATCCTAATATTAGTTTTATGGACTAACTTCTTTGCCCACATCCGTCCGTAATGTGAGAACCGTAATGTAAGAACTCTTGCTTATTTGGCACTACACCAGAGCGCAGGTATAGCGGCCCTTGCACACTTTTCACTGTAGCGGCCCTAACACTTACACAATGATCAAAAGGATTCATGTTATGATTTTTTCGACAAGTTTTACACTAGTTGTCGACTATCTAACGCAACCCTCCATTTTTCACATCTGAGCTTGGGACCGGCTCACTAATAACACTCGAAAAACTCAACCTACAAAACAAGTTCATTATCAAGTAAACCAAACAAACAACTAAATTGAAAATATATAACAATAAGGTTGACATAGCAATACAAGACTACTATCTAAAGTGAGTCAAAATGATTCCTATAGATATAGCTAAAGTACCCCTAAATGAATCCCTATAAAAGAGCTAAGAGCCCCCAGGTAAATGGACAATTAACACTGAAATACACCACTCATAAATTTACTGAAAAGGCATATTTTAAAACAACCAATGAATTCACTTTTTAGAAAAGAGAACATATACTTTCCATATAGAGATGAGCAAAGCATAATTTCCATCACTAAGCAATCAACAAAATTTTCTCCTTATATTCTATTTGGAATTGGCTTCAAAAAAATATAAAAAAATTGGAGAAATAAATATGTATGGCGAAAAGCTCTTAAACTAAGTTCATGACATGCAGTAAGTCAACTCATACAAAAAAATAACTCTCCCAAGAAATCGACACATCTAAGAAAGAACTCGTCCAAAAAAGAACTTATCTAAGAACACAACTCTCCTAGGAGATGAACTCATGGTGGAAAGCTCTTAAACTAAGTTCAAGACACGCAGCAAGTCCAAAAAAATAACTCTCCCAAGAAATGGACACATCTAAGAAAAGAACTCGTCCAAAAAAGAACTTGTCTAAGAACACAACTCTCCTAGAACATGAACTCATCCTGAGATGAACTCTCCCATTAGATAAACTCATATAGAAGATGAACTCCTCCAAGAAATGAACACATCCAAGAGCTAAACTCTTCCAGAAGATAAACTTTTCCAAAATCTAAACTAACCTTGATGATGAACTCGTGTAGGAGAACTCTTCCAAAAGATTAACTCTCTTAGGAGATGAACTCATCCATAAAAATAACTCTCTCAAAATATTAACTCGTCCAGGTAAAATAACTTTCACAAGATAACTCTCCTAAGAGATGAACTCGTCCAGAAAAGCAAATGTCCCAAGAGAATAACTCTCCTAGAAGGTCGAATATCCTAAGAGAGGAATTTAAGAGAAAAAATATACCAATGCAAGGCATTATCAAGATAATGTTAATTAAAATATCCACACCAAAAAGGACGACTGATTGACATGGCATCTTTAAGGATTCGTTTAGCCCCTCTACAAATAGGGAATATAATTATAATATAAAGAGGATTCCTCTGATATATCGAAGTGGCCCATCTTCTTCAATATTTTTCCTTTCTTACTTCCTTTAGCTCAAAGCTTCCCTTTAACTATTTCTTTGGTAGTATGGATTCATAAAAAAAAAGATCCAACGATGATAAATACAAAATTTAGATGTAAAAAATTTTATTATTTTTGCTTTTCTTGGGAGGAGTACAAAAATCTATGCTAGTCCTCTGATGCCTATAGCTAAGGCCTTCCAATTCATTTTCTTTCTTTTTTTATATAATTTTGAGTGATGATTAAATAAAGTCATATATTTTAAAAACTAATATGCATTTATTGTTGTTATGTTTATTGACATCATTTGTAAATATTATCATTATTTTTTTTATTGCGGTGTTATGAAACATGATTTAATTTTGCTCGCCATTTGTTGCATTATTATATATTTTTTATCATGTAATTTTCTGATTTAATGTTAAAGTAACAAATGAAGTTAGGAATTAATCAAATTTGTATTATATTTTTAGTTCCATGTCACTTGTGTCTTCAAATATCTTAATAAAGTTGTGAAATATGAAAAAGTAATTATATAACAAAAAGAGAATGAATTACTCGAACTTTTAAATGTAAGTCTATATTTTTAGAATAATGAAATATAGAAATAACAAAGAGAAATTTTGCAAATTATTACAATGACCAATCAATTTTACAAATGTTTAAAATGTCATTTAATAGTTCAATTTAGGTAATTGCATATTTCGGGCGTATATTTAACAAATGAGTCATTCTAATTTCATCAAGAGGATGTGTGCAGACATATATCAAGATCAATTCAAATATGATAAGTTTCAATATATCTTTAATGAATTCGAGTTGCATCGAACCTTCCATAATGTCAAATAATTGATTTGTAAAGTTTAGTTCTCATTTTACCTATTATATTCCAAAACTAAGTGGCAATGCCACAGAGAATCGACAAATCAAATTCACAAGACATAAAAGCAATAGCATGATGTTAACAATGAAATCATATTTATCAATGGCAAGCAGCACGTCATAGTTCAAAAATTCCAGAGTTATTTATAACACATATCACATGTAATTTTAAAAATAGCATAAAATATTAAAAATTATGGATAATACTGCAATTAACTAAGCATGAATACATCTATATGTAACCATCCCTATGTAACTATCAAAAATCACCTTTCCATGAATTTATCCTAAATTTCAGCCAAGTAGTTAAGGAATGAAAAAAGAAGAGTTGAGTGTGCTATCGATCTAAGAGTAAGGGAAGAGGAGTGTGAGTGTATCAGCATCCAAGTAAAGGGAAAAGCAGTATCAACACCCTGACTTGGAGTTATCATTGTCAACAACGTGATGAAGCACATGCCCAAAGTCGAAGAAGTGGGAGGAGCATGAGGAAGAGGAATTGAAGCAGATTGAAAGCCCAAACTAGATCAAGGCCTATGCGTACAAGTTATTGGACCAAAAAAACTTATGAAAAGAATATAAAATTTATAAATAAAAATTAAATAATATTAATAATAATTTTAAGTCATAAATTAGAGGAATAAAAAATGTGTGAGCCATAAGAGGAATGAGTTTCGTGGTATTACAAATCGCTTGCACTATTTTAACACTAAACCTAGCAATGCAACTAGTGAGAGATTAACGCCTCACCATACTATGCACAATAGCACAAGCTATTGACATGTATAAGTGAACTATAATAAAATAGGCTCTAGTGGGGTACATTTAGCAATTATCAGATAGAAGAGGCAAAAGCAATGTAATAACCAAGACAAATGGAGAAAAAAAGCCAAACTCTAGCTAAATACAATACAATGGTTGAAGAAAAGAAGTGGCACCGAAGATTCCACTTTAACCTACCTAGCATGAAAAAGTTTGGCTACAATAAATTTATAATTTAATAGTAATCAGGTCAAGACAAAAGATAGTGCATCATTAAAGATAACCCAAAAATCATCACAAATAAACATTTCAACCAAAGTACAAGAAACTTGTAATATCCAACATTAGTGAAACTAATCCGCATATGTAATTGCATCTAGAACATTAAAAAGTAAATTGGAATACTACAACACTTCCCAAAATTTTCAATTCATAAAGTTTTATGTCTTGACCGGTTAAAGAGTTGGCATTAGCCATAACAATTTGTTCTCAACAACAATTTTAACTAGATTTGCTAAACCAACTGCATTAAGGCAACTCACGGATTAAGCTTCAAGGACCTTGCAGCACAAAACCCTCTGATATCAATAGATTAGGCCTATTGGTATCCCCGAAAAGACTTCATTAGTGCAAAATAGACTATGCTTCTGTGATGATTATATTATATTATAAGTAAAGATATTCATTTCTAAAGATAAAAAGAGCAAATGTTTATTTCCACAGATGATCATGTTGTAGAAGTATTTATAATTAATCCTCATGAAGAACCAATATATTATGATTTACATACAATGATATATACGATATATANTATATATATATATATATATATCAAAATTTTGAATTAGTATAATTCAGAAAAATAATTAATCATTGAAATGTGCTTAACTCGCACCATTAGTTAATAATGATTTTCAAAAAGTTCTTCATTAGTTTAGATAGTTGAAAGAAAGATTATGTCTATTGCAAGAGGAAAACAACCAAAAATAGGTACTGAAAATGCAAACATGCATATTAGTTTTATTTTGCAAGTTTATGCATACAAAATGATACATTTTGTGAAATGTTTAAAAATAAATCTCACATTTTAGTCTCTTTTGAGATTGGAAGACTATATGTGTTGTAAAAAAAAAAAAAAAACTCCAAGTGCTTTAGAACTTCTCATAAAAACTGAAAGTAATTTATAGTCCAAATGACTATTCCCACCTAAATATTAAAAATTTTCGAGCTCCCTCATGACACAAAATCTCTTAATACTTGCCATTTTGCAGTTTTACAAGGGTAGCAATTTCAGGAAAGGCTAGGATGAAATTAACGGTAAATTATACTTTTTTTCTTGTGGACTTTTATAGTTTCTAGGATAGTTGAGATGGTCTATTATGATGCATGTTGCAATTTCTTTTTCAAGGTGATGAAGATGTAAAGTTTTCCAGATGAATATTGAAATATTCATGAGAACTAAATCAAAAACACATTGCTATATACCATCCAATTAACCATTTAATTATAGAAAAACTAACGTTGACAGTTAAGAATAGTGTTTCTACTGCTTTATATCTTGCAAATTTTTATGATACTTAAGAACCATGATGCATGAGTAACAAAGAATACACCTTGGAGTCAACAGGAGAGGGTATTATCAGGCCAGGTATATCCATGGGCATAGGGTTGAGCTGAAACCCATCGACAAAAGGATCCATGTAGAATAGAATGCCAGCAGCACTAACATTCTTTGCAGTTACCAATGCTTGCATAACTGAGGAAAGACCAAGCACATATCTGATCGAATAGCTACAAATTATGATGTTTCCCTTCACCAAATCGTGGTTAAGATGACTAGGGTCTTGACATTCCCCTGCATAAAACTTATTCTCTCTATCTGAATCCTTTCTCAAGGCATGAGTTGAAGATATTAGAGTGTACATCAAGTCACCATCTGTTCCTGCTGAAAGTGCATACTGATAGTTAGCTTCCATGTATAGAAATTTGGAATATGTAATTATTGAGTGCATAAGTACAACTACCATGATTATCAATATACATAAAAACCTATGAACTACGGAACATCAAAAACCTAGTAACCACACAATTGAGTTCAGTGGTTTCCCATTAGTTGTTCAGCACAATATTCTTACATTTTTAGTTGGCACTTGCCTAATCAGGCTTTATACGATGCAATCTGTCAACTTAAGCTTTTAGTTCAAGTATTAACCAGTCATTAAATCCTAATAGGCTAAATTTAGAACATGTTAATTATTTTTGGCACACCCACTCTAAAGCAAACTGATCACTTAGCGAAGGCAGGCAAGAGGAAGTCGGCCATTCTTTGTGCTGAAAGTACGAAAATTGAATTGAGCTTACAAGATTCCAGCTCCAACAACATCATGACCACCAAAAATAGGCTTAATATGGTAATGCTAAATGTTGAAAAAAGACCTAAGTGCAAGCATTTGAACTTATGTGGCTACTACCTTCAGCTAATTATGCAAAGCAAACATGGCCAAAGGAACAAATGCACAGTTATATCAAATAATAAATATATTGCACAGGATTAGAAACTCACGTGCAAGTCCAACGCCAGATATGGTAAGATTATTTCCTAGCACAATAAAGTTATTATAAACTCTATCATGAGCTGAAGCACCGACACTGAATATCCACGGACTAAAGGACGACATGCTCTTTGGTGAAGGACCAGTATTTCCTGCCGCTTGCACAACAAATATTCCAGATTTTACGGCTGAAAGTAAAGCCATATCTAAAGGATTGAAAAAAGTAGCTATGCCAGGAGGACGCCTATTAGGAGTGATAGACAAACTTATGATGTCAACGCCATCTTGAGCTGCCTGTCAATTGGTTTGCCAATTAATAAATGAAATTCGTGGCCCATTGAAGAGCATAAAATAAATCTAAAATAAAAAGTGTTAATAATGAAAGAATACGGATTTCCTCTGCAGTTTTAAGGACAAAGCTATGAAAAAAGCATTCACATGGAAAAAAGTCAGTAAAACAAAGTTGGTTGTGATTGATATTCAAGATAATAGGCTGTTAAAAATAGCAAGTGCTTTAGCAATTAAAATAGGGAAATGCACAGGAATATATCAGATTCCTAGTACAAACTTCTAAAAATGTGCATTTTACTAGAATTAAAAATGGACGGGCATTGCACAACTTTTAGTTTTGTACACAAATTCTACGGGTGCGCAAGCTTTGGTTTTATAAAAAAACCTGATGTAAAACCCCATTTTTAAAAAATTAGTTAAGTGACGTTTAAACAACAAATTGCAGTTGAATAAAAAGAAATTGTTTTGACTCAAATTTGGTTAGCCACAACTTTACAATTAAGAATAAGTATGTGTAGAAAAAAATAAAGAGACAATCACGATCACATGTACAAAAAAAAACTAAAACTAAAGAGCATATAAAAGATTTTTACGTGGTTCGACCCAAAAACAAACCAGAGGGCCTAATGCACATCTAGCCATACTAAAAATAAAAATCTCTTTCCACGCGGCAGAAGCATACTCTCCTTCGGCATTAGTGCAACCCAGCGAATTCTCCTATATTGGCCAACACAAACACATGTATTAATCTTATAAATTAAGAAGTTCAAATTAACGTTGATTTTATGCCAAAGTAAAAATAACCTCGAAAAAAAAATCTTTTCAATTTTTAAATTACACTAAAAAAAGAAGTTCAAACAACACTAATAAACTCATGATCTAAGTTTAGATCACAAAATAATTAATTTTAATTTTAAAATAATATGAAATAGATAAATGAAATTAAGATAATAGACAACAAAATAATATGAAGATGTAAAATATAGTCAAATGCGATTTCAAAACAACTCAATAAAAATTTGATTTAAAATGACACGATATAATTTTTTTATTTAAATAATCATGAAATTTAAAAAAAAAAAGAAACAAGATATTTAAACGATATAATATAAATACTGATTTAAACAATCATGAAATCTTAAATAAAAAGGAATAAAATATAAATCAGCACAACAAAAAATTATGATACTAAACTTAAACCAACATTAAATAAGATTTTTTAACCAACGCAATAAAATATATTGATTCAAGCTAACATGTAAACATAAACCAAAGTGACATGAAATTTATAATATAATTTTAATTTAAAATATCATTAAAGAACTTAGATCAAAGTAGATTTGTAACAAGAAAAAATATCAATCAAGGAAAATTGACATGCTTATAAACTTTAAAAGAATTGAACCAAAACACTTTCTCTCCACCAAAGTGCTTCAAGATATTGCAACAAGGCTTCAACCACAAGGAACTAGAGAATTTTTCAAAAAGAAAAAAATATTTTTTTTATTTTTTTTTCTTTTTTTTTTATTTTTGAAAAACAAAGAACCTTCAAGAGACCCAGTTTTTTTAAAGAATTTGCAAGATGAGGCGGGTCCAAATTAGATGATTAGCAGGCAAAAAAGGCATAGAATAAATCTCAAAATTTCTGCCAAGTGAGGTATTATAGATGATTTAATTCTTTTCAAATTTGTAGAACTTTAAAAAAAATTTATAAAGAGAAAAAAATTTAAATTAAAAATAATTTTGAATTTGAATAGAAATTAGGATAGAGATTTTTTAGGCATGATTTGAGGAGTTGTTTAATTTTAAAAACTAGCAAACTCTATTACAAAAATCTGCCAAGCCAAATTTAAAAAGAAAATTCTTGCATGAATTAATTCAATGGGATATAGTTTAATTAATGTGGAAATAAATCTATATAAAATGATCAAATATATTAGAATAAAGTAGGGATTGTAGGCTGATTTGAATCTAAATTTATTTTAAAAAAATACAGCAGCTAATAACCCTTGAAATTTCAGCCAAAGCAAATTTTGAAAAGTTTTGATGCAATGTTATTAAGTTCCATGTGATATTTAATTAATGCATATAAATATATACATATACGTATATAAAAAGCATCATGACATTTAAAAGATGTATTAGAAAGAAATTATACTTACTGTTAATAAACTTGAGAACAAATAAATAAGAATGACGAATTATCCAAACACATAAGAAAATAATAAATTTATCATAAAAATAAATAATAGACATACATGACTAATAAAAATTTATCACATAATTTTGTATGAAATTTTACTGTGATAAAAAAGCATTTAGGGAAATTTATTTAAATTAATTTTTAAGATAAAAAAAATCACATTATCTAAAAAAAGATGCATATGAAAGACTAAGGGTGCATTTGGGAGGGCGTTTTTGCTGCGGTGGCGTTTTGAAAACGCTACCTCTCGTTTGGAAAACACTTGCCAGAATCGTTTTACAAAATGGAGTTTTCAATTTACTATTACACGCGGATCGCGGGGTCCTACTCCCGCGATCTGCGTTTCATCGTTCAGAAAGACTCACTGTCCCTAGTCTCGTCGCTCCTCTGCCCTAATTTCGCAAGCAGGTCTCGTGCCCCTCGTCGCTCCTCACCCCGCAAGCAGCTCTCGTTCGTATCTCCCCTTCATAAAACCCTAATAGAAGTCCCTGAAGGTATGTTCGTATCCATCGTATCTCCTTTGTTTCTTTATCGATGTCCGCGGTTATCTTCTCAGAATGCTAATCGAGTACTAATTTCCTTCATCTTCCTCGGTTATTTCTTTGTCCTGATTTATATATTACGTCATTCTACACTTCTTTAAGAATGGATCTGGTTTCCTTCATCTTCCTCGTCGAAGTAGCACGATCGTTTGGAATTTTTTTTTTTATCAAGCAAACTATTATTGATGGATCCGATGTTTTTTGTTATGGATCTGATGTTTGGTACTTGTACTGTGTAATACTTATGTTTCTTTGTGGTGATACTATTATTTGGAAGTGTTGTAGACTTCCTGCAGTGATATTATTTGATCATTATTAGGTATGGAAGGAAAATATTGGGTCAAAATTGGAGGCATTGTTTTTAGAAGCTATACTAGAGTAATTTACAAAACTGGAGGCTGAATGCATATTTTTTACAAAGCAGTCAGAAAGCTACTTGAAACAGAACCTCATCAAGACTACTGATAGAAAAATTGTTATCATCAAGAATAATGATAAAAAATGGATATGTTAATACATAATAATTGTGCATCCATTGCCTGAAAGAGACTATCCCCCGGCCATCTATAACACGTGTAATATGCATCTAAATTTTTTAAAAAGACTATTGCCTAAAGAAAGGATCTCAACCATCTATGATGCAGTTGTCAAACATCAAATCTCTCGTATGTAATACATACATAATAATTGTATAGCATGTATGTAAATTTTTTTAAATTTTGATGGACGACACTGCATCCATTGCTTGAAGAGAGGTTCTCATAGCCATGCTTGTAATAGCTTAACATCAAACATCAAAACTCTCTCATTCACATCATTAATAGCTATATAAGTTTTGAAAATATTTGTACTTCATTTTGAGGATTCTTGAGATGTAGTTGAATAGCTTCTATTGCAATATTAGTTTTGTGGCCAAATTTAACATGTAATGCGAGGAATATATGGATATTTTGCTTGGACTATTTTCTGAGTAGGTATTGGGCAATTTCCAAATCAAATATTGTTAGAATTCTTTCAAATTATTTATTTTTGAAAATATTTGTACTTCATTTTGGAAGACACATGACTAAATTTCTATTTTATCTAAAGTTATGTTTTTTTCTTCAAATGTTGTTTTATTATACTATCAATATGAGTGCATTATTTGATCCATATTTTTTAGTAGTCTCATTATGTCTAAAAACAAAGGAGTTACATCAGTAATGTGGGACAAGGAAGTTACCAATATTTTTTGCAATCTGTATTAAGAAGATTGAACTTGCAAATAAACCGACAACCTACTTTAATTAAGAAGGGTGGCAGAATATTTCCATTAAGTTTAAAGAATTGACAGGACGAGCTTACGATAGATTGAAATTCAAGAACAAGTGGGAGCAACTAAAGAAAGATTGGAAGCTATGGAAAGAACTTGAATGAGGATCGACGGGATTGGGTTGGGATCCTGTCAAGCGTACCGTAAACGCTTCAGAGGAATTGTGGAGTGAAAAATTAGAGGTAATAATTGTACTCATGCGAACTTTTTAGTTAATTTACATTTATACTTATATTTCACCTAATATGCTCCCATCCCCTCCCTTCTTGTTGCAGGCAGTACCTAATGCAAAGAAATTTAAGTTATCCGGAATTAAGCTGGACTTGGAAGACAAATTGGATGTTATGTTCAAGGGGGTTGTTACTACGAGTTAGCATACGTTCAACCCAAGCGAACAGGGTTTTGTTGGCATCTCAGCTGAGGTAATCCCTGATCAGGTTATCGGTTCAGGTGAAGGCCCTAGCATAAACCCCAGAGAGCTTGAGTCAACTAGCCAATCAAAGAAGCGTAAGATGGAAAAAAAAAGAAAAAATAAAGATGTTTCGTGTAGAGCTCAATTGATAGACTGATAACTGTATTTGAAGCTCCGATATCAATTGAACCTATGGTGGATGATCCCACCGTTGATGGTTTTATGAGCTTTTTAAAGATATTCCAGATGTTTTTTGTTGATCTGATATTCTACTTAAAATGTGTTAGGGTTCTCGAGGACCCAACCCGCAGATAGATTTTTAAGAGGCTCCGCCCCAAGCTGCGTCTTGATTATTTGCGTCTCTCAATTGATAAATGAATCTTTCATATCTCATGTCTATTGTATTTGTTTATTGTAATGGATATTTTTCATTAGGTTTTAGGTGAAGTCTTTGATATGCACAATATTTTTATTTCTATTTTGGAGTAGTATATTTTTAGGAAAAAGTTTATTTTTGAATATTTGTTTGGTTTCTGTGTATTTCCTTTCAGAAATTGTTTACGCATAATACAACATTCATACAGGATGGATCAGCGGCGGCAAGTGTTATACCGATAACGCCGCAAGAGAATGGCTGTGGCAATTCTTATATTGTTATTAGAGTACTACTGTTTAAACAGAGTACGAACATCGCGAATGACCTCGTTATTTATTGGGAATAAATGGGTGGGCGAGATGCTTGTTGGACATCTCATAAGATTCAGCAACATATTTCGCATGATCGTACCCATTTTTTTGGATCTTCTAAACAAACTACGAATGAATGACGGTCTTGTAGGTTCGGCTAGAACTACTACAAGAGAGGTTTTGCTAATTACGTTGTTTATTTTATCTCAAAATGAATCAAGCAAATGAGTCATGAAGCGATTTCAGCATTCATCAGAGACAATAAGTCGATACTTCTTTATTGGTATAAGAGCACTAATTAGCCTAGCTTCACACATAATTAAGGCGGAAGATCCAACTTTCAGTAGAACTCCCACCAAAATTGTCAATAACACGCACTACATGCCATTTTTCAAGGTTAGTCTATTCAATTCATTCTTTTCATTTCATAATAAAGTTTATATGATATCGTTGAGATCACTAACAAATCAATACAGAACTGTCTTGGGGCAATTGATGGTACACACGTCGATGTCTAACTCCCTAGCGATGAAAAGATCGCGTACATTGGACGGTATGGTTCACCTACACAATGGTTGTATGTGACTTCAACATGTGCTTCACATTTGTGATGGTCGGATGGGAAGGAAGTGCAAATGAAAGTCGTCTTTTTAGCTTTGCGACAAATAACATCCGACAACGCTTCCCACACCCGCCTCAAGGTATGTTAACTTTGATTAATTTATTGGATTTTTCTTCAAGGGTCACTATTAGTGTAATTGGTGGCAGACAAATATTATTTGGTGGATGTCGGATATCTTTTACAGAGATGGTATTTAAAGTCATTTGCAGACACGAAGTATCACATTCCTGATTTCGAGATGTCAAGTGGTGTCGCACGTGGTAGGAAAGTGATGTTTAACAAACGTCACTCTTGAGGAGAGCTAAGGGAACTTTATGGGCATCGAAAATTCACGATCGCTCTCCGGGACAACTCTCTGCATTTATTTTGATTTTGAGAAAGAGAGCTTTGGAGGGTTAAATTTTCAGAATGCATATTGGATTGTAATAAGACACTGCCCAGAGATTTCGCCCTCATTTTGTGAGTTTTTTATCTGAGTTTCCAGGTTTCCTATAGGCACAAGCCTCTATTGTTAATTACCTCACCCTAAAACTAGAGAGCACATTTGATTAAGGCTAGTCATTAAAAATTAAAAATTAAACATACAATAGCAGCAGACACAAGATTCAAGTTATAGAATTCATCACTTGAAACTTAAAACGAATGGTAATGAAGACGAAACCTGATCAAGATAACATGGTTCCGTCATCCCGGGTCATCATGAGTCTTGATCTACTTAGTCAGAGGGGGTAGTTGACCCAACCTGACAGAAGGATTCTTGTCAGCAACCATGGGTTGCTTCATCCATGATATCCTCATAGATCTGAGGCGGATGTTTGTCTAAGGGGATAAATTTACGTCAACCTTAGCTAACAGAAGACTTTTTGCCAATCAATTGTACCCTTATAATTCGCATATCAAAGAGTAAAAAACTATTAGGGAACATATGGGCAGCAGTTGTAACCGTAATATAATGGTGTCATTTCGCAATAACCACTCAGTCAAAGGGCTCTGGTTATAATCGTCATTTTGTGGTGTCATTTGGCGGCAAAACAACGTGAAGAGAGTACTCGAGTCACTTCCTTCCTTATTGGCATACAATTACTTGGATTGTAAATATATTGATAAATTTAATATGATATTCGCTCTTTATGAGCTAAATTCAATAAAAAATTATTTATAATTAACAATCTGTTGCAAAGAGTGGATGAAATTTTCTTTAAGCCTTTTAAGTGATTTACTCTTAGCTTAGATATTTTAATTGATTATTTTAAAATTCTTGATTTAACAGATTGATCTCTCCAGTTGAAATCTTCAATCAACGCAGCTATAATCGTTGTATTGAACATTTAAAGCTTTTGTATTTGAAGTGGGGTCATTTAGTGTTGTTAGTTTAAAATTTTCAATGTATAAGTCCTGTCAACTCTTGTCCTTATAGGTAAGAGAATTGGACTAGGTGATTTGGACTTATAAATTCATATTTTAGGATTAGCATTTATTTTAAAACTACTAGACTCGTCAACTTTGAAAATTTATATTTTTAATTAGCCCAAAATTTTAAAACATTTATAACCTTAAGAGTCTAAATATTTAAAACCCCAAATTTTAAAATAATTTTTAAGTTTAAAGAGTCTATATTTCAAAAGCCTAAGACTTTAAATATCTTTTAAAATCCTAAGAGCCTACAATTCAAAAGCTCAAATTTTTAATTTTTTTAAAAAATTTTTAATTTTTTTTAAAAATTTTTAATTTTTTTTAAAATTTCAAATGATTCACATTTTAATTTTATTTTGAAAGCCAAATAAAACTTCAAAAATTTCTTATGTACAAGTCCAAAATTCACCCAAAAATTCGGCAACCACCTGACGTCAACCCTCGTTTGGGGGCACCAGAGGATGTCAACCTTCTCAGCTCTCTTAAGAGACGAGCTGGTTAATATCGTGAGACACTACAGCCGAGGAACAAAAAATATAAACTTAACTCGTGATCTTAAAAGACGCAACGAACCTTCAATGTACCTGCATAAAAAGGTTAGCTAGCAAACTAATATTTTCCGAATAGCACTTTATTTTCCCTGAACAGTACTCAATTTCACATTGATGGGTACTAACTTTCCCACGAGCGGGTATTTTAAAATCCCCATTTTTTTAAAACGATTTTTCAAAAGGTTCCACATTATTCCCCTAACGGCACTTAATTTCCCCATGAATGCGTACTCGCGCTTCCTCGAGTGGATACTTTAAAAATATTTCTCATTTTTTGCCCCAAAATTATACCTTTCGAGCCCAATGGCGACGAACACAACACAATAATAAGAAATTACAATACAACACAGATCTTCTCTTTTTTATATACAATTTACAACAACAAATAAAACGCATAGTAACATAAAATAAAATGAATAGTAGAATAACATAACAAAAAAGAAATTGCACTTCGTTTCGACTGCAGATTTTGGGTTAGACTGGGGATTAAAGAGTCAAACTTAGTTTAATAAAACAAAGACTTCAATTTATATGGAATAAGTAAAGCGTAAGATTGCACGTGAGGGAGGAGCGGCTAGAGTTTTAGGGCAAGGAAGGCTCAGATGCGAAGAGAAGGAAGATCGGCAAGGGGCTAGGGCGGGAAGGAGATCGCAGGGCTCTCGAGCGTCTTGGAAGAATCCGGCAAGGAGAACGGGACATAGTGAGGAGATGCGGCGGGGAAGATTGCAGCGAAGCAACAATCTCAAACAAAGAGGGAGCGAAGAAAAAAGATAGCGACACAAGATTTTTGGTTGTGCGGCTTTGAAAAGTGCTTCAGTGTAAGGAGAGGAATCGCGATAGTGAGGTGCGGTGAGTCGCAACACGGGGAAATCAACTGGATTGTGTGACGATAGGGAGGAGAAGGCTCGGGTGAGAGCAGAGAGAGTCGCTGATGAAGGGGAAAAGGAGTTGTTCTTTGTGTGAGTTATTGGAGAGGCGTAGCAACTAAGGATTGCGTCTTCGGGGAAGCGCGACAAAGAAATTTGGACGCGGGGCTTTGTAGGGAAGAAGCATGACAAAAAAGTACAGGTAAGTGGCTTGCGGTTTTGTTGTGTAGGTTTTATACGTTGAAGAATTAAGAGAACAGAAGAAAAGAACAAGAAGAACAAAGTGCCTCTACGATTTGTTGCGACATAAAACGAACGAAGAAGATTCATCTAGCGTAAATAGAGAAAAAAACAGCAAAAAGGAATAAGAAGATGAAGAACTAACTTACGATTATCTTTTTTTTTTTTTTTTGTAGAGACAAGGGTTTCGAACAAGAAAGGAAAATGAGACTTTGGAATGGCAAGGGAAGAATGAGAGAGAGTATCCTGCGAAATGAAAGGTCCTAAGCAGTTCCGTGAGCTATTAATAGGATGAGAGCGGGAGGAGTTTGTTAATATTAATTAAATTTAATTAAATCTAACTAATATTAATAATTATTTTCTCTCTCTCTCTCTCTCTCTCTCTCTCTCTCTCTCTATATATATATATATATATTAACGTCAACAGACTCTGTTACTTGGACTTCAAGACCTCTCTCTGGAGATTCTGCCTTTTTTCTTAAAGGATCACTTTAGAGCACTATTTTTCTCTTTTGGCTTATGCTTTTGACCTTCTCTTTTCTTATTTGGAAAGTCAACTTTATGTT
Organism: Phalaenopsis hybrid cultivar; assembly: GCA_002079205.1. Classification (NCBI taxonomy): domain Eukaryota; kingdom Viridiplantae; phylum Streptophyta; class Magnoliopsida; order Asparagales; family Orchidaceae; genus Phalaenopsis; species Phalaenopsis hybrid cultivar. The sequence continues at coordinate 18,798 of JXCR01145101.1, read as the reverse complement.
GTATCTTCTAACTCTGAGACGATATATTTTACTTCATCTTTCTTCAAATCTCTTCACATCTCTTTCTCTCCTTCGGTGCTAGTAAGATTTAGGCATAATTCACAGACAAATCTAGATTTTACAGTACTTTTTTTCTGAAATACAAGTTTAGCCTTTCAATATCACAACAGAAATTTATATTTCACTTGACCAATTCATGAATAAGAAGTACAGCCAAATCAACAAATGCAATAATGCCATCCCAACCGTTATATTTCCCAGAAATCAAAATTTATAAGAAATATCCTCATAAAATTGAGAACAAAAATAAAAGGTTCCATCAGCTGGAAAGTCCATGCTTGGGTAACAGCTTACCTGGTCTATGGCAGCAACAACATCGGCAGCAAAGCCTCCAAAATTTTTATACAAGGCCTTATAAACAGCAACACTGAAGAGAGTAAAAGAGATGGAGCAATAGAGAGGGAGAAAAGAGGTCATAAAAAACTTATAGACAGAAGCAAATGAAAATAGAGTTTTAACTAAATAAAATGAAGTTTTACTGGGCATGAGGAGCCATTCCACTAGCATTTCCAAAGTGATGCCCTGACACGATCACAGGAACCCCATGGTTACCAGCGGCTATGGAGGCTGTATGCCTATATAGATAAAATCAGATATTATTTCATCAAGTAAAGACCTCCACAGAAATGAAATCGAAATCAGTCAAACAAATCTAAGATGTCAATCCCTTCCACATCTTTAAGGTTATAATGAACAGTTATAAACATACAATTCAAAATTGCATTTTTTTCTTAAACTATTACATGCAAAACTAAATCTCATAATGATTGATCAATTTTGAGATACAGAATGTTCAGCTGACATAGGAAACAAAAAACTTACGTTCCATGGCCATCCCCATCAAAGGGCGAAGCATGATCCCGAGAAGAATTGAAAATTCCCCTAGTTATGGCGGATGCTGCAAAGTGGCGAGCTCCAACAAGTTTTCTATTGCAGGAACCGGATGGAAAATCAATCATAACTTCACAAACTCCAGAAAAGTGGGCAGGAACGGGATAAACAGTGTCTGAGAGAATATCAGAAAAGCTAGGGTGTGTTGGATCAATTCCAGTGTCAATAAAACCAATGACAACTCCTTTTCCTGCAAATTCTGGTCCTCCTTCTTGCACCCACGGCCCTTTGGGCAAACCCAAAAATTCAGGGGTGTATGTGGTTGCGGTCCTGACAGAGAAATCCAATTCAACATTCGCTACCTCTCTTCTCTTAGAAAGCTTGTCTGCCTTTGGAATCCAAAATATATATATATATATATTATCAGAATAAAAAGATCCAGTAAACCATATCATTAACGCTAGACACAGATTTAGAAGTGTTTTCCTCCAACATTATATGGTGCCATAAGTTATAAGAATTAAACTTATAGACAATAGCCCTATATCCTCAAACTAGAAACAGCAGAAACAAATTGGATCTAAAACATATGCAACAGCACCTAGCAGGGAGATATATATGGCAAACAACTTTAGGAATCTCATTAATAAAAGGAAGAAAACTTTCAAATAGTGCACCATGATAATCAAAGTCACCTGATGCTAGAAATTACCATGCAGGTTTCAATAACAATTCCTCAACTCAACAGAAGTCATGAACATTTAGCTTCAATAGCATGACTGTAAAATTTTGCAATAAAATTTTGATGCATGGCAAGAGGGTGCAACAATAGTTGGAAAATTATGACATATAGATGAAATTATAATTAGTGAAAATAAAGAGCTATAACTGAAGAATGTAGAACCCATGTCCAAATAGCTAGACAATGTTAAAATACTTGAGAAAATCATAAAATACCTGCTGAGGAGTGATTAGAACAGCAAAGCCATTGATCAAGTAGTGATAGTTATACAGTTTAAGGTAGCTCTCACCACTTAGTACCCTTCTCAATAGAGAATTTTGAAATCTAATTAGAAATGAGCTGTAGTCACTGCCAGTACGTGAAACATTGCTGCATCAAAAGATAAATAGAAATTTGAGAACTTAAAAAAGTGCAAATGTATCAAATGGCTCATTAAACAATGAGTTTTCAAATTTTTATATGCATAACTTGGTGCTGACTTAGATTTAGAAACCTGCAATTAACATAAAAAGACCTAGATTTTATGAGTTTGTGCAGTGCAAAACTCTTTGGAGTTTTAGAAGCTTAAATTTCTCAGCGAAGGAGTCACAAAAATATTTTAGGATATCATCACAATATTGAGAAGAGAAACATTATAAATTTGACTCAATATTTCGATATTTGGCGGAATATGTGTTGCATGAAATTGAAGAAATATTGTGTAGAATTTGCTATAACCAAAATATTTCCTATTCATGACTCAAAGGTTCAGATGGCCGAGATAAAATACACCAAAGATAATGTGCAAAAGAGATCTGAATATACCTTCTCTCAAGAATCATGCACATAAGTGGGATTCTTTAAGGGCACAGAAAAATCTAGATTTTAATAAGATACTTCCTCAAGAATGGTGCCAAGACAGAAATGTGGGTTCTCAAAAATTGTGCTTATAGGAAATCCCAGATTCAGTTGAACAATGATCTCTCATCCTCAGTTTCTATGCTCAGTCAAAAAGGTCCTCTTAAAGGATTGGAAACCTCAATATACATTCTAGGGTAGGGTTTTCTCATGCATGCAAGAATATTATTATCAGGTAAATATATTTGTATAGGGCTCCTTGGGCTTCTATTGTTGAGAGTTTAGTTTACCAAATATGTGAAAGATCTAGTGAGCGTCCTTTATTGTACACATTTTTTTCATGGCATTTTTATAGTAATCAGGTCATCTCTTCTCTTCTGCAGACATATAGTCTAACCCCCTAAACTTTCATCACAAAGTGCGCAATCCATTCTGTGTTACATTGTATTGCATTGTCTTTCGCTCCTAAAGATGCTTCCATATTGATTTAGACATTATTCTCTAACATCTCAATATTCAAAAAGCTTCTCGTTTATCCCACTTGTCCAGTGATGCCCATAAATCTTAGTTCAAATCTAGCCTACAGAGTGGCAACCTACCTATCTTCTTGGCTCAACCTGATCCACCTGTAAATGCAATTATCCTATAATTACTAGGCATCCATATTTGTCTAGTATAGTTTGACCAAGTCATCGTAAGAGATTAAATAGAGATAAGTTGCAGCTTATATACCAACTTGAGATTCAATCAACCTAAAGTTGCCTAAATCCGTAAAACGCCCAAAGCTAGACTGGGACAAGCCGCTAGGAAACAAGCCTTACAAGGCACTCAATACTTGGTTATTGAACTCGCCCAAGGACTCGCTGAGTGTCCTACACAAAAAGCCTAGCTGCTCGAAGAACTTGCTACTCATCCAAAGTACTCATTAGATGAGTAAATGTTTCACTAGAAGAACACATCAAGGAAAATCATCCTCAATTTAAAACACACTCAAAATTCTTGCTTGCTAGAAATTACAAAGCAAACTATACAAATGTGCCTACTTAAGAGCAAATTTTTCTTTTGTACGCCTAAAAGCAATTTAGTTTTTTATTATTATTATTGTTGGGTTAGTTTCATGCATGAGATTGAGTTTTTATTATTTTTTTTTTGTTGGGTATAAATAGGCTTGTTATGTTAAGGGTTACTTTTATGCATGAGATTGAGTTGTGAGTTTTAAGTCTAGGGCTAGGGAGAGATTTCCTACCTCTCGAATAGGAATTGGGAGAGATCGCCTGCCTCTCAAATTACAGGTGTTTATCTTTGTATTTGTGTGAGTTGTTTGGATTATTGCAATAAGAATTTCTTTTTGCCCTAATTTCTACAAAATCTGTGTGAACTTCTACGTCGAATCATATCAAATTGGTATCAGAGCTCAAGTTTCTGGAATCGGATCGAAAGAAGAGATGACCTAAATAACTTCACAGAAACAGAAGCAAATTGAGGCTTACACTGAAGCAGCCACAATCATAGCTTGCTAGGAAGGCGACGACGTGACCAAACCTACAATACAGTTGGACGGAAGTTGATGTGAATTTGCGTTTTGGGGCGTCAATTGATGTGAATCTGATACATGAGTACACACCTTGCTTTTCGTCTTATGAACCCTATGAGACGAAAGGATAGAGTGCACCTTATTCTCCTTCTAATACCTAAGTTTTATAAATTGAGCAAGAGCTTGGTGAAACGGAAGCGATGGTCCCTTCCCGTTTTTTATGAGGGATCTTCGATCAACCTTGTTGATGTTACTTATGCAGAGGATTGGAGGTAGCTTCACCCCCAGAGGTGATGCAGCATAAATTACTTAGGTCTCATGAGTTCAGACTTCAAAGATTGATTGAATCTCATCAGTATGGACTCGGGCATTTTCGGTCTTCATTTGGATATGGGACTGAAAGATAAAATTTTGCTCGACAATCTTCTCCAAGTCCCACAAAACTGATGCAAAACATTATAAACTCACAGAGATCGTTGAAAACTAACGCGAAGCCTAAGATAGGTGTTAAGGTTTTGATTCTAGACAGCTCGGAGGAAGATAGCAGGCTAAAGAATAAAAGTGTTGTCAACTCTGAATGCAATATATGCTTCGATATGGCGAAAGAACCAGTTGTTACTTCTTGTGGTCATTACTTTTGTTGGTCATGCTTGTACCAATAGCTTCACATTCATTTTGATAAACAAAGAACGCCCTCTATGTAAGGGTGAAGTAACTAAAGCAAGTAGGCCCTCCTTCGGAGTTCTTACTATAGCAGGTCCTCCACTATAATTTCTTCTGCAACATGCCCTCCTCCGAAACTTTCCCTGCAACAGGCTTTCTTCCGGAGCTTTTCTGCAGTAGATCGTCCACCGAAATTCTTCCTATAGCAGGCCCTCATCCAGAGTCTTTTCCTGCAACAGACTCTCCTCCGAAGCATTTTCCTGTATCAAGCTCTCCTCTGAAATATTTCCCGCAGCAGACTCTCCTCCAAAACTTTTTCTACAGAAAGACCTACCTCCAAACCTTTTCTATTTTCTACAGGTTGTTTACTTCCCTGCAAACTCCCCTGCAACATTACCTGTAGGAGTCTTCTGCCCACCTACAGGCACTACAGGAATTGCAGCTAACGAACAACCGCAGTCAACTAGAAATCAGCATTTTCCTACAAGTTATCTACTTTCCTGCAAACTTTCATGTTTCTTTTGTCTACCTACAGACACTGCAGGAATAGCTGTCAAAGACAACCACGGTTGTCTACTTCCCTGCAAATTCCTCTACAGCCTTCAGCCTATGGCCTACCAACAGGCACTGTAGGAACTGCAGTCAAAGACGACAGTAGTACGAGATAAAGATTTCAAGTTCTACTCCACATGATCTCCCTTGCTAATTGTTTGATGTTTTCATATCCAGTTGAACATGACTTTCAACCAAGTTTCCATTTGAGATAGAGCATTAGAAGTTATACTTAAAATAACTTAGGCTTCGTTTGGGGGAGTGGTTGGACGGCTTCGCGGCACCCCCACCGCTCAGATCTACTGTTGGGGAGCGCGGCAGATCAACTTCGCGGTCGCCGCAGGGAGGATTTTCGCAAAAAGCGGGCCGCGGGATCGACCCAGCGGCACGCGTTCGGTGACTCCATTTTGACCCAGTTGCCCCTTTGTTCGCGTTGTTTGTTCGTTCGTCTTCTCTCCGTTCGTTCCTCTTCTCTAGCAATTCGGCAGTTCGTCGTCTCACTCCCCTGATTTGCAGTACATCCTCGCTGCCTGATCGCATAGCTCGCACCCCTTCATCTCTCGGCCTCGATCACCTCTGTCGATCTCTCGATTATGCCCATTTGGCTGGATGGGAAAACCAGGTAGAGGGGGAACATAAGGAAGCAATTTGTTGTGGTTAATATCTTCTCAAGTTATTGTTATTTTCTCACTAGTTTTCTTCGTTAAACAACTCTTCATTACTCTTTCTTCTTCGGCAGTGCGGACCGATACTTGGACCAGTTGGAGCCTATGCGCAGAGCAAACGAAGGTTTATGCCGCCTAAAGCAGGTGTCTTTTTCTTCAAATTGACAATCTTATGCTCTAAATCGTTTCTATCCCTTGGATTTCCTAGCACTCATTTTCTTTTTCATTGTGTATAGATAGATTTAGTTATAAAGTTTGCTCCGCCTCATATTTAATCCTTGGGGAATCCAAGAGCAGCAATGCAATTAGGTGATTCACCTCAGATTCTTTCTCAATATTTTATGTTTGGACAGATCAGTACAAAAACGGATGTTATGCCTTTGGTGTTCCGCTTCTTGACTTATTTCAGGAAGGAAACCTATCAGCTCTGATGGCATTAAGGGTGATCAAAGCTTAATAATGTGGGTAAGTATTGCATTTTATTTTTCTAATCCAAACTCATTTTACTGAGTTACATGTGACTTCTATTTAGTTATACCAATATTTGTGCCATGTAATTAATGCAATGCATATGTGTTCTTATTCCTAAGCAAAAATTGTTAGCACTTTTGATGCTCACTGAAGTTTCAAAATATAGTTGTTACAGTCTTCTTTTAAACAGTTTTACCAAATATGGATAGTATGGTCATTCTTTCAAAAACAGTTGTCCGATAGTTGGTTTCACACAGCTGCACCAAACAGACATACAGCTTCCCCGCAGAAGCTTTCTGGGGCAGCGCAGCTGCAGCTGAAAAACTGAGAAGCTGCAGCTACGCCAAGCAGAGCCTTATTCCCGTGAGAAATTATGAGAAATAAATTATTTCCTTATATTATGAGTTATTTCATTTCTTCTTTTATATTTATTTACATAGAGTATGAGTTATTTCCTTTCCTCTTTTATATTTATTTCTTTGGAGTATGAGTTATTTCTTTTCCTATTTAAGGCTTTTCTATTTATGATACTTCATTTATCTCCAATTATTTCATTTATCTCCATAAAAAAATTCGTCCTCACTAAAACAAATTTTTGGCTCCACCCCTCTGTCCACTTTACTCACCTAGAACAGTTAGGCGTTAGGGGCATGTAAAATACGAGAAACCAAAAAGACAAACAACCCATATTGCAAGGTAGACCATATCCATCACGCGCCAGGAAAGCAGAAACAAAACGTGAAAAGCAAAAAATAAAATAAATAAAGTTAAAATCTGCTAATAATATCAAAGCGTATGAAAAACATATTATGGCCCACCGAAGATCGCCATTTTTTCTCTACGTAGAGCGAATTTAACCTAAATTCATGCGCACGGCCTTCAGCCTCAACGAGTGGAAAAATTATTGTGTACGTTTACAGAATAATCGCTCAAGGATGGGCTACGTAAGCATCACCTTTCCGTTCTTCGCAACATAGCAGATGCTGGACAAAAAGTCTAAAGGGAAAAATGGAGAATCCAACGCATGCTAGAAATTATTGTGAAGGTAAGTATAACATCCCAGTTAAAAACTCTTTTACAGCAGTAAAAGCATCGAAAAAGAACAAAAATGTAATTAGACAAACCTATTTCATCTCTACAACTGCGCTGACCAAAATGGGAAGAAAAAGAACAAAAAAAAAACTTATTTTATAATTCCATGTTACTAATTGATCATAGATTCAGCTCGTCAAAAGAAAGGTGAAAAGGAAACATAAATTTAAATCAACTTCGAAAAAAAAACAGCAGAACACACCAGAGGAGAACCAAACCTCGGTTTCCGGGTATCTAGCCTCCCAAAACCTCCATAACTAACTCGACCGCTTCCAGACGACTTCATCTCCGCAATCTTACCATAGTAATGAACTGCAGGAGCCTGATTCAAGGTAACAATGTAAACAGCCGCATCATCCTGGCAAAACCCTCCCCTAATCATAAACCCCAGCAACCCAAACAACAGCAGGAGCAGTCCATTTGTCATCTCCATTTTTATCCCGAATTCCAACCCTACGGAACCAAATACAACACACCGCCAACACTTATCCCATCAAACTCAGACCGAAAGAGTGAAAAAGCAGCCAGACCATTCAGTAAAGTTCCCAAATGATACAAATCCACCAAGCAAAACCAGCTATGAAACCAGGACTGGAAGGAAAGCATTGGAGACAGCACTCATCAGTAGAATGCAGTGGGTTGATGAAATAGATGTGTGTTTTTCACTTCTCAAAAGTGCAAAAGTGAAAACGGCGAGCTCTCTTTGTATAAAGTCCGGTTGCAGGAAGATGATAAGAGCAAACAGCTCAGCGCACCGCAGGAAAGGGAAGAAATAAAAAAAAAAAGTTAGAGAGAGAGAGAGAGAGAGAGAGAGAGGTGTTGCAGAACTCAGCCGGGGAGAAAGCTGAAAAACTGAGATTACGAATTTCCGTCGTCTTAAAATAAGGGAAGAGTAGGTATTATTAAATTCTCATATACCAAAATTTAAAATTAATTTATTTAATATTTTAACTAGAGCTGTCAAAAAAACTCGTAATGAGTTCATGTTCGATTTGTTCGATAAATAAATGAGACGAACGTGAATAATTTTTTTTTTATTCGGTTAGTTAAACGAACCAAACAAGAACATTGATGCGTTCGTTCGTGTTCGAATCGTTATTGTTCGAAATATAAAATAATTTAAAATCATTATATATAAAAAATTTATAATATTTTAAAATTTTAAATTTTATAAATTATAATATGTAATAAATTAATAGTAATAATATATTAATATACAGTAATATATATTAGATATTATATATTTATATAATATAAGTTTTATGATTAATATAATATATTATTTATATATAATAATATTAGGGATGTCAAAATAGCTCGTGGTTCGTGAATAGCTCATGTTCTGCTCGTTTGTTAAGAAACGAACATGAACAGTCATTTCACGAACAATTTCGACACGAGCTTATTTCAAACGAACCGAACCGAATACGAACACAAGCTCTGTTCGTTCGTGTTCGGTTCGCTTACACCCCTAATATTAATTTTTTGAATAACATTAAAATATTGAAAAAGTTACATAAATATCACCCAAATTATTATATATTTATGTTTCGAACAACTAAACATTAAATTTTATATAAATAGCACCTTATTGACTAATTTTTACATACATATTACGTTATATAAGAGTGAAATGTGTATTGCACTAATAATGGTGATTAATTTAATATGATATGGAGGATTTGGTTGATATAAAGGTNTATGAGGGATCTTCGATCAACCTTGTTGATGTTATTTATGCAGAGGATTCGAGGTAGCTTCACCCCCAGAGGAGATGCAGCATAAATTACTTAGGTCTCATGAGTTCAGAATTCAAAGATTGATTGAATCTCATCAGTATGGACTTGGGCATTTTCGGTCTTCATTCGGATATGGGACTGAAAGATAAAATTTTGCTCGACAATCTTCTCCAAGTCCCACAAAACTGATGCAAGACATTATAAACTCACAGAGATCGTTGGAAACTAACGGGAAGACTAAGATAGGTGTTAAAGTTCAGATTCTAGACAGCTCGGAGGAGGATAGCGGGCTAAAGAATAAAAGTGTTGCCAACTCTGAATGCAATATATGCTTCGATATGGCGAAAGAACCCGTTGTTACTTCTTGTGGTCATCACTTTTGTTGGTCATGCTTGTATCAATAGCTTCACATTCATTTTGATAAACAAAGAACGCCCTCTATGTAAGGGCGAAGTGACTGAAGCAAGCATCGGTCCTATTTATGACAGAAAAAGCTGTAGGCCCTCCTTCTGAGTTTCTTACTATAGCAGGTCCTCCACTAGAATTTCATCTGCAGCATGTCCTCCTCCGAAACTTTCCCTGCAACAGGCTTTCTTCAGGAGTTTTTCTGCAGTAGATCCTCCACCGAAATTCTTCCTGTAGCAGGCCCTCGTCCAGAGTTTTTTCCTGCAACAAGCTCTCCTCCGAAGCATTTTCTTGTATCAGGCTCTCCTCCGAAATATTTCCCGCAGCACTCTCCTCCAAAACTTTTTCTACAGAAAGGCCTGCCTCCAAACCTTTTCTATTTTCTACAGGTTGTTTACTTCGCTGCAAACTCCCCTGCAACATTACCTGTAGGAGTCTTCTGCCCACCTACAAGCACTACAAGAACTGCAATCAACGAACAACCGCAGTCAACCAGAAGTCAGCATTTTCCTACAAGTTATCTATTTTCCTGCAAACTTCCCTGCACTCTTTTGCCTACCTGCAGACACTGCAGGAATAGCTGTCAAAGACAAGCACGGTTGTCTATTTCCCTGCAAATTCCTCTACAGCCTTCATCCTACGGCCTACCAACGGGCACTGCAGAAACTGCAATCAAAGACGACAGTAGTACGAGATAAAGATTTCAAGTTCTACTCCATATGATCTCCCTTGCTAATTGTTTGATGTTTTCAGATCCAGTTGAACATGACTTTCAACCAAGTTTCCATTTGAGATAAAGTATTAGAAGTTATATTTAAAAATAACTTAGGCTTAGTTTGGGACGTGGTTGAACAACTTCGCGGCACCCCACCGCTCAGATCTACTGTTTGGGGGCGCGGCAGATCAACTTTGCGGTCACCGCAGGGAGGACTTTCACAAAAAGCGGGCCGCGGGATTGACCCTGCGGCCCGCATTCGACGACTCCATTTTGACCCAGTTGCCCCTTTGTTCGCGTTGTTTGTTCGTTTGTTTGTCTTCTCTCCGTTCGTTCCTCTTCTCTGGCAGTTCGGCAGTTTGTCGTCTCACTCCCCTGATTCGCAGTACATCCTCGCTGCCCGATCGCATAGCTCGCACCCCTTCATCTCTCGGCCTCGATCACCTCTGTCGATCTCTCGATTGTGTCGATTTGGCTGGATGGGAAAAGCAGGTAGAGGAGAAACTTAAGGAAGCAATTCTTAACGAATGACAGCTTCCCCGCAGCAGCTTTCTGGGGCAGCGTAGCTGCAGCTGAAAAACTGAGAAGCTGCAGCTGCGCCAAACCGAGCCTTATTCCTGTGAGAAATTATGAGAAATAAATTATTTCCTCATATTATGATTTATTTCATTTCCTATTTTATATTTATTTATATAGAGTATGAGTTATTNAAGCTGCAGCTGCGCCAAACCGAGCCTTATTCCTGTGAGAAATTATGAGAAATAAATTATTTCCTCATATTAGGATTTATTTCATTTCCTATTTTATATTTATTTACATAGAGTATGAGTTATATCCTTTCCTCTTTTATATTTATTTCTTTGGACTATGCGTTATTTCCTTTCCTATTTAAGGCTTTTTTATTTATGATATTTCATTTATCTCCAATTATTTCATTTATCTCCATAAAAAAATTCTTCCTCACTAAAACAAATTTTTGGCTCCACCCCTCTGTCCACTTTACTCACCTAGAACAGTTAGGCGTTAGGGGCATGTAAAATACAAGAAACCAAAAAGACAAACAACCCATATTGCAAGGTAGACCATATCCATCACGCGCCAGGAAAGCAGAAACAAAACGTGAAAAGCAAAAAATAAAATAAATAAAGTTAAAATCTGCTAATAATATCAAAGCGTATGAAAAACATATTATGGCCCACCGAAGATCGCCATTTTTTCACAACGTAGAGCGAATTTAACCTACATTCATGCGCACGGCCTTCAGCCTCAACAAATGGAAAAATTATTGTGTACGTTCACAGAATAATCGCTCAAGGATGGGCTACGTAAGCATCACCTTTCCGTTCTTCGCAACATAGCAGATGCTGGACGAAAAGTTTGAAGGGAAAAATGGAGAATCCAACGCATGCTAGCAATTATTGTGTAGGTAAGTATAACATCCCAGTTAAAAACTCTTTTACAGCAGTAAAAGCATCGAAAAAGAACAAAAATGAAGTAATTAGACAAACCTATTTCTTCTCTACAACTGCGCTGACCAAAATGGGAAGAAAAATAACAAAAGAAAACTTATTTTATAATTCCATGTTACTAAATAATCATAGATTCAGCTCGTCAAAAGAAAGGTGAAAATGAAACATAAATTTACATCAACTTCCAAAAAAAAAACAGCAGAATACACCAGAGGAGAACCAAACCTCGGTTTCCGGATATCTAGCCTCCCAAAACCTCCATAACTAACTCGACCGCTTCCGGACGACTTCATCTCCGCAATCTTGCCATAGTAATGAACTGCAGGAGCCTGATTCAAGGTAACAATGTAAACAGCCGCATCATCCTGGCAAAACCCTCCCCTAATCATAAACACCAGCAACCCAAACAACAGCAGGAGCAGTCCATTTGTCATCTCCATTTTTATCCCGAATTCCAGCCCTACGGAACCAAATACAACACACCACAAACACTTATCCCATCAAACTCAGACCGAAAGAGTGAAAAAGCCGCCAGACCATTCAGTAAAGTTCCCAAATGATGCAAATCCACCAAGCAAAACCAGCTATCAGACCAGGACTGGAAGGAAAGCATTGGAGACAGCACTCATCAGTAGAATGCAGTGGGTTGATGAAATAGATGTGTGTTTTTCACTTCTCAAAAGTGCCAAAGTGAAAACGGCGAGCTCTCTTTGTATAAAGTCCGCTTGCAGGAAGATAATAAGAGCAAACAGCTCAGCGCACCGCCAGAAAGGGAAGAAATAAAAAAGAAAAGTTAGAGAGAGAGAGA